>QOCX01000252.1:111038-122934 GCA_005959815.1 Sarcophaga bullata
TCTTATTGAGGATACTATTTTTAAATTTAAAGCATATTTTAAGGTAATGATTTTTCTACAACAAGTTATTTTTATTAAATTGGATTTAAATTCGCTATTTTAAAATGTCCTACCTTATCTGTTAATCCTTTCACTGCTTTCTATTATAGATGAGGTCCGCCTAAACGGGTTGTCAATAAAGAATGATAAGCAAGGTTGTTCACAGATTTTCTCTCTCTTTCATGACTAAACGTTGTCTGATCTTTCGATGTTATTCGTTATTATTTTATCACTTCTCTAGGGTACCAGTGGTCACAGGACATATTTGGAAGGATTTTTTCTTAAATTTTTTTTTTATTAAAACCAAACCTCAGGGTATAACCCCTACTGATACAGTTTATTGTGCCGGAATACGGCAAATAATAGTTTATAGTGGAAAAAAGAGAGAAAACTATGCTACATTTTTTAATGACCAGTGTATACACACATACACACATAAATATAAGATTTTTTTCTTCACCATACCCTACCCTTTACGATGCAGTACACTCTCCCCCATTCATTGGGTATTCAAATGGTCTAGTTGGTCGCCTGCTAAACTTCAGAAACTCTCTGTGATTGTCTGATTGTTTGTCTGACATAAGTGATAAGGAAAAAGAAAGTAAGAATTATTACTGAAAAAGTGATCAAGATGTCACCGTAGTTTAGACGTGAGGCCAAATTTCACAACTTTGGTCAGTTATCTCCAACAAAACGAAATACGAGAAAATATTTCTTCGATCTCTTCCTGCTATCAGCAGCTGTTCTGCAAAAACTCGGAGAATAAATAAAATTTTCATGAAAAGTTTTTTAAAAATTTTTCGCTCGGAGTTGACTTTAAACTGTAAATCCCGACAATAAAATTGACATGAAAAGTTTTTTAAAAATTTTTCGTTCGGAGTCGACTTTACAAACACAACATATGAGGTGTGAGAAACTAGGTCGTAATGAACTCAACTAGCCTTCACGATCATGCGATTTAACACCGTGCTATTTTTTTGTTCTCTTTGTGAAGTCAACGGTTTATGAAAATAAACTGTAATCAAAACCGTTTGACGGATACTTTATTCCATTCATACTTAATCGGAATACGTCTTTACAAACCAATTAAATCATTACAGCTATCGCAGAAAATACGTGACTTTATTTGAACGGGATACAACCATTTTATATTGTCTGAGACAACCAGTTTATATTTTGTCAGATGAAGTGCAACATCATGTACTAAAACTGATTACATTGTCATTCTTTCTAATCGTTTTCTAAGCATACTTGAAACAAATGTTAAGTAATATCCTTTAAAACAGAAAAATGCAAATAGTTGAACATACTTTTTGGCGTTTAACAACAATTGTAATATTTTAATACAGTTATTTCACATGTATTGTATATGTATGTATACAATTTATTTATTTAACATACCTATGTATGTACGAGTATACTTTCATCGTAATTGAATTTTATGTTGCATTCATTTACCAATTTATCCATCCATTGTCCATTGTCCTTTCTTTGCTGTTGTTCTTTTACAATTTTCACATTTTTCTTCTGCATTTATATCATGATGTTGGCAACTTGTTTTTCTTTTTTTCGCCCGACTCAGCATAATCGCTATAACTGAGTGAGTGGCTGATTACGTTGCTGATGATGATGATGATGATGTTGCTGATGTTGCAAAAAATTAAAAGAAAATAATTTTTATTTTGCTTTTTAATTTCTGAAATTGTGTTACATTATTAACGATTATTCCATTAAAAAATATAATTATCGCTGTTCAAAGTTTAATTAAATGTTAAAATTGTTATTGAACAAAAGATATTGGCCAATAAAGAGAATATTTTTAATGTTGCATTCTTTTAGGAGTTGCATATAACCGTTAGTCACAATGAGAGTGAAGTGAGATGTTTTAACGAAAATAAATATTTAACTTCATTAAAATTTATTTTATGCTCGTATAATTACTTACTATTTATGGATGTATTTTTAAAAAGGTTTTTTTTTTTTTGTTTGCAATATTTAAACTTGAATTGAAATTTAAAACTTTTATTATTAAAAGCGAATAAATTTCTCGTAATTGTTCATTACAGCGCCTTAGGCAGGATTACAAATGAGTTTCTCAAACCTCTCTTATTGATTCATGTTCATTTTATGCATGTGCGGCGAGATTGAGGGTTTAATTTAAAATCTGATCGACAGACCTATTAGTTACTCTGCCTGCTTTAACACGTCCTTCTAGGCGCCTTTGTTTCTTCCTAACGTTCGCTAGTTGGTCATACCAATAGATGACAGAGGTTTCTCAATATGGTCCTTCCAACACAGACAGTGTCATTCTCTTAACCGACTTTCGCAAATCGACGTATTAAGTCTCTTCGGGAAAGCCACTTCCATCCAAACGCTAGATGTTAAAGCGTTGCATAACGTCATTGTACTTTAGGAGCTCGCGCATCTCATTATTAGACTGATTGTAGAAATCATCACCAACTTATCGAATTTTATTCGTAGGAGTTTTCTTCCAAACACTTTCAAGGCTGCTGCATCGGTGCTTAATAGTGTTCATGCTTCTAAGCCGTAAGGAAGCACGGGAAAATTGAGCTACTTTTAGAGTATAAGTTTCGCCGAACGAGCGGGATTTCCGCGCTTCAATTACCTATTGACACCCCAATATCTACTGTTGGCAATAGTGATGCCACACTTGATCTTCAGACTGACATCAGTTTTTGCTATTAATAGCAGAGCCAAGATACTTTCCTGTTTAGAACTGCATCTACTCTAGAGAACACAGTTTCCGCAAGACGGTCAAGTTGGCAAAAAGAGCTGACTGCTCATTGATGGCCCTAAACCTGCTCGAACCCCTTTTTCCAATGAATCCATAAATTCATATTGTTATGAGGATTGTTTTTAATTCTGATCTTTACGGCTTTATTCTGACATTCGTTAGGGAAACAGAGATGGTAGAGCTAGAACGAAGTACATGATCCGAGTGGAAAATAAATCTCCAATAAGATTTCACTCATTTGCTCGATGCGCTATTTTTTTTACCCCTTCAAGTATTTCGAAGTTTATGCTATCCATCCTAGTCCACCACTATCTTGTAGATTCCCCTATACTGCTGGACTTTCGGTTTTATCTGATAACTTGCGATGCATTAGTTTGAATTTCATACCGGATTGTTGAGAAAGAATATTCTCAGTGTCCGAATTACGACTGCCCAGCTATGGGCCCAAGTAATTGAGCTACAAATAAGTGTGAATGAAAATCAATAAATAATTAGGCTTCAATTGCTCTTTAAATAATCCGTTCAACCAGCCTAGGTAAACACACATTACACGAAGTTATGGCATCTCCTTTGCGTGAGGTTTCAATAACCATAGTTCCAAACCAATACCAACCGAATTCAGCAACCCGATAATCCTAGGACCTGCTACATCATACTAAACAGCTTTTTACTTGGGCAAGTTTGATTAAACGTAGGGCCTACGTTATCTCCAGAAAAAGGAGAGGAAATGTAAAATAAAAATGGCAGGATAACAGAATAGGAAGACTTTTGATGCAATTTCGTCTAGAAATCTCAAAGATTTCAAACTTTGGTGTCATTGTTAACGTAATAAACTCCAAGATATTGTGTAGTGGTCGCTGATATCATCATATTACATATGTACAGGGAACTCTGCAATGAATTCTCTACTTTGGGAATTCCTCTAAGGTTCTACGTGCTTATTGTTGACAATAAAGTCATGGATTCCGTCAACAAGAGATTAGGGGGTTCAGACATGGTTGGAACAGTGAAAATCGAGCCAAAACTGAATTTTCCGGCAACGATAACTATGCCCTAAAAGTAGGCTCAGTATGGTTGTTAGGTTCATGACAGAGCTTTGAATTATGGACGTCATATGACTTTAGTAGGTAGTGTATTGCCTTATTAGGCATGAGACCACGGTTCCAAACCTTAGCACAGACAACTCGAACAAAAGGAAATACAAAGAAAATATTTCTTCAACGACTTCCTGTCAGCAGATTTATGGCAAAAACTCTGAGAGAAAAAAAAATAAAATTGCCATGAAATCTGTCGTTCGGAGATGACTTTGAAACTGTAGATACCGCCACACAAGCAAAAATTTACACATACAACATAAGTGATGTGAGAAGCTTGGTTAAAATCCTGACTAAAGTGTTATAGTGATCAATTATGTATGTATGTATGTTACGTTCGCCGTAGTCTATTAGGTAGTGTGTTGTGTAGACGTAAGGCCACGGTTCAAACTCCAGCTCAGATATCAAAACGAAATTAAAAAAAAATATTTCTTCGGCGACTTCCTTTAAGCAGATTTCTGGCAAAAGCTCTAAGAAAAAAATAACATTGCCATGAGAAGTTGGTCAAAAATCTATGGATTTTAAACCGTAGATCCCGCTAGGTTGTGATCCTGACTAAAGGATTCTAATGATCATTTGCGTATGTCTGTTATGTTATTTAAGGTGCACTGGTCTTAGAGACCTTGCAAATGATTTCACCAGAAAGAGGAAGAAGGGAAGATTGTACTTTACCTACTGGATACTGGATGTCGGAGAAGAAAAAGACAGATTGGAGCCTGCTATATACATAGCTAATCTGGAGGAATTATTACGACTTGACGTTGATAGTGGGAGTTACTGTATTCAGAGTGATTTTGGGACTTTAGGATTGAAGGGAAAATTGTGGTATCATAGTGGACCCTATGTTGCCTATGTACAGTCGGGTCTCGACTATCCGTGATGGCCAAAGATGAGTCTATTGTTTTTTGTTTGTAATGCTTTTAAATCGTTTGCTTCGATTAACCGTGATGGCAGAAGTTTTTTTTAAATAACTTCAAATTCATCCATACAACATAATAAACATGAAAACGGGGAATTCCCTTGTTGGCATACGATGCATCAGAAGCATTTATAAGTCATTAGTTTAATTTTAAATTTGAAAAGTGCGGGTGGTTAGATCTTGTAATGCTTCTTGTTCCGGATCATCACGGATAATCGAGGTTCGACTGTATTTCAGTATAATTTTTCTTTCTCTCTATGTCCCAAGCTACGTACCTCGAGTCCTTGTTTCTAATATCTTGCTTATGAAGCTTCAATTTTTATTAAATTTTCACAAAAAATTTGATCGAAATTCTGTAAGAAATTTTATTCGAGGCTCTTCTGCTTAGGTTTCGGTGTCTTTCTCTTGTTTTTTTTTTTTTTTTTTTTTTTTTTTTTTTTTTTTTTTTTTTTTTTTTTTTTTTTGTGTTACTAATTAAATATTTCTGTAACCATAATGCTAAATTAAGCCCCAAAATTTTAATAAAGTTTTAATTATTGTAACCTTTTTTTCGTTCTTTCTTTCTTCTTCTAAACATTTGAAACCGTAAATGAAATTCCATAGTTCGCCACCAAACCATATATAAATATGGGCTCCACATTTTTTTTTTATTAAATTGTTTAAATGGTTTAGACTGTAGTCTGCCTCCCTCATTCCCTCTCTCTCTCTCCCTCTCTCTCACTCCTTTTTTTTCTTTTATGGGTTGTTCAGCAATTTGTATGCCAAACTTGACCGCAAACATAAGCGTAATTACAATTTAATCTTATTTATTTACGTAAAATATTATTAATATTTAATTGTTATATGACCCTCATAACCCCCCCCCTCCCTCTGCCCCCCTTAATAGACAAGGAGAGTATGCTGTGAGATTATGTGGCACATAAATTTATTAAAAATTTCAATGCAGCCAATAGCAGCAAACACAATGTTAGTGGTCGTAGTCATCTAGACCGCTACCATACGATTAGATATCGATATTTACATACATATATCGATAGGTTTATATGTCTAAGTTATCGATTTAATCATTAACGTTCTCTGTAAAATCTATGCCGTAAAGAGACTGACTCCTATTAAGACAGAGAGCTTGTGTTGGTAGCAGTAGCGCGAAATGCAGTCAAATCCTAGCTCAATGTGGGCTATGGACCTGCTGTTATCCTGAAGAAACATAGACCTACGACGGCCGATTATATGATTCCTTTTAATTTTCTAAATAGAGCATTAGATTTTAGAATTTCTACTAGAGAATGGTGGTCTGAGGAACCAGTGGTTTCCGATAGGACTTTTGAGGTTGATACTGATGGCCCATAGGTGATAGAAAATTCTGTTCTGAGGAACCAGTGGTTCCCCAATGTGGATGTTGAAGTTTACACTGATGACTCAAATATGAGTAATAGGTTGGGTTCTGATATTAAACTTTCTTCTAGGCTGCCTGATCACTGCAGTATTTTCCAAGCATGAAATCGTCTCAAATGCTTGTTCACTGGCGGGGTATTCCCTGAAAATCTCTTGATTTACTCGCTTGAGTCAGGTTGCAATTATGTTCTTAACGAACGTAGTTTCAACGTCCGTCCTTGTCCATGAATGCAAAGGATTCTTAGGGAAATTTGAGATCATTCAAAGGTAAATCTAATATGAGTTTAGGGACACAGGGATATCGTTTGAGACTGCGGTGCTACTGAGCTGGCCAGAGCCGGTTCGGGGCTGGCAATCGCTGACACGTTACAGTGTATAGATATTCCCATTGCTACGGTTACGTTTTACGAGTAGGCTCAATCTCATTTGCAACAGAATGGTATACGTGTCAGATTCTATTGGACATGTATGATCATGTTAAATCGAAACGAAAATATAAAAAAAAAATATTTCTTCGGCGACTTCCTATCAGAAGATTTCTGTAAAAAATTGTGAGAGTAAAATAAAAATTGTCATCAAAAGTTTCTCAAAGAACTGTTGTTCGTAGTGGATGCTTAACTGTGAATCGCGCCACTCATACATAAAATTACCATACGACATGCTTGTTGTGACAAACTACGTCATAAACTCACTAAAAGATTGTAACGATCAATCAAGCATGTAAGTAAGCATTGCCGAAGACCAAATGAAGTTCCATCTCATTCTTAACTGTTTCAATTGTCTTCTGTCCTCGATATGACAAATTATAAGACACTTGTCTTGGGCAGATTATCGGCTCTTTTGATATCCAAACTCTTAGCGATGTAAACGAGTATTGGAGAATGACCCGTCGGAAAAAATGGTTTTCCTTCTAACTTTTGGAACGTTACTGATAGGCGTACAATCATTCGTTTTCTTTGTGAATATCCAGTACCTTTCTATGGGCTTGGGTGCCATGGAGTTCAAGGCTAGATTATGTCACTCTCCTCACACACTTCACAGTGGTTATTTGCTTCTTTTTTACTTGGTTCAGTTCATCGCCCAAGCTCACTCTGACCTAGGATGTCCGAATTGCCTTGGAATTAATTTTCAAATGCTTGCAATTAGTAGCTCAAAACATTGTTTATAGTAATGCAGGGCATGTAACCCTGCAAGTATTTTAACAATTTGAAGCTAATAATAGTTTTTAGTTGAGCTATGCTATGCGTCTAGGGGAAAATAAAAAAAGGATTTTCCAACCACTTTCAAATGAACATACACTCCGTTGTGTGTACGTATGTATGTATGTATGTACCATACATACTTATAAATGACAATAATATTAATAAACAAGTCAAGGTATTTAGCAAACGTTTTTTTCTCCTGTTCTATTTTGTTTTTGTGCTTGTGTAAGTGTATGCGAGTAAATATAATTGCTGTGAACATGTATGTACATTTAGTCTGAATAGTTGGCATGATTATAATGAATGTTCTTTCAATATTTACAAATATATCAACACCATTACAGACACTGTGTTCACACACCCACACACTGGCAGAATGAAAATACAATGCACGAGCACACGAGTACACCAAAACACAGTTTACATATGTAAGAAACAGGATTAAACATTGAACATTATTATTAAGAGAGCAGCAAAAACAATAAAAGAAACAAAAAAAAAATTGACAATAAAAATACTGTGGATCAGTTGTACTTATTGAACTCCAGCATCCAGCACAGTGGAACGATTGTGTAAATAGTGTTACCAGAATGCTTTGAAGAGCTATAGTCAGCAAATAGAATTGTAAGTTCTGTCATCAAGGAAAAGGCTGTAAAAGTTTCTAAAGATGACTCCTGGGTGGATGTGTTGATTAGCATTTCCGCGCCTCTGCATTTTCCCGCGCCTCTGCCTTTCCCGCGCTTCTATATGTTATTGAGCCAAACAAGCTGGCTGGCTTAAAGGTCATGCCAAATACTTAATTCGATATTATCACACCATCATTAAAGGGAGACTCAGATGCCTTTAGATTTAATTATTCATTGACCATAGCTTGAACCTATAGGGATCTCCATAAAGGCACTTCCGAACTTTAGCTCTTGACATCGGCCAACTTGTAAAAGCTATGCCTGTGAAATTACTTGCCATTTATTCAGTTTGTTTTATCAAATCGCCATGAATGCATTCAATAACACGTGCAAATAATAAAATTGCGTTCTGTTTGTGCAACGTACCGCTTGCCTTGTGTATATTATGATTGCTTTAATCATCCTACCCAATCCACTGGCTCAGTAAATGATCGATCAATACCTCTACGCTGACAAAACGCAAAATCTGTGGAAAACACCGCCAATATCCGTAAGAGTGAGCAGGAAAATCCGTGGCAATCGACTTCGTGTAGCTTACAAGAACTCGGCCACCATACTTAATCAATTTTATGCACGGACTTCGGGCCGACATATAACATACATGCATACACACATATATGTATACATAATTGGTCGTTACAACTGTTCAGTAGTCAGGATTACAACCTAGTTTCTATCAGTACCCATGTTGTTTGTATTAAAGAGGAGGACCCTACATTTCAAAGTCGACTTTGAACGACAGAATTTTTAACAAACTCTTCATGGCAGTTCGTTTTTCGTATTTTTTTTTATCAGATATCTGCGAAGAGAGCTAGTTGCCGAAAAAATATTTTTTTCATATTTCGTTTCATTCAGGATGTTTGATCTGGAGGTTTGAACCATGGCCTTTCGCCTAATAAGCCAACACAATATCTACTAGACTACGGCAATTTGGGCTTTAACATTTACAAAATCCAACTGACTCTGTTATTGAAGGTTAATGCCCATGGGCAACAACATGTGTTCGCTGAATGGAGTCTACCAACTGATCCCTATTTGCATGGAATAATCATCATTAGAGCCTTAGGCGTGTTTTTGAATAAATAGATGCGCGGACACATGAAATAGTCAAACGATACCAATCCACTTGAAGATCTAAGTTCTTGAAAAAATATCTAGCGGCGTAATCGGTCCTTATTTTTGTTTTTAGAAATCATTTGCAAATGCGTGTGAAGGTAAAATCGAATTGAAAAACCAAAGACACAAACCCACACTTTTAGCTTCGCCACTTCTTGCCTCTAACATTGTAAATTTTGGCATCAACAGAGCACTGTTAACTGTTTAACAGTGTCAATAGTAGAATAATCTTCTACTTTATGTGTGACTCTGTTGCTGATTATATTAAGAGGCCTCAGAACCTTCCTTGGCATATATTATGGTACTCATAGTCCAAGAATATTTCCCAAAATTAGCTCCTAAACAAGTGGACTTGTTCAGAGGGATACTGTTAAATAGCTAACAGTGCTCTGTTAAGGGCACATTTTGTTCTGCCAAATGTGGCGCTGCTAAAATTTATGGATTGCGTCTTGGATTTTCAAATTCCAAAACAAACTTTATCCAAAGCACTGTGCACAGTAAAGCTGAAAGAAAGAAAACCTTGTCGGTATACTTAAAAAAAAATAATTGATTGTGTGTGTGTGTGTGTTTGTGTACGCGCATGTGTGTATTGCATTATTATTGTTTAAATAGCATAATAATTAAAATTAATGTAATTAATAATTATTGCTATTTACGTAACAAATGAAAAATCATTAAGAAAAAAAATTCACAATCATTTTTGTTTTATACAATGAAAATAGCAACAACACAGTTACACATCAACAAATAAAAACAACAACAAAAGTTTAATAATTGGCCTGACTTTTTTGTTTATAAAAAGCAAATCGAAAGAGGACAGACAAACATGGACTGGCAATTGTGGTACTCATAGTTTTAAAGAGGAATTGTAACGGAAAATTTTATTTTGTAAAGTATACATTGAGGGAGGATAAAAGAGCGAGCATATTTTATGGGTAATTTAGTAGAAATTTAGAAGAAGAGCTTATATTAGATAGATTCCAATGAACAATGGAAAATACTCTACTGCTCACGACCTAGAAATGATTTCATTGTGTGATGACTGTATGCCGTAATTCAATGATCAGTCCGTTCTAGCGGACGAAAGCCTGTCTGAATGTAGCGGTTGAAGCACTTAAGCAATTTTTTTCCAAGAGGTATTTTTTTTGCTGAAGTTACGACTCGAAATATAATCATTAGAATTAATGTGCTTTCCCATTAGTCCCCGTAGTCTAGTAGGTACTGTGTCGGCTTATTAGATATGAGGCCCCAGGTCGGACATCTGCAACAAAACGAAATCTGAAAAAAGTCGCTGACTTCCCAGCAGATTTCTGGTAAAAACTCTGCGAGTAAATAAAATTGCCATGATAAATTCCTCAAAAAATCTGTCGTTCGGAGTAGACTTTGAACTGTAAGTCCTGCCATCCAACGAAATACAGTATTCCCCGGCTATAAGCGGGCAAAACAGTACTTGTATCGAAATCCTGCTGGGAAATAATCTTGTATCATTCAAGCTGATAGAATTCGTTTAGGCTCATTGGCAACACTCGCTTCATGTTCGACTAAATGTAGGCTGTTCGGAAAGGACTTTGATTATCTTGTACAATACGGTGTAGTGAAAAAAATTGTAAAATGCCGGCTCTACAATTTCGTTACATTGCTAAAGGAGATGGATTCCCTAGCACGCTCTATCAGCATAATCAAGAATCTCCTGTGGTAGCATTAACTAGGCAGCGAGTTAGGCCGCTGCTTTACCCGAGACCCTGCGCCCAAGCTGGATTAGTAAGAAAATGAGGGCAGCATTCTGCTCAATTGTAGTTTCCCCAGCAGGAAATCAATTATTTGATAATTGCCGTTGCCCTCAGTTGGTTATGGCTTTGGATTGCACACTGTCGAGTCACTGCCACGTGGAGAATGAAAACCATAAGGAGCATGCTATAAAATTGCATTGTGATGTTTAGTTTCTCGCCTACTGAAATAGCATACTGCAAGGGTTTTTTTTTTTTTTTTGAAGACATCATAGTGTAGTAAGTAGCTAGTGTGTGTGGCTTATTAGATGTTACAAGGGCCAACCCGGTTCAAACCTCCAGTTCAGACAGCTGCAACAAAACGAAATATGAAAAAATATTTTTCTGGCTACTTCCTCTCAGCAGATTTCTGGCAAAACCTCTGAGAAAATAATGTAAAAAGATACTCCAAAATTTGTAATCCGAATTCGACTTTAAATTGTTGGTCCCGCCGCTCATGCAGACTCTTGACAAAATCTCTGTGAAAGTAAATAAAATTGCCATGAAAAAGTTTCTCAAAAATCTATCATTAGGAATCGATTTTCAACTGTATGTTCCGCCATTTGTGTATAAATTTACACACACACCACATGGCTAGTGTGGAAAACTAGCTCGTAATCCGCACTGAAATGTTGTTGTGACCACATTTATGTATGCAACCTAATGACTTTACTTAACATAACAGAAATCCAGAAATGTTTAGTACCACTAAACGAGGAAGCTAGTGAACAGGATCAAGGCGAGTGCATATAAATGAATACTCTGAAGTAAATTTTAAAATATGAAGTACAATTTAAGGCGTTTATGGAAACGATAATCAAGACTGCATAAGTTTCAATGCTACCTAGGTGGGGAATTATATTGCGTGTAGTATTGCATATCTATTTAAATGACATACCCCTTAAGTTATGCTTTAACCATGAT
>QOCX01000252.1:124423-161093 GCA_005959815.1 Sarcophaga bullata
TTTTTATTTGCAACATGTTGCTGCTTATAGTGACAAATGTTGCAGAAGGAGTTGTTCAGTTAGAAATGATTTTTCTTTTCATTTTATTCACAATGATTCTTTGAGTGTATACCAGCTAAAAAGCTTAGCAACATACATATTATACATTATTTTCAATATGGCGACTTGTAATATAAACAAAACGAGCAAATGCAACAAAAAAATTAAGCAAGTCGTTGCCACTGCTTAAAAAAAAATAAACTTGTTTAATTAAGCAGTGTTATCGACATTGTTCCGGTACTGCCATATTTTTGAAAAAGTTAATTTTATTTTATCATTAGGTTGTAATAACGAAAACATAGTTAAAGGTGACTTTAAAGTTCACTTTAGCTAAAGTTACCTTTAACTAAATCCAATTTTAACGGTAATTTGTAATAATGGCCCTAAATCCAGTTTTAGCAGCAAGGCAAAAATGATTTCTTTTCAAAGTTTGATTAAACAGTACTTCGGGCATTCGAACTCATCTTTAAATGTCTTCCGGTTTCAGTTCATGTGGCAGTCAATTTTCTTGCCTTTGAATGAATTCGATTGTTTTAAGATGGTTGCAGGCAGGAGTCACGTCTTTTAATATGTCCCAATTGTCTTTGGGTCAGAGTCGAATCTTGTGCGAGTAATATTTCGAATTTATGGAGTTCATACTTTTCGGGGCTGTTCTGGTCTGTTGTTACCCAAACTCACAAACCGTACGATACACGCTTTTTTACTGAGAGTGCTCATCATGTAATTTCACGAACAAAAGCTGATTTTCAATTGCGGTTTCCATTGCCAAAATGGGGCTCAGCCAAAAACTCTCTCACAAGCAAACGCTGATTTTCAATGCGGTTTCCACTGTAAAAATGGGGCTCAGCCCAGACCTCTGCAAAAATGCTAGTTATAATCTACTTTTCATCTCAACCCCAGAATTATTTGTTGCCGAAAGAAATATTTTTTTCGGCGACTATGAGCTCTCGGCCAGCTCACTACCTATAGACTACGACGATTAATTGCTTTAGGGATACTGTTTCTAGTCAAACGTACCTAAGAGCTATTTTTTCAATTCCTTAGGAATCTTATACGGCCGCTAAAGATATGTTAAAAAATTTTCATAACCTAAAAGTATGCAGCATGTTTTTTAGTATCTTTTAAAGTGCTTAGAAATTGCAACAAAAGGAAATTGTAAAGTTTTCATTTTCTTTCAATATCTAGGTTTTGTTTCATTTAAGTAAAGATAGTGAATGCTGAGGTTATAAAGCTTACAACCATTTTAGGTTTTAGAACCCTTAACTTATGCAGTAATTGCTGAATTTATTAGTGTGGAAGTGAATTTTACACGCTATTTTCCGAGGGTAACAATTCAGTTTGGAAAATAATCGAACATATACTTGCAGAAACGAAATCATATGACTTGTAATATTTAGATATTCAGCTATGGCTGAACTTATTGCTGTTGTTAGTAATTCGTACTTGAAATTTTTTAATTGTTATTCTTAGATTAAAATTGTATTGATTTATTATATCAAACGATCAAAGAAAAATCTAATTTTTCTTTAATTCTAACATTTTTGTGAGGTTATGTTTTTATGCGCCCTAAAGCATGTTATGCTTTTTATGCAATATTCCTAGAAAGAGTATTTACAGTCCATAAGTATGCTATGAACATTATTTGGAATTATTTCTGATTTAATTAATATTGGCTTTCCTTTCTTTTTTCATGGATTTTTAAATTTTTATTACCATGCCTTTGGCTATACACGTTGCAAGCATATAAAATTCATTAGTTAAGCTTCGTTTTTATTTTCCCAAAATATTTCGTTAAATAAACCTATGCAGGCAGCAATGACTCTTTTTAAGGAAATCTTACAAAAAAAAAAAAAAAAAAACCCACAACATCATTCATTGATGTTATAACAGGAGGTTATAAGGAGGTAAAAGGAAAGCCTAAACGGAATTCAAAAAAAAAAAAAAAAAAGACGAAAAACAGAAGAAGACGAAAAACATTCACAAAAGGCAATAAGTTTTGGGCAATTTAAATTGGTAAATAAAATCTGAAAATAACTTTACAATACCGGCGGAAAATAACGGTTAAAAATAAAATACAAACCAAAAACAGAGCAACGGCAACAGCATTAACAACAGCAGTATTAGCAGTAGCGGTGGCATTAGCAACATCAAATCAAATCAAATGCCTAGACAGAAGCCAGAGAAACTAAAAACTCATAAAAGATGCAACTGAAATAAAAAAAAGAAAAAACTTTTAAGATATTTCAACCTAAAAAGACTAGCAAAACTCTTGTATAGCAGTGCCCAAAAAACATTTGATCATGTACACATGGATTGTATACAAAAGGAGTCCGTGCAGTTGTCTAGCTTGCTTGCTGCATGCCTAAAAATCTAGGCAATACTACTACTACTACTACTACTACTACTACTACTACTACTACTACTACTATTACTACTACTCTTCAATTTGTTATTCTTTTTTACCTTTAATTTGATTTTCTTTTTTTCCAAAAAAAGAACGAAACGTTTAGCCAAATAGTCTACATTCAACCCCCCTTCCTCCACCACGCCACTAAGGACTTTACCACCAACACAATAACCAGGCCATTTGAAACTGATTGAATTTATGAACTCAAATACGGAGAATGAAAAAGCTTTACAAACAGAATAAATAGTTGCATGAAAAGAAACTCGGTGAATGAAAGGTGAAATAAATGAATCTCTGTAATGAAAGCCTTTAAAATTCGTTTCTTCCGTCCGTCCGTCCGTCCGTTTTGCACAGAGCAAATTGCACAGTAGCAATTTGTGTTTTGTGCAAAACATTATGTGTCGTTGCTTTGCATTTAAGATTTTTGAATGGAGTTTTCAAAAGGTATTAAGGTTACTTACTAATGATGGACTTGGTATTCAATTTTATAGGCTCATAAATTCTCAAAATGGGTTAATAAAACTTTGTTGTCTTTAACAACATTTTTCTTATTTTGTTCTACATTTCGAGTAATGAAAGTGTGCATAATTACTTATACTCTCTTAATTAGTTGATATCAATTAACAGCAGTAGCCTACATACATACATAGATCAGTCTGACTTGTCCTCTATGAGGAGAATGTCACATCAGTCTGACATGCCTTTTCCTTCTTGACTTTGACGGATGGTATGAGTTCTGCAACGCATAAAAACCGTTCTGATTGTGGCTTATTCGCAGTCATATTGCACGATCTGAGTAACCAACATACATACATACATACATACATACATACATAATTGGTTACTGCAATCTTTGAGTCAGGCTTACAACCAAATTTCTCAAGCTGCTTATATTGTCTACATAAGTGTCGCGACCTACAGTTTTAGGATCAACTCCGAACAACATGATTTTTTGAGAAACTTTTTATTTTCTCTCAGAGTTTTTGCCTCAAATCTGCTGCAAGAAAATGGCCGAAGGAAATGTTCAACCCGTGATTAGAACCATGGCTTCATGTCTAATAAGCCAACATACTGCTTACTCGACAACAGCGACTTCAAATCACTTGTGCAAAATATCCAATCTGACATGAACTAAGTAGTAGCACTGTAGTCTTATGAGTTGGCAAAACAGATTGAATAAATGATAATCAATTTGACAAATGTAGCTTGAACGTAGCTTCAACAGTCGTTATCAACTGTCAGAGATTGCAAGTCCCTGTGGGAAGATACATTATTTAATTAAGGCTACTTAAAATGATTATTTCGGTATATGGATTCCATGCCACTGAGTGTGAACGAATCTAAAACGATCTAAACGATCGTAGTGTACTGACATGAACCGTTCCACTATCAGTTGCGTCCTATAGTATCAGTAATAGAACGTACACATAGACAATCTTTTAATATAAAGATCGGAAAAGGCTGATTTTAAAAAATATTTTATTATTCCTGCTGTGAGACTTATAAGATAACCTCTGAATATGTTTGAAATGGCACCTTCCTCTCCGAAGATTTCTGGCAAAAGCTCTGAAAATAAATAAAAAAAATTGCCTTGAAAAGTTTCTCAAAAAAAAAAAAAAAAAAAAAAAAATTTGTCATTCGAAATCGACTTTATATTGTAGACCCCGCCTCTCATGTGTAAAATTAATAAAACTAACATGGATGTGATGGTCAAGATTGACCTAAGGATCCAATAATGGCCAATAAAATCTATCTATGTAAACTAACTCTATTGAAGCCTTCCTAGCTATCTTCTAGCACATGTTTCTGCTGGCGATATGAAGAAGTACTGAAGCGTCTTAAAAAATTGGTATTGAAGGTTTAAAAATGCTTCTTTAAAAAAATAGCTTTGTGCCAGAAAATCAAATTTACAAAAATAAAAATCAGCCTTTAAGTATACTTCAAATTTTTTATATTTTTTAAGCCTGAAGTTAGCTTTCATATTTCAAAAATTTATTACGAAATGCACGACTTTTGATGATTTTAAGATTTTAAATTGTCAAAAAAATGTTTATTTTGTCTTTTGAATCCTACAACGAAAACTCTACTGAAATATTTCTAAATATTCGTGTAGAATGTCTTTCTGCTGAGTATATGAAGAATTATTGAAGGCACTAGAAGCTTAAGAAGCTTCTTTAACGTAGGTAGTGTGCCAAAAATAAATTTTAAAAAAGTCAGCCTTTAAGCATGCTTAAATTTTTTTTTTATTTTTTATCCTGAAGTTAGGTTACATATTTAAAGGATTTATTAAGAAAAAATATTTATTAAGTAAGCAACGAAAACTCTACTGTAATATTTCTAAATATTCTGTAGAATGTCTCTCTGCAGAGGATATAAAGAAGTAATGAAGACTCTAGTAACTTAAAAAACTTGTTTAAAGTAGGTAGAGTGCCAAAAAGAAATTTTTCCCAAAACAAAAAAGTCAGCCTTGAAGTATACTTCAAAAAAAATTTAATTCCTAAAGTTAGATAACATATTTAAGGAATTTATTACGAAATGCACGGTTATTAATGATTTTAAGATTTTAAATTGTCAAAAAAAAAATGAAGACACTAGTAACTCAAAAAGTTAAAAAAATCAGCCTTTAAGTATACTTCAATTTTTTTTTAAGCCTGAAGTTAGATTACATATTTAAAGAATTTATTACGAAATGCATGGTTATTTGTAATTTGGGAGCATAATTGATTAAATTAGAGTTTGAAGCCAGTTTATTTCTTATATGCAGAGTTTGTTGACAGAATTTATTTTTCGTTAGAAAAACAATTTTTTATTTCTCAGAGTCATTTGATTTTAATTTTTTTTTTCCTATATTTATCGTTGCTATAACGTCTAAAAAAAAATTTTTTTTTTGTCTTCTATCTTCTGCTTGCTGTCTATGCTTGACTCAACTTCTGGCTGTCTAAACTGTCCAACTGTCAGCATGTAGTCCATCAAAATCAATTGATACTTAAAAAGAAATGAAAACAGAAATCGAAAAATACAAAAAAAAAACAAAACCAAAAAAGAAACTAGAAAATGAGGCAAGAGTACAAAAATCTTTGCAATTGTAAAACGCCAAAGAAAAACAAAAAAAAAATTAAAAATTGAAAAGCGACGCTGTTTAACGTTCTCTACGGTCATGTCCAGCCAAAGTGAATTGGTTCACCTCACTACACTTTGCGAACCTTTAAAAAGAAAGCCATGAAATGAAAGGAACGCAAAATAAAAATGATGATAAATTTAACTTCTTCTTTTTTAAAGGCATACACAGCCAGCCGTAGGATTGCTTCTTTAATTTTTTTTTTTAAATATTTTCTTGAATTAAATGCCCTGCTTTGCCGTTTATGCTGTTCAATCCAATATAATCGAAAACAGAAAAGAAGCATTGGAAAATTGTGTGTGTGAAAAAAAAAATTTTTAAGAACTTATCATTGAAGTTAAAAAAATTCTGCAATTGCTGCATAAAATCTTAAGGATGGCAGAAGGCCGCATAAAAAACAAGGAAAAGGAAAAAAAATTTCAAACACACTTGTTATTAAAGCAATAAAGTACGCGGCTAGTTATGGAAACAGACTTGAACGACTGCAGTCAGTATGAGTAGAGTTCCATTTGAAATCCATACAATCCATTGAACGAACTCAACGCAAAAAAATTGAAGAAAAATGAAGAAAAATATTGAAGATTTGACACGAAGATGATGAATTGCATTTAAAAAATCAATTGAATTGATTTCTTTTCCACTCCGATTTCTTAGGTTGTGAAATGCAAGGCAACTGAAAAGAAAAGGAAAAATGCCGTGCTAATGATTTGATCAAATAGTTTCTCCTTTAATAATCACACGATGAAGAAGATAGGCTGAGCGGTTGCTAGTTTTTCTCTAGGAATTTAAAATTATGTAAAAAAGGCGTGGTCGAAAAAAAGGGCGTGGTTGAAAAAAGGGCGTGGTTGAAAAAAGGCGTGGCTGAAAAAGGGCGTGGTTGAAAAAAGGCGTATGAAAATCAAAATATCACAATATTGCGCGAATTTTAATGCAACAATTCCAAATGTGTGATCATTTATCATTGGGTTGTAGAATAGAGGTTTTCAAATTTGATTATTTGGACAAAATTTTGGAAAAAAAAATTTCTTAGGTTGTGAACTGCAAGGCAACTGAAAATGAAAGGAAAAATGCCGTGCTAATGATTTGATAAAATAGTTTCTGTTTTGATAATCACACGATGAAGAAGATAGGCTTAGCGGTTGCAAGTTTTGCTCTAGGAATTTACAATTTTTTTTTTAAAAAAGGCGTGGTTGAAAAAAGGGCGTGGTTGAAAAAAAGGCGTGGTTGAAAAAAAGGCGTGGTTGCAAAAAAGGCGTATGAAAACTAATCTACCATAATATTGCTTGAATTTTAATGCAACAATTCAAAATGTGTGATCATTTACAAGGCTGATTGGGTTGTAGAGTAGAAGTTTTCAAACTTGATTGTTTGAACAAAATTTTGTCGATTGATTGATTGTGGAAAAACCATTACATCCTGAACACATACTTATTTGAAGATCAATTATGATCTACAGTTGCCACATTGTTTCGAAAACGACCTTGACAAAAAACATTTTTAACTTCAATTTGGAGCGCTATGCTCACATCAATTTTCAGTATTAATGGACACGTCGTTTTAGCGCCGTCAATTGGTCATCTAGTTTATGGGATTTGACATCGTTGGAATAAACCATATCCACACGCATAATCTCGTAACGTTGAAGTCTTTAAAGACGAATATTTTTGTGTATAAAAAGTGGAAAGAGTGGTTAGCCATTTTACAGACTTTCGCAGGAGTGTTTGAAGTTATTCAGTCTCGGTATACATAAAATAATAATCCACCGTTCCATGATTACAATCCTTCAGTCAGGCTTACAACCTAGTTTCTCACATCACTTATGTTAGCGGCGTTAATTTTGTATTTGAGTGGCGGGCTACTTACAGTTTAACGTCGACTCTGAACGATAAATTCTTGAGACAAATAACAACTGATTTTTGGAATGAACGCCGCAGTCAACATCTCTTCTCTGACCAATACTTATTTGATGAAATTACTTCATACTGCAGTCAGGAGAATACACACCTAAACACAAGTGCAGTTTCCTTGGCAATACTCAATGAATTAAGCTACCAATTGCTACTTTAAGCGCCCTAGTTTACCAGTTAATTCCCCAGTTATTTCTTCTTTCCATATTTGGAGAGATGGCTCGGCGTAAAGGAATTTGTCTTCAAGGATTTAGACAAACTTCGATCGCAAATAAAAACCAGGAAACTTGGAAACTTGGATACTTTAATGTCATGGCTATTGAAATCAGATCGCTTTTACCACAGTATTCTATGGAGCAGGGAAATATAAAAGTTTAAATTTGAAAATCAAATAAAACAAAAACGATTTGAAATTTTGCCAAATTTATTTCCTTTTTGTTGTGAAGTACAATTGTTCCGTTTAGAAATGGAATTTTATTTCATTCATGTGACTTCCTTAGCTAGCCTCGTAATACCTCATTCGATCGGAACAATTTTCATGCACTTTTTGTAGTGTATGGGATCGTATCTCGGCAATAGCATTACTAATAATGGCCTTTAAATGCTCAATTGTCTTTGGTTTATTGGCATAACATTTTTTTCTTTAACGGCGTTCCACAGAATATAGTACAATGGTGTCCAATCACAGTTTCTTAACGGCCAATTGACATTCCTATTTGGGCTATTTAAATGCCCATCAAATGAAGATGTGTGGCAAGTTGTAACATACTGTTTAAATCAAACAAAAAAATCGCTTAATACAGTGCGATATAGGGTCTCTGCATTGACAGTAATGGTTGCGACGTCCTCATTTTTAAATAAATTTGGGTCAATGATGCCTATGCTCTACAAGCAGCACTAAACAACCACTCGTAATGGGTGCATTGATCCAAGACGCAATCCATAAATTTTAGCAGCGCCACATTTGGCGTTAACAGAACAAAATTTTGCTCTTAACAGAGCACTGTTAACTATTTAACAGTATCCATCTGAAAAAGCCCACTTGTTTAGAAGCTAATTTTAGGACAAATACTAGGTCTTCGAGTACCATATCATACTCAAAGGACAGTTCTTAGGCGTCTTAATATAATCCGCAAAATAGTCCCATATGAAGTGATATGCTATTGTGAAAATTGGCTTGGAAATTATCAATTTTTTTGATTGAAAATTCTCCAGAAGATCAGTGGCCATTTTGGAAGATATAAGAAATAGTACACCATACAGACTATATGCAAATAGTAGTCCAGAGGGTCCTATTTCCAACCGTGGTAATGGGATAGCTGAAATAAGTTTGTATGTCGAGATATTCGATTTTAAAAGAAAGCGATTTTCGAAAAATGTATGTAAAGTCCCTAGAAGTTCAATGGCCATTTTGGAAGATATAAGGAATAGTACACCATACAGACTATATGTACCTGGTAGTCCACTGGAATAATTCCTTCCTCCATCCCCACCAACCATCCTTTTCATTTCAACATTATTGTTTACAAATAATTATGGTCATAATGAGAATTAAACTTCATGTCAATAGCCTTCAATAATTGCACAGTAGACGACTAAACTACTTATTGCCATTGTTAAACAGTTAACAGTGCTCTGTTAAGTGCAAATTTTGTTCTGTTAAGAGCAAATTCTGGTCTGTTAACGCTAAATGTGGCGTTGCTAAAATTTATGGATTGCGTCTTGGATTTTCAAATTCGAATTGATCTTCACACACATCCAATAAATTCCATCGTTGCTGCAGCCAAGTCAAAGTCAATCTATATTGATCGGTAGAATTAAGTTCTGGTCTTCGATTATGTTTTCTTTAATAAATTTTTGAATGAAATGAATTGCAGTTGCAGAGTTTTGTGGCATTTGATGAGGATCCTCTTTTTTGTTGCTGGTAAAGAAGATCTTTCCTAAAGACTTTGATTTCAAAACTCTGCATATTTTAAAGGTGAAAAACAAAAACAAAAAAAAAAAAGATTTTCATGAAATCAAATCACTGGTCAAAGTGCATTTGAATATTTATGTAGAGGGCTTAACATTTTTAAAACACAAGAAAGAAAAGAAAGCAAGAAAATCAAAATCAACCTAAAAATTGCCGACATTGAACGAAAAACCCAGAAAAAATTGAATGGAATTCATTGAAAAACAAGAATTATTTGTAAAACAGCTAAAAAAAGGGGGGCTCAAAAAGTAGATTTTTTTTCCTGATGCCTTTTATATACGTACGTATAGGCGTATGAACATACATATGCGTGTACGTATGTAAGTGCTCTGTATAGCATACATATTTGCATTCATTTTTTTTGGATAAAAAAAGAAAGAAAAAGAGAGGAAAAGATCAACAAATAAATTGCATTGAAGCTTAACAATAATGGTTGGTTGGTTTGGGTTGGTTGGGCGGCTTGGTGGGTAGATAGGTAGGTAGCTGGTTGGTAGCAGCAGTCATTGGCATTATTTGTGGAGAGTATGTCGCAGTAGCTGATGATGCCTTACAGACCCTAACAAAATAAGTAAAAGAAGGAGCATAAAAGCAATACCATCAGTGGCAGCAGCAGCAAAAGTGAAAAGCTTATAATTTTTAAGCGGATTTTAAAAGAATTTACATTTGCAAAGGCATTTAAAGAAAAGAGAAAAAAAGGGGGAAAATAACACAAAACATTTGCAAAACATTTACAATTTCATACTGATTTTAAAATATTTCATCGACAACAAAATGCAACAAGCTTTACAAACAACAACGAAACAGAAAGAGTTGACTGCCTTGGTATTATGCAGACAGACAGGAAAACTTATTTGTTTTTTTTTTTTTTAACGTGGACAACAAATGGACACGGCTTAAAATTATTCAAAAGCATTGCTAGGTACATACATAAGCAGACAAAAAAAAAAACAAAAAAAAGTGGAAAACAAAAATGAGTTGTAGTGGTGTGGTGGTCATAAAATATCTATAATACCCCTGGCCAATTTGCATTGAGCCAATTGGTATGTCACTTCTTTTTCACTCGCCATCATTACTCTTAAAGGGTCAATATAATGCCAAAGGATTTGTCAATGAGAAAATTTTTAGCTTTTAAAGCGTGTATTTATCGCATGGAATTAATTTTTTTTTTGCTTTGCTTTGCTTTTCTGTTTTAATATTTAATTTTTTTTCCATGTTATTTTGGTCTTAGGAAAGTTAAGCCTTAAAATTGTCCAAAAGCTTAATTCTTTTTTGTCAGCAGGATGTAGATTGTTGCAGTATGTAGTATGGGAGCTATTAATTTTTTTTGTCTCCAAAATTATCTCTTTTACCGTCAAAAAAAAAAAAAAAAAAAAAATTATCAGTTTTCAACAGCACTTCTCTTCATTTAGATGTGGTACTGCCATCTCTGGCTTTATAGTAATGTCTAAGAATTTTTGTTGTTGTACAAATAATACTTTATGTTGGACTAGAGACCCAATATTCTATAAGGTAGTGTGTTCGCTTATCAGATGCGAGGCCTTGGTCCAAATCCCTGCTCAGATATCTTGACTAAAACTTTAAATAGAAAAAATATTTCTTCGGCGGCTTCCTCTCAACATTAATTGCAGGATGAAGATTGTTTGGGAGATTGCTTTTGTTGTCCAGATTTGTCCAAACCTTAACCCTTCTGACTACTACTTGTATAAGCCTATGCAGAACGTTCTCACTGGAATATGTGCCCCTTTAGAACAGATCAGACAGAGTTGCATTGATTCTCTCTCCATCTCAAAGCTTAAGCAACTGTCTTAACGCATAATCCATGGCTAACTAGATGGACAACTTAAGGCAGACTCACTTGATGCACGATTAATAAACTAAGGCTTGTAGGTCATTGCCTAATGGAGGAGAGTGCAGCCCCCATCAAACGAATTTTGTCGAGACTGCGGATCGGTCGAAGTGTCGGACACTGTTATCTAATTTTAGCAATGTCAATATCCTACAAATAGCCGCCGTAGTCTAGTAGATAGTGTGTTGGCTTATTAGACAAAAGGCCAGGTTCGAATCCCCGGTCAGACATCAAAAACGAAATATGAAAAAATATTTTTAAGGCGACTTCCTCTCAGCAGATTTCTGGCACAAAACTCTGAGATTAAACAAAATTGCCATGAAAAGTTTCTCAAAAAAATCTGTCATTCGGAATGGACTGTACGTTCCGCCACTTATGTATAAAACTAACACACACAACATAAGTGGTGTGAGAAGCTAGACCGTAATCCTGACTAAACGGTTGTAATGGCCAATCATTTATGGCCGATTTTAATATCCCAAAGTCAATTTTCCCTAATAATGAAATCATTCAGAGGTTCTAATGAAGCCACTTAGACTAAAGTCCTTTACGCGTACAAGATTATTTAGTTCGTCTGCTTAGTAGGCACTAAAATCGTTTCTCTTTCTTTACCATATCGCTGGAAATGTACTTAACAGATGAAGAACAGTTTCGTTCTCTTCTCTTCTCAATACACGTTTGGAGTTTGCAAAAATTTTCTGCATGCCATCTATCTAGCTTTGCTTAGCTATGTTGCTTTACCTTATTTGAATCCATTGAAAGAATTCGCAGGTATTCAAAGCCAATGGGTTCGAAGGTTAGGTCATGCCTGATGATATCATCTGATCTACAGTTTCCCCCGGAATGACAGAACAGTCCCACTACCCATGTAATATAAATGCTACCAGTTAGATGTGTGTTTCACGTTTCTCCTGCATATGCTAAGTGTGCAGGCGCCATATCGATGTTTGCTTACACGCTGTTCTATTCGATTGATAGGTTATGGCGCAGTACTGGGGTGTATATACTTCGATTAGATATGGAATGTTAGTGTCCCAAAATTCGTTTGTTCATGTAGAAATGAGAAAAAGATACTCATTGCAGAAGAAGCTTTTAAAAAGAAGATTAGGGTCACTTGCGAATTGCTTCAGAACCTACTGAGTGAACGCACAGCGTTCCTATGGTCGCAAATCGCACTTACTTAGTTCAAAAATTATGGTCTTTGGTACACAAACATATATTTTTCTCCGTCTGGTAAGTTCGTTATTTTTCCTTAAGGGTACGATAAATTTCTTACATACGTACATACGTAAAGTCAGAGAGGGTATATTCCAGAATTCCATTCGTATTTTTCAAATGAGAGTTTAAATCATACGACAGTTGTTTTTTTTTTCTTTTGCCGTTTACATGATTAATAGAACACAAAAACAAAATAAACAGAAAACAAATATATCTCTGTATGACGTAATGGTACGATGTACGATGATTTCTAAAAAAAATAAACAAAAAGTGAAGAGAACCGTACGATTGGCAAATTTTTATTCGTTCGCATTTGCTCTTAATATTGTACGCTCTCATTACATATTGTGTTTACAAGATATTATTCGTTCTCTTCTAAACAGTTGTTGTGTGGAATATTTTTTTTATTTTTTTTTTGTTTTTTTTTTGTATTGCCTTTGTTTTATTCCCTTCTAGTAGCCACTTCAATATTTGTTTGTGTCCATTAACTGTTTGATTTGTGTTTACCGTATGATCTTGTCTTTTTGCATTGTTGGAATTTCTTTTATTTAATTTGGGTTTTGATTGCGTAGTAATATGTTTAAAAATTGGAAAAGTTTCAAACAGTGAAGTGAAGTGGTAAATTTCATTAAAAAAAAAATAATTTTGTTTAGTGCCGAGCTACTCGGTAATTGTTTTAGTCTTCTTATAAGGATTTTAAAAGCAATGTTAAATAAATTTCATGTTTTCTGGTATTATAAAGCATACGAGTATGGTGAAGGTTTTTAGTCAAATTAATGGAAATTAAAAAAAAAATGTCTAGAGAAGTGTGTTCAAATGAAAAAAAAAAATGTCTAGAGAAGTGTGTTCAAAGGCGAAAAAAAATGTCTAGGGAAGTCTGTTCAAATGAAAAAAAAAATTTTTCTCGAGAAGTATGTTCAACTGAAAAAAAAAATGTCTAGGGAAGTGTGTTCAAATGAAAAAAAATGTCTAGAGAAGTATGTTCAATTGAAAAAAAAGAAAAAAAAATTAAAAGAGTTACAAGGTGACCATCAAAAATATTCAAATTAGGTATTACGAAAAGTAATATGCACAATTAATATACAAATTCATTAAGGTGAGTTGCTCAAGTTTGTAACATACATACATACATACATATCGTAGGTCTCATGTAGAAGGGCTCTAACTCACACTTTTTTCGAAATTGAATTTTTTGGGGTGATTCCACAAAAATTGCGTTAAATTTATTGAATCACAAAAACAACATTAATTTCGAAAAAAAAAGTGTGAGTTAGGGCCTTTCTACATGAGACCAACGATACGTACATACGAAGTTTTAGAATATGGAGTCTTAATTTTTATAATGACAAATGAATACAATTTTATATACAACAGTAGTGTATTGCCAGTGCTAACTGTTTTTTTATTTTTTTTTATTTTAAAAAGTATTCCTAGAAAAATGAACCGTTATTTTTATTATACAAAAGAATATGATCAGTCTTCTCTCTTCTTTCTTAACGTGAATGCTTTTTTCTAATGAAAATTTTACCTTGCATTCAGTAGAATACACACGTGAACACAAGTGCAGTTTTCATTGTAATAATCCATGAATTAAGCTACCAATTGTTACTTTAAGCGCTCTATTTTACCACTTAAGCGGTGATTGAATATTTCTTGTTTCCATATTTGAAGAGATGGCTCGGCGTAAAGGAATTTGTCTTCGAGGATCTAGATATAGATTTCGATCGCAAATAGAACTTAGAAACTTCTAAACTTTAATGCAATGGCTATTGAAATCAGATCCCTTTGCCGCAGTATTTTCCATGGAAGGGAAAAATTTAAAAGTTTAATTTGAAAATCAAATAAACAAAAAACGTTCGGAAATTTAGGCAAATTTATTTCCTTTTTGTTGCAAAGGACAATTGCTCCGTTTGGAAATGGAATTTATTTCATTCATATGGCTTCCTTAGAAGAATCCTAGTACCTCATTGATCGGAACAATTTTCATGCACTTTTTGTAGGTTATGGGATCGCACCTCAACAATAGTATTACTAATAATGGCTTTCAAATGCTCAATTGTCTTTGGTTTGTTGGCATAACATTTTTCTTTAACGGCGTGGCATAGAAAATGATCCAATGGTGTCAAATTGCAGGTCCTTAACGGCCAATTGACATCACCATTTTGCTTAATTAAACGGTCATCAAACGTTTGACGCTTTGCTTTCTTCTGACGAAATTTTTTCCCCCCGAATATGCAAAATTTATTTTTTATTTCAAGATATAAGGGGGACAACATTAGAGAATTGATTTAATAATAAAGAAATATGGATCGGATGATGAAAAGTGTTGTATCATGTGCCTATTACACAGTTCATGCCACATTGGATATTTTCGCACAAGTGGTCTGAAATCTAGTAGGTAGTGTGTTGCCATATTGGACTTGAAGCCATGGTTCAAACCCCAGTTCAAAAATATCCAAAATAAACAAAATATGAAGATAAAGATTTCTTAGGCGATTTCCTCCCAGAAGATTTCTAACAAAAATTCTGAGAGTAAAATAAATTTGTCATGAAAGCTTTTTAAAAAATCTGTCGTTCGGAGTCGACTTTAAAATGTAGGATTCCGCTACTCGTGTTGTGAGAAGCTAGGTTGTAATGGCCAATTATGTATGTATGCATGTATGCATGTATGTATGTATAATTGTTATCTTATAATATTGATTCTACGTGATCTTTATTTAAAAAGTAAGGAGGTCCTCCTTGGTACACCCAAAAAATTGTTTTGGTTTTTTTAAGAAACTTTAACGTTTATTGTAGAACTTAAGTACTCTTTAGATATTTTCACAAAATTTTCTAATCAATTTTCTATTTTTTCTCTTTCTCTTTTCAGGTAAGTCTTTTCTAAGGTTCTTTAAGCAGGTATTGTCATTTGAAAAATTATTTGCAATGAATTTGAAAACATTTGATTTAAAAAAGAAAATTGCATTTTTGTAAAGTGATTGACTTTTAATCAAACCCAAGACTCAATAAGCACAGTTTCATACCATAATACTGAATATAATAACCCAAGGCATTTCCACAAACGGTTACTATTTGTAGGCAATGGTAACCCTATGGTTCTAGAACATTCTTGTAGAAACTTAATTAACGTAAATGAAACTAAACAAAGGGTTATAATAAGAAGAAGGGCATTCTTAATGGAACTAGTGCGTACTGTGTAGGCTTCTTAGACCTCAGTTTAAACCCCAAGACAGACATTAAAATGAAAATATGAAGAAAATATTTCTTTGGCGACTTCCTCTCGATTTCCTGCAAAAATTTTTGGAGACAAATAAAATTGCCATGAAAAAGTTTCTTAAACAATCTGTTGCCTGGAGTCGACTTCAAACTATAGGTCGCGCCACTTATGTTTACAAACTAAAGCGTAAAACATAAATGATGTGAGAAGCTAGATCATAATCCTAAATGAAGAATTGTCCGCGCTAAAGTAACTCAGGTTTGAATAGCTAGATTATTCAGTTCTAGATGTAAAGATACAAGTGCCAAGCGGCTTTAGAACAGATTAACTTGTCCCAGATAGATACGATTTTCACTATTTAACGCATTGAATAAAGATCAGACTGTTGCTGTTCGTGTTGAGAGATTAAGCTTGAGATCGACGTGCTTAGAGCATGTATACAGCATTTTAAAACTATTAGTATATCACTAGTTAGAGTCACCACGTAGGATTTATTTGTCCAGACTCCTCCACTCTTCACCGGTAGAAAACAAAAGTCTTCGGGAACGAATTTCTCAAAATAAACTCGCATTTATAAAATGAACACTCACAACATAAGTGATGTAAGGAGCCAGGTCGTAATCCTGACTAAAGGGTTGTAATGACCAATTATGTATGTATGTATAGGCAGGCGAGGCTTTCCACTGAACGATATAGCAATGAGCCGGTAATCGTATGCAGTATGTAATGACTGCCGATTCTGAAAAGTTTTTTTTACTTACAGTCCAATTCAGTTTCGAATGAGCCTTGGCAATGAGTCCGAAATTTCTGACGATTTGTAAAAAAAAAAAAATTGCCACAATTTTAATTTTTACCCCCAATATTTTTCTTTCAATTGTTAATCATCTTAAGCAATTGATACATTTAAGTGACTTTATCTTGTTGTTGTTGTTGTTTTTTTATTGTAATTGTTGTTGTTGTTGTTGTTGTTGTTGTTGTTGTTGTTGTTGTAGTTTTTTTTGTTAAATACTTAATAAGGCTAAGAAAATGTGTAACAAAAAGAAACTGAAGCGTGTAAATACCATTTTAAGTACAAGCTGTTGTTTTGTTATTGTCTTTCAATGAAATATCATGTTACAAAGCTGCTCTCTCTAACAACAGAAACGAAAAGACACTGAAAACAATTAAAAAAGAAAGAAATTGTTAAAGACAAAAAGAAAAGAAAAAAAAGAATTAAAAAACAGTTAAAAAGAAAAGAAATTGCAATTAAATTGTGTACACAGCTTTAAACTTCAATAAAATGTTGATAAGAAATAAAAAAAAAAATTAAAAAGAAATGAAATAAAAAGGCAATAAAAACAAAAACAGTCAGAATGGGAAATGGGAATCAGACTGAAGGAAGAAGAAGAAAAAAGAACCAACCCAGAAATCATAAATAATGCAAAAGTGCAGTTATACTCTTCAAACATACATGCGTACGTAGTATGTCCTTACTTACATTCTCGATTCGATTTGTTTTTATTTTTATGAACCAAAAACGAAAATGTTTTTAAAGATTAAGATTGTCAGTATTATCACGTTGTAATGAATACACTCTTACAGTACGGGTTACACTCCACAGAGAGAACTGTACACTCGGACTGCTAATACTTACTTACTACTCGCATTGAAATCTTTTAGAATTTCTTAAATGGATTTTTTTTTTTGGGAAACTTGCAACAACAACAACTAAGGACACTAACAACTACAACAAAAAAAAAAAAAAAAAAAAAAGAGGAAGAAAGAAAGTCTCTTTTCAACTGCTTACTGCTGCCATACAATGGCCAGATCTGAAGCCATGTGGCATTTGGCATGTTTCAAGTATGAGTTTGCAACCACGTTTGCAGTTTTTATTTGGAACTTTTATTTCTATTGCAGTTGTTGTTATTGTTGTTATTTTCGTTGTAATTTTAAACACGTTTTCATACTTCTTTTGCTCGTTCGCTTCGTTTTTTTTTTTTTTTGCTTACATTTGATGCTGGTCCAACAACGCTCATTTGTAATTCAAAAGTTTTCGGACGCTAAACAACACAGGCATGAATGGCATGCCTTTGCAATGGCCACACTTTTTTATTTTTCTTTCTTCAACTTTATTGTTTTTAAAGCTCTATAAATTAAATTTATTTATTGTAATTTAATTTTAATTTTTTTTCTCTCAAACATTTTTTTTGCATTTTTTTTTTGTTTTTCCTTCACTGGCGAATTGCAATCATGTACGCAACCAGGAGATGCATGCCTGTTCATCAATCTTTATGCATTCACTGTACTCGTACTGTGTCCACAGATTGTTGCATTGCATTTACAATATTGTGATGCATGGTTGAAAGGTTTTATTTTATTTTTTTTTTCTCCTTTTGTGCAACCTCATCATCACTACACAATTCATGTTTACGGCAATGCGTATAATTTCACCATTATTTAATGGACTTAAACGAAAGGAGACCGAAAAAAAAACACAAACCAAAATTTTAAATACAACATTTGCTGAATTGTGCTGCAGCACACGCAACAAACTTCAAAACAATTGTTTAAATTCACGGCTGGTTTTTCACTCCTGCAAAGTTATGTGAAATCGCATTAATTTTAAGCCATTTTATGATGGTAATTTCATAAAAAATTTCAAATATGCCAAGCCTTTAAGTATGCTATGCTATGCATTCTTTTTTTAAGCCCATTAAATTCATTAAATTATTGTTCTTTTATTTAAATTTTTTTTAAAAAGAAACTAAAATAATGTTCTCCTTTAACAATTAAAAAAAAAACCGAAGCCTAAAAATATGCAACATTATTTTTTAAATTTAAGGCCCTCTTGCGCCTTACAATATACTATTAAATTTCGTATGAAATAAAAAAAATTAAAAAAGTTTTATAAAAAACTTTAAACCTTATTGGTCCCTCGAGTTGTAACCATTCTGCTGGAAGGTTTCTCATAGTGGAATAATTTCCTAATAAACTGCCGCCCAATTGGAAATTTGTTTAGAAAACAGTGCTTAACAAGCTTCCTAAAGTTATTTACTTAATGAATTGGTGATTACAAACCCTTACTTAGCATTAGGTCAAAGATTCTCATGTCACCCATGCTGTGAGTTTTTGTATTGATATCGCCGCATTTTGATATCGACTTCGAACGATGGATTTGAGAAATTTCTGTGACATCGTACCAAAAGACTGCAAAGAAAAGGACACACTACTACTACTACATGGACTTTCCCAAAACGTTATTCTCTAAAAACTACAACCCACGATTTAATGGGAGCAAATTTTGAAGCCGCCGTGGTCTAGTAGGTAGTGTGTTGGCTTATTAGACGAAAGGCCAGGGTTCGAATCCCCGGTCAGACATTAAAAAAAAAACGAAATATGAAAAAAAATATTTCTTCGGCGGCTTCCTCTCAGCAGATTTCTGTCAAAAACTCTGAGAGTAAATAGAAAATTGCCATGAAAAGATTCTCAAAAATCTGTCGTTCGGAGTCGACTTTAAACTGTAGGTCCCGCCACTCATGTATAAAATTAACGCACACAACATAAGTGGTGATGAGAAGCTAGGCCATAATCCTGACTGAAGGGTTGTAATGGCCAATTATGTATGTATGTATGTAAGTTTGTCACTCCAGACATTTTGAAAATGTTTTAGTAACTACAGAGTCTAATTATTCTACTGGCGATATATGCTGGTAGAACTCTTTGGGTATTGCCAGGATTAGGAGACTGCAAGCTTCTCAACGTAACTTCATTCTAAGCAGTAGCTTGAGGTCACTCTTTTTGTGGTAAGGAGAGAATTTTAATTCCTTTAACAGTGAAGAACTTCCAATTCGGATTTGTATACCCATATGATAGATCTCTTTCTGAAACCTTTTGTGAACATCTTTAGCTAAGACAACATTGTTTTTCAGGCGGAGATCTTTGCAGCTTAAACGATATATGTGGTCGAGACCTTTACTTATTTTAATGCTAGCTCGAGAATTACGTTCAGATTTACGTTGACCATCAAGAAATCCTGAGGATGTCTAGCTAGATTTGACTTAAACAGTGAGTGGTTCGTGAATACAATCACCATGTAAGGGACATTATACTACATTTAAATACTGTCTGTTTAGCTTCTAGGGTGAGTAGTACTCATAGAAACTAGAAAAATAATGCGCTCGCTTATTATTGTCTATGTTAGGTTCAATGGATGTCATGAGTATTAGTTAAGATACTCGGTTTTGTCTCCTTTTTTTGTGCTCCTAGGAATGGAAGGAAGATGATGTTGCTATAAATCCTTGGCCATCAGTGGTATAATTATAGCAATGAAGCTTAAAGTACGTTGAGAGATTCTGTAATTGTATGTGGGATTCTTCTTCTTGGGGTTTTTACTTTACCTACGCAATAGGTTTCATAATATCCTGGTTAAGGTACTCGGTTGTTGAATCTGCCCACCTTCCTAGCTACAACGCAGTACACTACTTTATCGTTAGTATTCACAAAAAAGTATGCAACAATTTATTAAAAATTTCTTTTGAGAGCAAGCAAACTTATATAAATTTATTAACCCTAAAGTATGCAATATATTGTGTTTTTTATTTTTATTTTTAAAGCAATTTATTATAACTTTCAAAATTGTAAGTAATCTTGATTATTTCCAACATAACTAGAAACCAATTTAAAACAATTTTTATGTCTTCATTATAATTAAATCATCCTTAAAGCTGGCAATAATAATTATTTTTCTTTTAGTATTTTACTTTCTATTTTTATTATTTCATAAGTTTTTAAATCCTTTTTATTTCTTTAATTAAAATAAAGCTTAGTTAACACTAAAAGTCTCATTTAAATTGCTTAATTTAACATTATAGGGTCTCAAAGCATAGCCATAAAGTAGGCAATGATTTCTTTTTTACTGTGCTCATTTACTATGTAATTATAGTCTTTTTCTTATGTGTTCAACACATTATTTCTTTTTCTCTTTATTTAATTACTTTTTTTTTGTATGTTTGTTTTGTTTTAAGCTTTGTTTTATTCCTTTTAACAGGGTGGCTCAAAGGAAATTTTATGTTTAGTTGTTCTTTTTATTTTTTATTTTGAATAAATGTTTGTGCAGAATTGTCGCATTCTACCTTCACTTTTCTTTCTCCTATAAACACTTTTTCTTGTATCCTAACACTATGTCCTTGGATCATCTCATCTTTTCCGGTCTTTAAAAAAATTTTTTAGAGTGAAGACAACATAAAGGGTACCTAGAAGCTAAACCAGAGATTTTATTCTCTCTTCAGGAAATAAATTTACGAGAAAGACTTTCATAAACTCGTAGTAACGACGAGAGAAGAGTGTAATCTTCCAACCCGCTGGAACCAATTCTTTGTGATTGTAAAAAAAAATTTGCCATTCAAACAAACATTTTTTTGGGCCCTCTAATATGCTTACCTCTAATATGCTGTTGATTAGGTCCCTTTACCTGATAGAAGAGTCCTTTGAAGCTAACTTTTGGAATTCGTTTACTTGATGTGTTAAATATTGACGTGTTATTGAAAGTGCTTCTCCTGACGCAAACAAGGGCTCCGTCTGGATATCTATAGCTTAAGTAGTTTATTCAATAGAATTTTATAGGATGGTATTAGAGTTTCAGGACTTTGTTTTTGTCTAAGTTTTACAAATTTTGGTTTTTGTCTTTGCTAGTTAAATTCAAATTTACTTTAACACCAGAGATCAGCAATGAAACACTTTTTCGCTACTCATACTTTACTCATGAAATTTTGAGTATGAGTGAGTCAACAGTATTGAAATTTAACTACTCTGATTCATTCGTACTCCACTACGACATTGATTTAATAAGTACAAGTTGCAATGAGTATGAGTACAACGTTGACATCGAACTCAGAACATTCGAAATATGTTTGATTCATACGGCACACAAGCAAAAAATACAGAGCAGCAAACAGAGCAAACACACGAACTTCTTGTCAGTATTGTAGTGTTCGTAAGCGCTTCATACTTATCCTATGATTCTCGTATAAGTTGAGTCATGGAGAGTTGCAAATAAAAACATGTTGCGTAGTGTTAATAGAGTATGGAGAGTACTCAACTTTGGATATGAACGGTATGAGTATGATATGAAAATAAGTATGAATGAGTGAGTGTAAGTATCAGAAATTTTGAGTATGATTCGAATCTACTCATCTTTTTGAATGCTCATTGCTGATCTCTGCTTCACATTTCAAATTCTTGGATTCTCTGTATTTTTGCCTATTTAAATATATTTTACCAAACGAACTTAAATTTAATTTTCATTTTTGGTTACATTTGCCCCAATTTTCTTTCGCACTAACACATACGTACATACCTAATAAATGTTGACTTTTTATAAAAATTGTATTTCTTTTTAAGCTACACACAGTCAAAAAAGAAAAAAAAACATCCTTTTATTTTAAATTAAATTACAAGTTTTCCCATGTAAAATTGTAACACAAACAGAAAAACTGTGTAAAAAATGTTTGTGTTGAAAAATAATAAAAAAAGAAATTTACATTTTGAATAGTGAAATTAAATTTAATGCCATTCACAAAATTCCATTACATTCCTTTGCTGTAAAATGTAAATGACAAATTGGCCTAATTTTTTTCTATTCTATTTAGAAAATTTTCTATTTTCCTGTAAAAAAAAAAGAAAAGCAATTTTTTTTTTCTAACCTGATTTTCAAATGGCAAAATGAAGTTTTTTTTTCTTTTTTCTTTTCTAAAGGCAAAATCTTTTAGACTTTGTAGTAGGCACGTGAACATCATGGGCATTTGCAATGAATAAATCAAGTTTTTTCCGTGCAAACTTGAGTAGAAAAGAGTTTAAATGTGTGTGTGAGTTTTTTTAGGGAATGAACATGAAAAAAAAAATGGTATTTCAATGAAATTTAATACACAATGCAACTACACGTATACATATGAGTTTTCCAACAGGAACTTTCGAACTTTGTCAACTCATAGCGGCCATTTTGTTGACAATGCATCTGTCAAATTAGTTGTCATTTATTTAGTCTATTAATGTCAAATAACTAAGGAGGCCTTATTGAAAAGAGAGATCGGTACCAAATGCTTTTCATTCAAAAAACCATGTTCAGCTATGAGACGCTTATTTCTGGTTGAATGGAAACGTGGGTACAAAATTTTCTTATTTAGGGGTGATACTAATGCTGAAGCATTCACTGTTTGTTGTGTATCTCTGAGAGGACGATGTAGGTGACTTGTTTGTTTACCTTCATTGTCATTGGTGACGTCCATAGGTCGATGATTACCAGTTTCTGTTGGCCTGAACTGAATGATCTGGACACTAACGACAATATGGTCTCAACACGACGGGTCTTCCTGTCACATCGCTCATGCCAAATTAGATATTCTACACGAGTAATTTAGAAGTCGCCGGTAGTCTAGTAGGTAGTGTGTTGGCTTATTAGACGAAAGGCCAGGGTTCGTATCCCCGGTTAGACATCAAAATCGAAATATGAAAAAATTCAGAGATCTGGCAAAAACTCTGAGAGTAAATAAAATTGCCATGAAAAGTTTCTCAAAAAAATCTGTCGTTCGAAGTCGACTTTAAACTGCAGGTCCCGCCACTCATGTATAAAATTAACACACATAACATAAGTGGTGTGAGAAGCTAGGCCGTAATCCCGACTGAAGGGTGACAATGGTCAATTATATATGAACACGAGTAATTCGAGCTCGTGGTCAACTCACGTAGAGATGATGTGAGCTGGACAAAGAGATCGTGTGATTTGTCCTGAATTGGAACGGATATTCTTCACGAGCAATTTAACCTCGCTAAACTTTTTCCTGTGGATGTTTCTTAAGTCACGGATGTATGCGAATAAACTACAAACCACAGTGGCATGTTATCGGGGCCTGATTTACACACCAGATTCATGGCAAATTGTATACTTTGGAAGCACAGAAGCCAATGTATTCCACACATAATGGCATGAATAGGTCTTTAAAACCTTGGTATCTCATACACACTCTATTTTTTAAATTTCAAGATAGAAAGCGTTTAAATAAAGACCCTTTACCTTTGCTTTTTTTGTGAGAAATCAATCAATAGTTGAGGATTTTTTTTATAGGTTTTCAGGGCATATATTTTCAAACGTACATACACACATACATTCACATGATTTTAAAGCCATAAAAATTTTTAATGAAATTCAAATAAAATTTTTTTTCAAAAATATTTCATATTGTTTTAGCAATAATAAGTGCTTGAAACTTTTAAATTATTTTAAGTAAAACAGACACACATAAATCAATTGGCTTTTTTGTTTTAAATGGAAATATTAAACATGGTATATGCACTCGAAAGTAGGCAACATTTTTGCGTTTGTAGTCAAGCACATTAAAGTGATATTTTTAAACCCATGAACACTAACAGTCTGCATCATTTTAAGAGACAATTTTTTATTGTTAATTGTACTTTATATTGCTACTTTCGAGTTACCAATTTAGGGTTAAAAGTATACATTGTAACTTGGCCTGAAAATAGGCAATACTCCAGTTGCATTCTAGAGTGCACGATAATTGCATTGTGAGAAAAGTTGAGTGATTTGAATATCAAATTCAATGTGATAAGCCTGAATCTCGAGACTACTTTCTTTTATTAAATTTCTAATTATGTTTGAAGCATACTTTTCGCTTTGTAACTTAAAAAATTATTGCCCACTTATTAGGTGAGTTGTTTCAGAACTTGTTATGGCCTTTTCGAAGATAGTTTTCTTGTTAACTTATCCTTATTTGGGACCATCTATGGCACACTCTTTTTTATATGAAGGACAGTGCATAGCATCTATTCTCTGTTGATGTTTTATTTTCCATCTATTTCACATAGACTGTGATAAAGTCGCCCTAATCTAGTAGGTAGTGTGTGTTGGCTTACTGGACGTGAGGCCATGCGTCAAACAACAGATCAGACATCCCCAACACAATGAAATATGAAAAAAAAAATTCTACGGCAACTTCCTCTCAGCAGACTGCTGGCAAAAACTCAGTGGGCAAAATAAAATTAACATGAAAAGTGTCGCAAAAATCTGTAAACTTTAGGCCCCGACACTCATGTAGAAAATTAATGCACACAGCATAACTAGTAAGAGATCATAGGTCGTAATCCTGACCGAAGCGTTGTAATGATCAATTATGTAAAATGAAATTGCCATGAAAAGTACCTCAACAATCCGTTGTTTGGTTCCGCGAGTCATGTACCTATGAAATCAACATAAGTGGTGTGAGAAGTTAAGTCGTATTGCCTATGTACTCTCCTGCATGTATCCTCCTGCGTTCAATCAAGACTGAAACATACTGAAGAAAATTTTTCTTTCGACAAGTCCGTCTTTAGACAACAGTCTTCAGCCAGAAGCTTTTGAGAGTTATTAATTGCCCATGTTAAAGCTTCTTAAAACTATTGTTGGTCACGCCACTTTTCGATAATATTCACATACTATTAGACACTAGGCTGTCATCCTCTTCAAACGATAATAATTCTCAAGAGTGCATGCCTAATTGTATTAATGGTTACTAACTAACCATAATCATTTTTTAACTTGTCGTTGTCGAAAGGAGAATCCTTTTTTTATATAAAAACGATATCATTGAACGATTTTAAAGCCATTATTTATCTGTTTATGGTTCACAAACATCTGTTCCCTCTTAAAAATTTATGCCGATGCAAAAACAACAACAAATTTTTTCTGTATCTCTAATTAGGAATTATTGATGCACTTTGTTTACAGCTTCGGAGGCATATGAATATGCCACATCTGATTACACAATTTAAAGTTTATTGCCGTAAATCTTTTCCTTTATATTAGTGCGAGATAACTAAGCTCCCGTAAAGAGTTTTTGTTTTTCTTTTTTTTTTTTTCAGTAGATTTACATCAAGAAATTCCATAAAGTGTTCTTAAGTAAGAAGTATTTGTTATTGTTTTTATAGGGTCTTTTATTAGGCGCATTTTATTTTTAAACAATGTGGTGACACGACTTACAGTTTAAAGTCGACTCCGGACTACAGATTGTTGTGAAATATTTTCATGGTAATTGTTATTTACTTTCGGAATTTTTGCCGGAAATCTACTGAGAGGAAGCTACCGAAGAAATATTCAAGAGGTCTGAGCTAGACTACCTAGGAGGACTACGTCGACTTTTAATGCCATTGATTATGTTGCCTATGAGGATCGCTATGGTTTGTGGCTTATTCGCATAGGATTAAATCGCACAATCTCGGTAGCCAATTTACATCATCTGCACATAAGGTAACCATGCTCTTAAATTGCTAATGTAAAATGTCCAATGTGCTATGGACTATCTGACACGTGTCGTTCGTATGCTGATTATCCAATACGGACCAAAAGGAATTGCTATAGCACTCTCCGTTGACACTAATCGCCTGTTCAATGTCGTTCTTAAAGAAATAAGGATCAGTGGCGCTGTTAGTCTAAAATCCATACAAAACAGTGATTTTTTTTTTGAATCCCTGGATGTCATGTGGATTGATATCACGTACCCATTTATGAAAAGTATATCTTAGCGCTGAAAATGATTTTTAAATGAAAATTATGATAAGTTTTTAACCACTCCAGAGCACATTTAGGACAAGTACGTCATTGTCAATGGTCATTGATCGACAATGAGCAAAGAAAACTGAATTAATGGCAATTATTTTGACAGATGGCAGATGACAGATGACAGATGACAGCTGAAACAAGATGGCCGCTCGTTATCAACTGTCAAAGTTTGAAAGTCCATGTTGGAAAAGAACTTCTATTTATTGTATCACGTTGAACACAAAGTTAACTTCAAGTTGCTATTGTTGGAAGACTGTTGGATGACAGATGACAGAAACAACAAAATGGAAGGCCGTTATCAACTGTTAAAGTTCGAAAGTCCATGTTGGAAAACAACATCGATTTATTGTATCATATTGAACACAAAGTCAACTTGAAGTCACCACTATCGAAAGACCCTATAGTTTCACTGCTTAAACCATTTTCAGATCAAAAGAAGTATGAGTACATAGACAAACAACGAATAAAAACTATTTTAACAAGATAAACATCAACATTAGCTTGCTTGCTGGTTGTTGCAACAAATAAATGTGTCTCCAATTTAACAATCAAGTAACAACAACAACAACAACAACAACAACAACAACAACAACAACAACATGCGTTTTGTAATTCTTTTATGATGGTTTTCCCCCCCTTCCCCCTCACCCAAATCAGATTATCATTTTCGTGGATTTCTGTAGCAACAATGTATGGCTGGCCATAAAGCGACGCACATCACTATTTTCACTTTAGATGGTCTTCTTAGGAATGAAAGATTATCTCAGGTTTTTTTATGCTTTTCTTTGCTTATTTACTCGAGTATCTTTAAAGCATTTTCATTTCAAAAGCGTACTTCTCGTATTTTATTTTTTCTTGCAACATCAGCTTAAAGTTTTGTCTTTGGCTCTTCTATCAAAGCAGCCTTAGTGGTGCTGCTAGCATGATGGTTTTCTAATTTACTTTTCTTCGTTACGTTACTTTACATTACGTTACGTTTAGTTTTACTTTTTTTTGAATTTTTTTCTTTCGTGTTTTTTTCTGGTAGAATTGTTGTTGTCATACGAATAAGAAAAAAGAAAAAAGGAGGAAAAAAAATGCAAAACCAAAACAAAATTAAGCGCATTAAGTCAACATAATTATCATAAATTTTTTCGAATATCTTATGACCATTTTTATACGTACTGCTTCCACTGCCCAACGAACGTAAACGAAATTCCTGAGACTGATGAGAGACCCCGTCCAAAAATTTCCAATGAAAACTACAAGGAATTGTAAACTGAGACACAATTTTTGTTGGTTTTGTTTTGTTTTTTTTGTCATTTTAAATTTTCATCAATTGCATGTATGAACGTACATACGTTGATCGTAATGATCATTATCACTAATGATTACGTCTATAAAACAGTGAGTGAGTGAGTCTTGCTCGTATCATTAACATTTTTATGTGGAATTAAGGTTTTTGACGATAATTTTATGTGCAATTTTAAGTGATTTTTCGCTGAAATAATTGAATTGGAAATTATTCGTTATTCGTCTTTCTTTTTTGTTTTTGTTTTTGTATACGAAATTAAATTTAATTTAAAAAAATAGTTTTCTTCTATACGGTAATAAATTAAATTAAATATTAAGCCCCAAACTTTGTGTAGTGGCTTCCAGTGTAATGGCTTCCACTTGAGTTTATGGACTGGTAACAGAGAAGTCACTGTATAAAACGAAGAAATCTAAGCAACAACATTCTTCAAAACAGATTAGACCAGGCTTGCGATATGGCCTAAACTAAACTGATGGCCAATTCACCAAGACAGTTGGCTTCGCGAGGCTTCATTCAATTCATTTTAAAATATTGATGAAGCTTTAAAACCCATTTTCAAGTAATCTACTAATTCCCATTTACTTATTCGCCATACTCTAGTAGGTAGTATATTGGCTTAGTAGATGAGAAAACTCCAGGTCCAGACATCTCGAACAAAACGAAATCTAAAAAAAATATTTTATCGCCGATTTCCTCTCAACAGACTTCTGGCAAATGCTCTCTGCTAACGAACAAAATTACCATGAAGAGTTTCTCAAAAGAATCCACTTTAAACTGAAGGTCTCTGCACTCATGTATAAAATTAACACACACGCAGCATAAGTGGTGTGAGAAGTTAGGTCGTCATCCTGACAAACTGGTTGTAATGAATAATTGTGTATGAGAAATGAAATGCAGTGACTTAGGAAGTGTGTGTCATTCCAAATTCTAGAGACTAAGGAAAGATTTAAGGGCAGATAAGTTATTTTTCATTTTCATTAAAGTGGATAATAAGAATCCCATTTAACATTTAAAGTTCACTTTATCTTTGAAATTGCCATACAATATACACTATTATCGATATGGCAATGATAAAATAATAAACATAACAAATAAAAACGCTCGTCGTTGCCACTGCGTTTTTAGAGAACTTTTTTAAAGTGGCAAAAGCTATCGATATTGCACTGGCATTGCCATACTTTTGAAAAAGTTAACTTTATTTTATCTGTAAGTTGTAATAACGAAAATAAGTTAAAGATAACTTTATAGTTCAGTTTAGCTAAAGGAACCTTTAACTTTAACTTCATTTTATCATTAGGTTGTAATAACGAAAACAAATTTAAAGGTGACTTTAAAGTTCAATTTAACTAAAGTGACATTTAACTAAACCCAACTTTAACGGCAAGTTGTAATAATGACTTTAACTTTATTTTATCATTGGGTTGTAATAAAGAAAACAAATTTAAAGGTGACTTTAAAGTTCACTTTAACTAAAGTTGCCTTTAACTAAACCCTCTTTATCTAATGTTACCTTTAACTAAACCCAACCTTAACGGCAAGTTGTAATAATGGCCCTAAATGTCAGAGAACAACCTCCGTTGCTTTTATAGCAATTCGTATATTCAAGAGCTCGGTCAATAATGTTTGAACAACTTCCGGATTCCTTAGAAACATGTAAAGTGAAAGACAGTCTTCTCCACAATCTCATACCCACCAGCTTCTGTAGAAGTAATTTGCCGAAATGCCAGGTTTTTCGATTTGCCTACCAAAAGTTCACAGGCCGGTGAGAATTGCTATTATTCGATAGATTGCCGTGCGATTTAAAGACAGAAGTGAGTTTGTAATGCTGCCAGCGAGATTGTGCCTCCTGGAAAAATAATCAAATAAACTGAGGTAATCGGAATATCTATAGTCAATAACTTGTGGAAGATTTTGCAGATTTGCAATGTAATTATCAACAATAAACAAACTACGATACCAAGTTCTATTAATCACAATTTGTGGGAGCTTACTGCAAAGTAATGCTCGGGTTAAAGCTTGCTGGATAATTTTGTAGGGAGGGAGATAGTCCGACGTTAACTTATTCTGGTAAACAAATTAATCAAATTGAAATATTCCGATATACTCTTTTTAATCTTCTATTAGTTCCAGATACCATTGGGTAGGATTCACCACTATCACGGACAGTAACACACTCTACTGAATTGATATGCTATGCTCTGCTTTTCTCACTTGTTATATATTATGGTAATAGCTTTGCCCTAATGAACTTCTTAAGCTCGCCCTGTTCCTCTTGGACAGTACATTGGCACTTCAATTTCATTGTCTACTGTCGATAACTGGCTGATAGCAGCACAGCCAATTTCTATTTGAACTTCGCTAAATGCAAACCATTTGACCATATTCCATGTCTCCCTCCAGTGGGACAAAGGTTTTTTTCTGATGATACATTGGAATCCTACATACATCCATAATTGGCCATTACAACCCTTCGGTCAGGATTATGGCCTAGCTTCTCCCACCACTTATGTTGTGTGTGTTAATTTTATACATGAGTGCTGGGGGCCTACAGTCTAAAGTCGACTCGAAATGACAGATTTTTTGAATATTTTTTCATGGCAATTTTATTTATTTTCAGAGTTTTTGCCAGAAATCTGCTGAGAGGAAGTCGCCTAAGAAATATTTTTTTCATATATCGTTTTCGATGCCTCAGCGGGGATTTGAACCATGACCTTTCGTCTAATAAGCCAACACACTACCTACTAGACTACGGCGACTTCTTAGGCGATTTAGGATTACAACCTAGCTTTGGGCATCACTTATGTTGTATATGGCGGGACCGCGAAACGACAGACTTTTTTGGGAAACATTTTCATTGCAATTTTATTTATTCTCAGAGTTTCTGATAGGAGACTGCTAAGAGGCAGTCACCGAATAAATATTTTTTCATCTTTCCTTTTGTCTGACATGGGGTTTGAACCGCGATCTTACGTTTAATAAGCTAGCAACCTACCTACGAGACTACGGCGAATAGGAATTAGCAAATAGTAGATTACGATCATGTTTTCACGTAATTTAATCAAAATTTTTACGATAAATTAAGTGAAGCCTAGAAGTTAAGTGATGAATTGGCCATTTGAGTTTTAATTGGTATGGTCAGCCTAATTAGCTTCGCGATAGCTATTGGAAACGTAAAAATACTTGTTTTTGAGAATATTGTTGCTTAGATTTCGTCGTTTTATAAGGTGACTTGTCTGTTATCATTTCTTGAGTGAAAATCATTATACTGCTGATCCTCATCTCAAAATTTTGTCTACACTACCTACTAGATTAGGGTGACTAATACTACAACTAATGCTGTAAACGATAGTTGCTGAAGTCACATCCATCTTGGGTGGTCTTGACTATTTCTATGAGTTTAAGTAACTACACGTTGAGATGTTTGAATCGAAGTGTAGGGGTTGCTGGGTTGCTTTAGTCTTATTCTAGACTAGGTGCAGTTGCTCGTTTGTTGTAGAATGGGGCAGAATACTAATGACGACTAATTTGTATTTAAAAAAGTTTATTTTACCATATCGTCTGGGCAAATTCATAATTTTTTTTCTCCTTTGTTTGTTTCAGATTCGTTGTTTTTTTTTTGGTTTTGTTTTGGTTTCTTGTAATTGTTGTTGTTGTTGTTGTTATTGTTGTTGTTGTTGTTGTTGTTATTGTTGTTGGTGTTGTTGGTTGTCTTGATAAGTTTTTGTTTCTTTTTTGTGCTCTTGTGCTTTCATGGTTTTCATTTTCATGAAGTCCATGAAGAGTTTTTCAGTGTGTTTGTGTGTGGTTGTGTGTGTGTGTGACAAAATTGGTTCTTATCTATTTTGTTCAATCGTAAAATGTAATTTAAACCGGTAATAAAGTTTTCTGTTTTTCTTTTTACTTTTTTGCTTTGGTGTTTTTCATTAGTTTTCTTAGCTTTTTTTTTTTTTTTTTTTTTTTTTTTTTTTTTTTTTTTTTGTGTTAAGAACCTAAAAGAAGAAGCTTTAAGTTTCTATGGTCGCTCTTAGATCTTGTGCTTGGTTTTGTTCTTGTTCTAGTCTTTTTCTTTTTATCTTTTTTGACTTTTTCCTCCAATAATTCAGTTACTTTTCGAGTCTGTTGTTTACTTTGGTTTTGGCCAATTTATATTTATCTCTGTGTGTGTGTGTGTGTGAGTGTGTGTAGTTTACAGATGCTTTACTATCGATAAGAAGTGTTCTCTGTCTTTCTATGCTCTTTTCTTCTGTCTTGTGAGTTTGTAAAATATTTTTCCAGTCTTAAAATTGTTGATGCTGACGATTTTTTGTTGTTTTCGTTGGTTTTATAAACGTTTTGTTCCTTCTTTCTTCTTCTTTTTTTCTTTTTTTTTTTGTGTGTTTATTTTGGCCATAAACTTTTTAGTTTAAATGTGTTTAAACTTATAAGACGAGCTGTCCAGCACTACGTTGTAAATATTCTGATATTGCAAGTCGCACAAAAGAGAGAGAGAGAGAGAGACAGAGAGAGAGAGAGAGGCAGAAAAAACAAAAACATTATCATTGTCATTTTGCATGTAAATTGTTGGTATTTATGAAAATGAACATGAAAATCATGATTGTCATTAAAATGACACACACAAGCAAATGTACAAATTACATTTACAACAATAACAACAACATCAAGTACACTATACTAGGCCTCAATAGAGCCAACAATCTCACACAAAATGTAACTTGTAATGGCTGGCAATGGTAACAGTTGAAGCAAACAAAACAACAACAACAAAAGAATGTCCCTACAGACAAGGCTTAGTTTTAAGATTTGATTTGAAGTTTACAATTTCGGTTCTTAAGAGTTTTCTCCACACGATAACCAAAGTAGTTAAAGTGCGTTAAAACTAGATTTAAAACGCAATGATAAGGCAATTAAGGGAAGTTCAACCTTGATTGGTCATTCTTCTTCTGCCTTCTCCTGAAGTCATGCTGCAAATTAGCCATCCTACAAGGAAGATGTTACGCAACTCAGAAAATAGAGAGAGAGAGGGTAATCCTCTTACCACGATGTCTTACTGACATCGTAACAAATCTGAAATACGAACTAGTCTAGGTAAAGAGATAACATTTCCTTATACATTCCGAAATAATCCTAAGAATCATAAGAAATTAATCTAAACGATGATCTCCTCCATTATCTTAGTTTTAGAACTTGAGATCAGCAGTGGACCTAGTTCTCTAAGCCTTTATTATTGTTACGTACGTTCGCGCCGCTTAGGTGGCGCATAGTGTCAAGCAATTTATTTTGCAATTACTGCGCTTTTAAGTTCGAGATTTAATCTGCCTCGAACTAATATCTGCATCAACACACTTTGCCCCGTCTAACAAGGAACGAGACGAATAGTTCCTCCCGATTGAACACAGCTTTACATCTCATGTTGATTGCAGTCGAGAGCAATTTTTACGATATTGTATGTCAGCTTTCACAATCGTACCAGCGCCATTTTTGCAGCTAACATCTGCATCAACACACTTTGCCTTGTGTGCGTGCCCAATCAACGCCTTTTCTACAATTTCTTCTCAAGTGCTTTCTGGCAAAGACTCTGAGAATAAATAAAATTGCCATGAAAAGTTTCTCAAAAAACCTATCGCTCGGAGTCGACTTTAAACTGTTGGTTCCGCCAATCAAGTGGTGTCAGAATCTAGGTCCTAATCCTGATCATTATTTCTGCATCTACTTTTAAGCTCAGAGTTGGATATCCAGTTATGGGGCAAGCATATTTAATAGATAATTTGAGGTTATTTGTGGTTTCCATTATAACGAACCATGTTTCATTTCCAGAAATTGCCACTGATGTCCGTATATTGCATCGGATGTCCGTATTTCGGTTGTAGATTATAGAAGTCGGCATCGCGATAAGTCGAGCCTCGATGTCTATTTTGGCAATACCGTCTGAAATGATTTGGCTGTTCAAGATAATAAAAACTTTAACCATCTTTAACAGGCCCATTATCGAAAATCAAGTGACTGCCACGTGAGTTGTTTACTTGCATGACCTTGGTTTCATTGATGTTGATTCGCAAAAGGGGCATCTTTCCAACACATGTTTACGAGGTTTTGAATTTGTCTTGTATGTGGATTCGGTTGAAGAAAATTAATGTATCAGCATAAGTCACGGCATTGAGATGCCAAAGTACTTGTTCGAAGGACCTCTTCGATTGCTAGTAAATACATCCTTGTCGGTCAACTGAAGCGATATCCATACAACCAAAAAGCACATCTGCATGCAACATAGAGTAGTTACAGAGCCAGTATAAGGCGAACTAATTTGTCTCGGGGGCCTTTTTGTGTGTTGAACTAATGCCTTTTGGTTTCTAAGTGTGTTATAGATTTTATGAGCTGTTTGGCTTATAATAACTCGGTAAGGGATCGTTAGTGACTCAGAAAGCAGCATGATCCTCCTCCAATTATTACAACCACTTGTTAGGCTTTGTTCCCGGGATTTTTGGCCAAATGTCATCCAAGCGAAAGAGAAAAAAATTGATTAAAACACCGCAATTACAAACTTTCTAATCATTATTGGTTATTGCAATACTTTAGTCAGGATTACAACCCAGTTTCTGCCACCACCTATGTTATGTGTGCTAATTTGTATGCATTAGAGGCAGCATGATTCCGAATGACAGATTTTTTATAACCTTTCATGGCAATTTTACTTTGCCCATAGAGTTTTTATCGGAAATCTGCTGAGGGGATGTTACCTAGAAATATTTTTCATTTCATTTCGTTTTATTGAAGATGTTTGAGCTGCGGTTGGAATGGTGGCCTAGCGGTCTAATAAGCCGTTATACACACTACATACTAGACTACAACGACTTTCAGATATTGTCAGTAATTATTGTTTAGGTTGGCCAGCTCTGTGATCCTTGGCCCAACAACATATTATAAAGTTTAACGACAACAAGTATAGCAGCAGCAAAAAAAAAAAAAACAAAAACAAAATAGAACGAACAGATAAATTTATCTACAGAGACTAGGCTAATGAACAAATTCATTAATGTGGCAAATCTTGAGGGTTGTTGCAGTATGTATGGTATGCGTGCCTGTGTGACTAAACCCTTCTTTTCATTGGAAAACAAAAAACAAAAAACCGCTTACAAGAGAGTATCGGAATAAATTACAGGAACAGAACAGAGCAGAGCATAATAATAATAAACGGTAGTAAGATAAAAACGCAAAAACGCAAAAACGCAAAAAACCAAAAACAAAGTAAAGAGAGATCTTAATGCAAGAATGTATTCAGATAGCTTACCAGGAGATGGCTCTGTGATGACTATTTACTTTTGCTGTCTGATGATGATGATGATGATGATGATGATACTGTTGCTGGTTGTTTGGTTGCTGCTTGGTTGGTTGTATTCTTAGATTATTTTTCTTAAAGAAATTTCATTATGTTCTCTGTCTCTGGCTTACATTCTTTCACTCACTTGCCCTATTCTATACTCGACTACGCTCGTTTCATTTTTATATTATTTATATTCCATGACAATTTTGTAGTGTTGTGCGTCCCCAATGAATATGGCGCTATTCCCTAAGGACTTTAAATTGTCGTTATTTTCTTGCTGTTGATATTTTGTTTCTATTTTTTCTATTTTTTTTATCGTTTTTTCTTTTTTTTTATACTCATAAGGAGTATAATGATATCACAGTATCATTTACTATCTTTTTACCATAGCTGGAGAGTATCATTCCTTAAATATTTGTCAGCAAACGAACAGACATGCACACAAATGCCAGCAGCAGCAGTATTAGCAGTAGCAGCAGCAGCAGCAATAGCAGTTGTACGAAAAGGAAGGAGTTTTAAAAGTCACTATGATTCTGACTTCTTTCTTTCCCAGTAATTGTTGTCCATAAAGCGTTTTAACTAAAATCGGTTGTAAGGAGTTGTTAAGGCATATCACAGTTTTCTATATAAACTCACTGTGCCTTCAAATTAAGTTTTTTTTTATTATTTTTCGCATTAATTTTTAAACTCTGCTTAAACGTAATAAAATATTTCATTTCCTCCCCATTATTTCTGTCCTCCATTTAACTGTTTGTTCTCTCTCTCTCTCCCTCTGTGTATGACTCTGCCATAGTTTAACTCCATGACGTTTGGTCTTGGCTCCTGCCAATGCCTTGTCGCTCGGAATAGTTTTGGTTTTGTTAAGAATCTTTTAAGAAATTCAAGTGCGAACAGCGACAAAGACAAAGTAAAATAATAATAATAAAAAACAACAACAACAACAACGAATCATGAATTGTAAAATTATTGTCGCTGCAAATAAGTTGTTTTTGGAATTTGCACTGTGGCAGTGTGACATTGTGATACGTGCCGCGAAAAGCAGCAAAAGCCATGCCGTTTTATTTCAAACAATCGCATCAAATAAATATTTTATTAAGTGTGGAGTATTTTTGGTTCTCTCTTTCTCTTTCTCTCTCTCTCTTTCTCTCTCTTTCTCTGTTGAAAGTTAATTAACATTGTTTCTTTTAATTAACAAGGGCAGAGAGAGAGATGGATAACCTTCTTTAATTAGAATGCTTTGCTGCATGTTTTTTATAGGGTCCTTCTACAGAGACGTTCAAATTTTGACATTTGATGTCGAACATCCTTCAAATATTATTCCATTACTCCTCTTGAGAGCATATAGCTTCTACAAAGCATTTTCTATCTTTCCGATTGACTGCTCCTAATCTATTGTTGTACCAGCCAGCTAAGCACATGAGTGTCCTGCTGTAGCAGTTCCTAGGATAATGATGCGATCATCTCTCGTTGCCTAGAAACAAAGTCCTCCGAGTATATGCTGTGGTGGTTGGGATCCTTGCTAACCATTGATTCTTACTTTTTCCCCACTTAGTTGCGGCACTGCCTGACCTCCCTGTAAAATGTTATCTTTTTCAATTCCCATGAGATGAGAGCGCTGTTATATACTACTCCGCCTAACTGTCAAATTCGTTGTCATTTATTTAGTTTGTTATGGTAAATCAGTACACCGATGTGTGTTCGTTAAATGAGGACTGAAGCACCTGGCCACAGACCCTTTTTTTCATCGGA
>QOCX01000252.1:161099-194400 GCA_005959815.1 Sarcophaga bullata
TCTTCAGCGATGATGCCTATTTATGAATGAGAGCGTACATGAGCAAGTTGTCGTAGTCGAGCAGGTAGTCTTGGCCTCGGTTTAAACCCCAGGTCAGTCATCTGCAACAAAATGAAATACGAAAAAAAAAATTTTCTTCAGTGACTTCCTCTCAGCAGTTTTCTGAAAAAGTTTCTCAAAAATCTGTCATTTGGAGTAGACTTTAAATTGTAGGATGTCCGCCACTCATGGGAAAAAAATTAAGTCATACAACATTAGTGGTGTGAGAAGCTAGGTTGTAATCCTGATGGATTGTAATGACCAATTATAAATGGGTACGTAAACATGTAGGGTAACATTAACAAACAAAAAAAATTGTCCATATTCCATATTTGACGTTGGCCCCGTCATCAGTTTAACGGCGAATACTGTAGATCGATGATTAACAATTTCGTTTGGACAGCATGGGATTATTTGCACACAGTTCATGCCACATTGGGCATTCTGCATTAGCGATTTGATGTAAATCGTGTGATTTCGTAGCTGAAGTCAACTGTTTACAAAGATACGTACGATTTGATCCTGTTAGCTTTTTTATTGTTGGTTTCTTAAGTCGCGAGTGTATGCGAATAAGTCACAAACCATAGCGGTATTTAAAGTCAATATGACTCACGCCGTTGATCGAATTCAAACTGATTTATAAGCCAGAGTTATGGAAAATTGTAAATTCCGAGAAGTCGTCGCATATGTAATGGCATCAACAGGTCGTTCAAACTAATAAACAATTTTGGCGATACCAAACGCACATTTCGTTTTATTTCAATTTAGAGATGAGAAGCGCTTAATGAAAGGCCCTACATAAGCATCGATTTACACATTCGATGTTGCAAAAAAAGTACCATTCTAGACGATTTGACTAACCTCGTACTTGTAAGGCTGGAGTACTACGTGTATTTAAAATCATTTCAATATCGATTCGAAGGATTTAAAATGCACATACAGCCTTACAAGCACAGCCTTACAAGCACGACGTTTGTCAAATCGTCTAGAAGTAATAGTGCACGAAAGGCTGTAAGTAGGCATGAGAGCTTAATACGCTACTCGCATTTATTTTTCAAAAGCGGAAAGAAGCATTTGAGTGTCTTGGTGCTTTAATGGCGGTGGAGAAACAACATCATATAGTTTGATCTCTCTCTTTACTATTTACAAACCCAAAGTATATGCCACTCTTTTGCCGACTGATAGTAAAGGCTCGGTTATCAAAAAAAAAAAGTCGGATATAGTCCGCTAAAATAACAAGTCTGGTAATATTAATTCCCGCAAGCAATACAGTTTATTTGAGTAGAGACATGACGTTTTACTTAAAAAAAAAAAAGAAAGAAAGTCTGTAGTTTAATAGGTTGTGTGTTGTATTATTAGATGAGAGCTCGGGGTTCAAATCCCAGACAAAGCAAATAATTCTTCTGGCAAAAAATCTAAGAGTAACTGAAATTGCCATGAAAAATTTCTGTAATCTGTCTTGCGGAGCTGCCTTTAAACAGTAGGTCAAGCTATACATCGATCGATAAAATTATTGCTAACAAGTGGGGGGAGGAGTATGAGATGGTAGAATGTAACTCTGACTAAAAGTAAACGTGAATGGTCCAATTTATATGATTTATAATGGTCTAATTTACGTTTATGATTCACAGCTTACACGGAAGTAAATCGGAAAATGACGAAAGGGAATGTTGAGGGACGGTGGAAAATTAATCCACACGTTATGTGCGAAACAGATCATGGAGTCTTAAAGACGGCGGCAAAACCTGATTAAATGTCTTAATGTAAAGAGTTATGACCTCTATTTGGATGACCTTAACAAATTTTATGTTATGAACGTGCAGAATGATTGGACGAAGTGTGTGTATAGGACCCAAGGAACAATGAAGAATTTTTTTTTTTTGTTAGTTCTGGGTTAGTCCTCCAAAAGCATATCCAGTAATCGAATAAATTAAAATGGCTGCCAACAATGTGTATTCTTACGTGTCTTTATTCCATAAATTACTAAAAAGAACTCCTCGTTAGCATTACAAAATGTTTTCAAGCAATTCTTTTTTTCGGTTAGAATCCGTCACAGATATTCTAGATCTTTCAACACTCAATACTTGGAAGTGGTATAGGTACGGTATGAATGCAGACGAAGATTTGATCAATTTCGTTTCGAGTGAAAGAAACAAGTTGCCTTCCTCTGTATTATTTCTAGATAAACGTACGGATTTCCCTAGAAAATTTCTTCATTCTTTAAAACTTTAAGAAAACTTTTGCTCAACACTGTAATTTCATGTTTATAAGCGATTGGTTTTCTTTGTTTTTTTTTTCAATTTTTTTTTTATGCAACATTCATGCCATTTTCATTGCATTTAATCACTTAATTTATATCAAATTTTAACCATATTAAGAAAAATGTTCACAATTTGATTCATGGCTTGGCTATTGTGTATCGAATTTCATATCAAACACAGAAAATAAAAAAAAACGAAACAACAGATTGTATTCTTCTATACCATAGGTCTGGTCTAGGCACTGGACTAGACAACTGTCAATGCATTTAACAGTCCATTACGTATGGATGGATTTGTTTTTTGTATTGTTTTCCAATAATGAATTGAAAATTGATTGAAATGCATTAAAACATGATGACCGCAAAAGGTAATATTACCTTAAGACATACGAACAAACAGGCAGACAGACCGACCGATAGCCAGACAGACGTTACAAAAACCATTCAAGACTTAGAAGAAAAAAAAAAAAAAAGAAAATTGCCAAGTAACTTAATATTGTATCGATAGAAGAATAAGTAAAGTAAAGTAAACGAAATGTAAAGATTTCACTAAATAGGGAACAAAGAAACTCAAACTCTGAACTAAACTTTGTTTGGTATAATGACCACAACAATTGCAATCGATCAGCCAGCCATCACTACTGTCACCATCATCATCATCATCATCATCATTATTACCATCATCATCCTCGTCATCAGCATCAGTAGTAACAGCAATAGCAGCAACCATCACGTTTGGATGCATTTTTCTTCCCCATCATTCACATTCATTTATGGTCAGCAATTGAAACGCAACAACCATAACATTATCACACTACCCACTAGCTGACTGCAGCGTTTCCAAGCAGCTCTAATGTTTAAACCAGAAAAAGAAAAACGATTTTTTTTATTTGTATTGCTTCGTCTGTTTCTTTTTTCTTACAAAATTTAATATGTGAACTTAAAGGTTCACGTTTCTTTCTGTCTTCTACCTTCGTTTGAGTTTATTTGTCATGATTAATGTTCTTTACTAATGCTGATGCAGAGGCTGCTGCTGCTGCCACTTGAACAGCAACAATGTTGCAAGCGATGAAAAGTGGTTGAAAGGTCTAACAAAGCTATCGAGAGAAATAAAAAATTTTCAAAGCAATACCTTCACTTTTTTTTTGTTTTGGGGACATTAATTATGATGATGATGATGAAGAGAAGAAGCTTGAAGGCTTCTGTAGAGGATCACATCCCCCGTTTCATTTATTATGAATATTAAGAAAACTTCTCTACATTAGCATCTACATACTCATTTACCTTATTGCTGATTACAACATTTTATCAGTTTTCACATCCCCTTTTGTTGCGTGTGTGTGTGTTAATTTTATTTATAAGGGGCGGGCCTTACTTCGATTCCGTAGACAGATGTTTGAGAAACATTTCATAGCAATTTGATATACTTTCAAGAGTTTTTGCCAGAAATCTGCTAGGAGGAAGTACCCGTTTTTATTGAACATGTCTGATCTGGGGTTTGAACCGTGACCTCACGTTTTTAATAAGCCAACACACTAACTATTAGACTACGGCGACGCGTCATGCTGAACGAAATGCCATTGCTTATGCATCGTTGATTGGTAAAAACTTAAAAGTGTAGTGCCATGGAGCCGCCGTGGCGCCTACTGCACGACATGGATCCGGACGATATATAGGCTCCGTAGAAGAGCGATATCTGTCACAGAACAAAATATTTTAGAAGCAAATATCTTAAGAAATTCTAATGTCAATCAGCCAAACTAAAACGATTTAACGCTGTGCGATGTTTTCCTTCTTTGTGGTTTAGTGAAGACTCGTGCTCACAACATGTATGGCATCGTGATCCAATGTGCCATTTTTTGTTGGCAGATCATTTTCACCTTTAGCAGAAATGTTTCTTAATTATTTCCCAATACCTGTCAATATGTAACAGAATTCTAAAGAATTTGAGGCATTGTCTGGCCTGAATATTTCAATATTTGTGCCAATTTTTATGGCGACAAGTGGCAAGATCCAGCCAGACATTTGTAACCCGAAATATTGATATGTTAATAGAAACATTGGCAATGGAAAAACAATTTTCTCTTAAATCCGTCTAAAGAAATTTAAGCAAAGTATTTCGTCAAATCAGTTCAAATGAAATGAAATTGTGCACCTGTACACTGACATACAGATAATGAACAATAAACGATAAAAATCCAAAAGTATGCCAATAATTTTTCTTATAATATTTTCTGTATCGTGTCTGTCTTTAAGCGCTCTCATATGATGACCGCATTATATTAAATAACCGCATTAAAATAAAACAAAGCGTATGTGAGACATCATCGTACATCGTACTAATTTGTTTGAAAGGCCTATTGATGCCATTATATATGGAATGTCTTCTGGGAGGAGCTCATCCGAAATACTGAATTTTCCAAAAGTCAAGCGAATTTGAGCAAAGTAATGGGTCATGTTGTCTATGAGTTTGTGGCTTATTTGCTTACACAAAAATAAGTCTGATGAGACCAAAACGCCATGTCTCGCAGTCCACTGTACATCACCTAAATGAGAGATGACCATACATACTGTCAAATTGGTCTTGCAGAATATTAAAAGTGACATGAGTCGAGTAAACTAGTCGTGGTTCTAGTTGGTAGTGTGTTGACTTATTATACGTGAGGCATGTCGTTGACAATCATCGACCAATAGTGCTTGCCGCAACGTCGTGACTACTTGGCCAACGTCGTCCTCAAAGACGATTAATTCGCCAACCCTATATCCATACCATTTAATGGCTTTTTCCGGAAGGCATTAAACTCTCATGTGAGTCTCATGTGAATGCGAATAATTTCAAAATCGACAATTTTTTTTTTTTTTTTTTTTTTCACGTATCCCTTTATCCATAAATGGCCTTCAACGGTAAAACGATTTTTTTGATGAAAATTACGATTCGTTGTCAACTGCTCCAGTACCCATTTTGCTAACACACACGCTTATCTATGGTCGTTAATGGTGCAATAAATAAATATCGATGACAAGATGGCCGTTAGCAAAGGCCAAAGTGAGGAGAACACTATTGGAAAAGAACGAACTGTGCTAGGTTGAATACAATATCAGATCCCCGGTACATGAGTTGATACAGCTAATGTCGTATGACTTGTCAGATCAAATTTAATTCTGTTTTGCAATACAGCCAGCACATGTCAGCTGCCTATTAATAGGCCTTTGGATCTTTCTTTCTGAGCCTATGGCTTTCACAATCTTTCCCAGCAATTAGCGATATGTCTGATCAAATTTAGAATTTCGAATCCTTGTGAAATGTTTTGTGAGAAAATTTTTACAAAAACAAAGTTTAAAAATTTGAAGACGCTGTGGTCTGGTAGGTAGTGTGTTCAAATCCCTGGTCAGACATCAAAAACGAAGTATGAAAAAATATTTCTTCGGCGACTTCTTCTCAGCAGATTTCTGGCAAAAACTCTGAGAATGAATAAAATTGCCATGAAAAGTTTCTCAAAAAAGCTGTCGTTCGGAGACGACTTTAAACTGTAGGTCCCGCCACTCAGGTATAAAATTAACGCCCACAACATAAGTGGTGTGAGAAGCTAGACCATAATCCTGACTGAAGGGCTGTAAGGATTGTAATGGTATGTTATGTATGTACAGCCCGACAAACGTTTTGCAATTGGCCTATTAGACGGAGCACAGCTGCCTATGCCAATTTCAAGAGAATACGAGTACAAGCGTAGGCATATTTTTTGTGATCTTTGTAGTCAACAGGAAGTCTTCGTAGTCCAGTAGGTAGTGTGTTGACTTATTAGACGTAAGGCCTTGGTTCAAACAACAGCTCAGATATTTTCTCTCATCAGGTTTCTGGCAAAAACTCTGAAATTTAATAAAATTTCGATGAGAAGTTTCTTCAAATTCTGTTGTTCGAAGTCAACTTCAAACTGTGGGTTCTGACATTCATGTATGAAATGAATACACACAACGTAAGTTGGATCATAATTCTGATTGAAGGGTTGTAAGTAAGTGATCAGTTATATGTGTAGGTAGTCAACAAGCATAGAGTGTTGTGTAAAAAAATTGCCTCAAATGTATTGCCTAGTATTAGAGAATCTACAAGAATTTATTTTTTTCGTAAATAATTTTGTAATTTATTAAATAATTTAATTGAAATCTTTTATCTTTTTATTTTCAATTTCATTTCAGCTCAACATCATCAACAAGTTTTTTGTAAATTTATTTCAAAAACTGAGAAAGCAAAAGATATCGAAAACGTTTTCATGTAAGTTTTTCCTCTTTTTTGGTTTGTTTTCATTTTATTTTATCTTTTAAAGGCAATAAATTTCCTTGTCTTTTATTTTTTTTAAATATTTCTTACGCACAAACATACCCAAAAAAAAAAAAAGCTCTTAAATATGGTTTCGTTTTATAGGATTTTCAAATTCAGGAAAATTAAAGCTTGAAAATTATCTTTAAAATATGAACACAGTACTACACCAGTTGATATTAACCATTGTGCTCTGCTATGGTTGAGTAACATGAAAAGAATAGTTCGAAGGGAAATAGGAAAAAAAAACCAAACAAAATATTAAACATAAATTTCATAAGAGATGTACACACATACACACACGCATACATACATATATACCTATATACAGTTTGTAACAAAAGTAAATGAAAAGAAATAGAAAGAGAATGAGAAAGAAAACTATTTTCTACTTAAAATTCCATGTTGCTAACAAATTGAATAACTTCATGACTTCAAAAGGAAAACGAAAAAGAAATAGAAAATCAGCGCACAAAAAAGAAGCATATTCGTACCACAACATCTGTAGTATGAATAGCAACAGCAGCAGCAGCAGCTGCAGCAGCAGCACTAGCACTAGCACTCTAACAGTATCAGTTGCTTGCTTTGTCAATGCCATTATGGTAATGGTAAAATGAAAAGAAATACACACCGTATGTAACAGTAACCGTAACCGTTTACTAAATATTACCTCTTCAAACGGTAATAGTAGCACTCCTCCTAGTACTCTCACTACTCATGTAAAGTTAAAAGAAATTTTTCTTTTCTTTTCTTTTCTTTTCTTTCCGTGCTTTCAATTTTAAGAAACACAGTCTCAAAAAAAAAACATTTTTCAGTTCGAGGTTTTCTTTTTTCTCCTAATTTTCCATATTTCCGACAATACTGTGCCATTTTGAAACATTTTAAAGAGAATTTAAAAAAAAAATTGAAAAAAAATACGAAGTATTTCAAGCCTTTTTTTTTAGTTATAAGAAGACAAAGACAAAATTTCTTCTTTCCTCTTCCCTCTTTTCGCTTTCCATTTAGTACTCTTCGAACCAAAAATAGGTAACTTTTCTTAACTTCCAAATTATTTTTGTTAGTTTGAAGGAATGCGGTAAAGCTGCTTCTGTAAATAATCTTTACATATTGGCGCGCTACAAAATAACACTGTAATATGCTAAGAGGGAAGGTATGCCCATTGGCATAAGCGTTTAATTGCTTGTATATTCCAATTCTTTTCAAGGATAAGATTTATCGTTGTCACCGCAACACATGTTTGTTTATGCTACTGTTAACATCACAAGAAATAGTTATCTGATGCTAGCCAGATGGACGTACTAAAGTAGTCACTATAGTCTAATAATTAATGTGTTGGCTTAGCAGACGTGTGGCCAAGAGATTTCTCCAAAAATTCTGTTGTTCAGACTCCACTTTAAACTGTAGTTAGCAACACTCTTGTATAAAATTAACACACACACAACATAAGTGGTAAGAGGAACTAGGTTGTAATCCTGACTGAACGGTTGTAATGACTACTATAGTATTGCAATAAAACAATCCATTCTGTTGTCCTCAATCTATGTGGGCTTCAACAACAATCCCATTGCTTTATCACCAATGATAACTCTCTGTCTAGAACTTGACAAGACCCTTGATGTTTTCTTCTAAAATGAGTTAACATTGCTCAGGTTCTGAGTATGGCTCTGTAAGCTATAATCATTCGTATTTCGTCCTTACAGAATCTATACTACAGGCTTGAAGGGATTTCTATTCTTTGGAAATAATAGGTAGGCCATCTATCGGTTTAAATTTCAAGCATTTGTTCTTTTCAATCTTTCTTGCATTACTTATGTCATTCTATTCGGTCGCAAAATTCATTATATTATCGCTGACTGAACGTAATGAATCGATTTACGGCTTGAGCAATGTTGGAATTTACTGGGTCAGCAAATAACTGTACGAGGAAGTCGATTTTGCCAAAAAAAAAAGTCATCTTTTCGAATGAAGCTCCTTGTGATCTTGGTAGGTACGTTAATAAGTAAAATTGCCATATTTGGGGCTCAGAAAATACACACGCGATCTTATTGAAGCCAATACACCCAATACGACTAACGGTTGGACACGTCAGTATTGATAACAGTCTCCTCTTTCTCTATCTATTTTCCCTTTCCTTAATGTTACTGTTTTAAACTCCACTTCCCATTCTACACAGAAAAGCGCTGGGCACATCAGCGGCCCGGGAATTCCATAGAAGGCAAACCCAATTGGTCTTTCATTGTCCTGAATTCCCCCATAAGCTCTGATCCAGCACATGTTGATCTCATTCCCCCTCCCCCTTTTCTACATAATGTTGGTAGACTCTGCTGGACACGTATGAATTTCCAATTATGATTCTCAGCAGCTGTTGCTCTTTTTTGCAGGCATACCGCAAGAGAGGGCATTTAAGCAAGTAATGTCTTTAAAAGTTGCGACCGTGAGGAGGAGGAGGAAAAAATTGTCAGAGTCGGAGGTTTTTAACCTCTCTCTTTGTGACATCCTTGATCGGGCTCTCGTACATAAAGATTGCTGCAATAGCCAGATTTCTTTTGGACTCAGTTTAGTTTACTTTGGGGAATGTTTGCCTCCCAGTTTGACTATGAATGATGGCATCACGATGGGCTTAAGTGGTACCTTTTTGATCGTAAAAAGATCATCTATTAAATATTGTGTGGCAAGATAGAAATCAGCCAAGGAATATTGATTTTTTTAGCACAGTTGTTGCTGGGTCTACTTTCCCTTTCGTTTAGCACTCTCCCCTATATATCTTCCCCTTTAGGTTCCTATTCTATTTCCTTTGTCATAATTTGTGCCCGTGTGAAGTACAATTTTTATGTGTTTTTTTTTCTTCTGTTTCTTAGCAGCTCTTGTCATTGCTTTACAAACGTTCAAATTACTTTCGTATCTTAACGTAACCCAAGTACACATACATGTGTGGCAAGCAATTTTGCGTACTCCTCTCTGAAATTAATAACAAATAATGTGCATACGTAAGCAACTTTAAGGATAGAAAAACTTGGAGTCAAACTGTTAAAGCTAAGGAATAGAAGTGTAAGGGAAGAACACACATACCCCCCCCACCTCCCCTCCAGTAGGTTTACAAATTTAGTGAATGGCATAAATATTGTATTTAAGCTTCTCTAAGGAAAGTAACAAATACTTTTGTGTGTGAGTGTTAGTGCTAGATTTCAGAAAGAGAAAAAGTGAGAGAGAGAGAGAAAGAGAGATAGTCGTTATCAAAAGCATTATAAATTATGAGATAAAAGAAGACAAACTGTCTCCTAATATTTGAAGAAATCAAATCAGTTTTCTTTTTTAAAATAATTTACGCCAGTGAAAATGTTGTTGTTTCTTGGATATTATTGGTCGGTCCCTCTTCGTTTTTCTTTAATGCAATTGTAGTTAAAAATAAAATATTTCCTGTTATTTCTCACGCATTTCATTTCAGCTTATTTCTTAAGTTTTATTTCCTTTCTTTTCATCTTCTTCTTACTTTTCTACCTTTTTTGCCATTTTGTTTACTATTTAAACTGTGGGTTTTTAACTACAAAGTTATTGTAGCCATAGTAGGAGTCATTCGTTGCCATTTAATGGCACATTTTTTTATTCTTCTTCTTCTTCTTCTCGATTTAAGCACTTTAAACTGTGATTCCCCCCAAAAAGTACAGTACAGTGCAGAAAAATTGTGTGGCGTCAGCAGAGTAACATTAAATATAATCCGCTTGACTTTTATGAATTTTTATCCCTACTTGTGCCACACAAACAACAACAAAGTCCTTTCCTTCTACCACGTACATACATACCATACCATACCATACATTGATTACCTCTGGCACAACTCTAACCTATGTATGTATGTATGTATGTACGACGACATAACTTCCTGGTAATCTTAACCTAGTAGTAGTTGTAGGAGTCAGAGTTGTCGTCGTATTTTTATGATTATTATTAACAACGTTTAAATCATACTTGAAATACCATTTTAACGTTATTTGTCAACAACAAATCTGAGTTATTTTTTCCACTAGAATTATTTACGTCCACGTATACACCCACACAAACACACAGACACACATCGCACATACAGGCAGAGATGTATTCACATTAGCCGATTACTTGAATGTTGAGGTGTTTTTTTGTGTGGGTGCCATACATACCAATACATCCTCGTACTTCTCTCATACTCGTGCACTGCAAATAACTCAATGTATGTGAAAAATGTGAGGTTAAGTCCGTGATTTGTTTTTACGGCTTTGCGAAATTGAAGTTTTTTTTTCTTATTTTATTTCATTATACGTTTTAATAATTCATTTTCAACATTAATTTGTAATAAAATAGAGAATGCAAGGGTAAACTACGCTACTTAACCGGGTTTTCTGTTTAACTTAAAGGAGAGAAGAGAAAACATATTGTGAAGCATCAATAAATTTTATATTTCATCATCTTTAAGACATTTTTTTTTCTCATGACATTTTCTTTCCGATGCCCTCAGTGCAGTTTTCTTTGTTCTTGACTATAAACCCAAGCAACTTACTTACTTATTTCATTGGCCATAACCATCCGATTAATGGATTTCGGACTACCGCAAGACATCCTTCCAGACGCCTCTGTTTCTTGCGCGCCTACGCCAGTTGGTCACACTTATCGATAATAGGGCTTCTTAGATTTGGTCCTTCCAACGGATACAAGGTCGTCCTCTTCGCCGACTTCCGCAGATCCCCTCATCAATTACCCGTCTCGCCGGAGCTTCTTGTTCCATACGAACGACATGGCCGAGCCAGCTCAGCCGCTGAACATTAAAACGCTGCACAATGTCCATGTCGTTGAGGGGCTCATACAGCTCACTGTTGTTACGGATGCGGAAGTCTTCGCCAACTCGCACTGGACCGAAGATCTTACGCAGGAGATTTCTCTCGAACACTCTCAAGGCTGCTGCATCTGTGCTTAATAAGGTCCATGCCTCTGCGCCATAAAGAAGCACGGGTAGGATGAGCGTCTTTTAAAGTATTAGTTTATTCGCAATAGAGAAGTCTTTTGTTACTCAATTGCCTATTGAGACCATAGTAGTACCTGTTGGCAAGAGTGATCCTGCGCTTGATCTCCAGATTGACATAATTTTTGGTGGTAACGGCAGAGCCAAGATAGATAAATTCCTTGACTACACCAAAAGTATAGTTATCGGCGCCGTAATCTGAGAATCAGTCGATAACACATACTTTGTTTTGCCTTCAATTAATGCCAGACCCATCTTAGTAGACTCCCGTTCAATAGCACTAAAGGCAGCAGTAACATCTCACTTGGTATGCCATATGATGTCAATGTCGTCAGCGTACCCAAGCAGTTGGACACTTTTGTTGAAGATAGTGCCATTGCGATGCATTCCCGCCTTTCTCTCCATGACGAAGTTGAAGAGGTCGCATTATAATTGATCGCCTTGTCTGAAACCTCATACGGTATGAAAAGGTTCGGAGAGGTCCATTCCTACCTTGACGGAGCTGCACTAATTGCTCAATGTCATTCTGCATAGCTTTATCAGCTTTGCAAGTATACCGAGCTCAGACATTGCGGCAAAAACCCGATGGTGTGTCGACTTGTTTTTCGTGGGTCTTTTCCAGGATTTTCAATGGTGAACTAGCCAGGTCTGTTAAATAAAGGCAGGATTTTAACTGGCAGATAAATTATTTTGCGTTATTATAAGTGGCTAATAAGATAGAAGTAAGCGTTAAGGTAAAGGGGGAGGATCATGCTACCGGTAACTATTAAAGTTCACTTTATCTTTGAAATTGCCATACAATATATATTATTTTCGATATGGCAATTATAAAATGATAAACATAACGAATAGGAAAGCACGTCGTTGCCATTGCGTTTTTAAAGAACTTTTTGAAAGTGGCAAAAGTTATCGATATTGCACTGGCATTGCCACACTTTATTTTATCTGTAAGTTGTAATAACGAAAATAAGTTAAAGATAACTTTACAGTTCACTTTAACTAAAAGTACCTTTAACTAAACCCAACACTAAACACGGCAAGTAGTAATAATGGCCCCAAGTGAATAAGATTTAAGATTTTTCACAGGAAACCTCGTTACTCGTAAGGGACTAATGTCAATTCCATTCATTCTAGAACCTCAGACAGTGGTCTAATCATCTGATCAACTGGAAAATTTTGATTAAAAAAGTGAAACTAACGTAAAGGAATTAAAAAAAGCATTTTCAATAAAAAAAAATTAAAAACATTTTTCAAAGACGATTTGGATATTCTGGGAAATATTGATTGCCTGGTTGTCTGACAATACCAGTGGTCTAGTCACTAGCCATTTTAGTGTCTGTGTTTATACAATGCATAAAATTCATGCATTTTACGATCATGCGAAAAAAAATGGAAAAGAATTTTTAAAACTTCTTTTCTTAAAACAAAACCGTAATGCATTTGGGCAATAACCCAAGAATTTGTATTTTCCAATAATTGCATATTTTCCCCATTTTCTTATTCGTTTTTCCTTTCAAGCTATAATCTCTTAGAGGTCTGTTGTTAAACAAAACGATTGAATAACGTTCGATTCGATTATTATTATTGTGGAAAAAATATTAGGGATTGTGACTAGATTTGTATTGATTTTGGTTCTTGGCTTAAATCGTAAAAGAAAGAATTTTCTCTCTCTCTCTCTCTCTCTCTCTCCTCTCTCTCTCTCTCTTCTTGGTGTTCCTTTTTATTATGAATATAATAATGCAAGTAAACATAATCTAAAGAAAATAATGGAGAAAGAAGAAGAAGAAGAAAAGTAATTCCAGTAAGACTTTTTGACCAACCCTAGGTTCTAAAAAAAAAAAAAAAAAAAAAAAAAAAAAAAAAAAAAAATTTTGTTCAAAAAAGAAGAAGAAAAAAAATCATGCTCTAGTGTATATGTGCATATGAAAGTTCTTTTTATTTTATTACATGCCATACATAATGCTGTTGGTTTTTATATTTTTCATAAAAAATAATCTAAAATTAAATGCAACAACGGGGAATTTCGACAAAAAAAAAAATTATTTTAAAAAACCGTTGGATGTACTGCAAAAAAAGAGTAGAAAAATTGCAGCTTAAAAATGCAATATGGGTGTGGACAACCCATAATAATATTTGCTCGTATTATAGTTTCCATACTTGCCACAGAGCTTGTGGTATTGTTTATTTTTTTATTTATTTTATTTTTTTTTTTTATATTTTTCGTTACAAGTATTACTTTGTATTTTACATTTTTATTATTTTATTAAAAACCAAACTAAAAAACTAAACTAAAATATTAAATAAATAACAAGGGAACAAAAAAGAACGAAAAAAAAACTAAAAAGTTATTGCAAGTCATTACACTCGTATTTGGAAAATTTTAGGATGTTTCTTCTTCTTTTTAATTCAATTATTAGGTTTAATATAAAACGTTTTTTGTTATTGTCTTTTAAATTTATTGTCTGATTCAAGTTGCAAAAACAGCCATATTATCACGTACAACCAAAAGCAAGTTGCCTGAATTGAATTGAATGCAAAAAAATTACTTCATGAATGAGAGATACCCTCTTTCTAGTCTTTTGCTGCTAATCATGGATAAAATCGATTTCATGCATGACCCAATGCTACTTATCGACACATAAGCATCACATTCATTAACGACATCTTAATTTAATACTTGCAACATGTCTTAATACTAATACTCTACAAGACGCTCATCTTACCCGTGCTTCTTTATGGCGCAGAGGCATGGACCTTATTAAGCACCGATGCAGCAGCCTTGAGAATATTCGAGAGAAAAGTCCTACGTAAGATCTTCGGTCCAGTGCGAGTTGGCGAAGATTTCCGCATCCGATACAACAGTGAGCTGTATGAGCTCCTCAACGCAGGGACGTTGTGCAGCGTATTAATATCCAGCGGCTGCGCTGGCTCGGCCATGTCGTTCGAATGGAGGAGGATGCTCCGGCGAGACGGGTATTTGATGCGGGGATCTGCGGAAGTCGGCGAAGAGGACGACCTTGTATCCGTTAGAAGGACCAAGTCGAGGAAGCCCTGTCATCGATTGGTGTGACCAACTGGCGTAGGCGCGCAAGAAGCGGAGGCGCCTGGAAGGATGTGTTGCGGCAGGCCGAAATCCGTTAATCGGGTTGTTATGGCCAATTAAGTAAGTAACATGTCTTAATAATTGCCAACAATAGATCTTGATGTGTTCTGTGCATGTAATGTTCGAAATGCCATATAAATTGAAATTTCAAAAAAGATCTGGTCTTACTCTCTCTTAAAATAGACGCCATTGAAAATGGAATACAATTCTTTTGTAAATGCCATGCTCTTCCTCTCGCAATAAAGAGTCTACGGAGTGAACTCATACTACACTTCTGTACTACACGCACGTTTGTTTTATTTCAAATCGATTGAAGGAAACCAAATTAAATCACAATAAAGTTTGCTTCTCACAACACCCATGTTGTGTGTATTAACTTTAGAAATGAGTGGCGGAATCTACAGTTTAATATGGAGTCCGAAAAACAGATTTGATTACTCGCAGAAATTTTATAAAATAGATTGCTGAGAGGAGGAAGTCACCGAAAGAAATATTTTTTGCGTTCATATTTCGTTTTGATCGAGATATATGAGACATCGGCTCTCGTCTATTAACTCAGCACACTACCTATGTGACTGTAGCAACTTCTACCACATGTTACCCATTAAGATTGCTTTCAATCGCATTTCTCATGATTCTCGAAAGCACTCTCGCATTCTCTTCTCGTATGCGGTCTACAGATTGAATTCATTCTGTGGTTGTAATATTCTCCTGTTGAACACTTGGTCAATTCACGCAAGCCATTGTATTGTTGTATTGAGTGTATCGTTGGACAAAGATACCACAGTGTATGTTTGTTGTTGTCAATTTTCATGTAAAAATCCGATAAAAGTTGTATTGGTTTCATGCTATCAAATTGTTTGAATGCTAAAAATTGTGAAGAAAAATACAAATTCATATGAAATACACAATACAGCATACATAGCATTGAGCGTACACAAACAACCAAGTGTATTTAATACAACATACACGATACAAACTCATATGAATTGGCCAACTTATTCTGAACAAATTGCTTATATTTTAAACAAATTTAAATCGAATTTATCGAGTGGACCAGCTATTGGTTTAAATTTAAACCATCAGTTATTTCGAATCTAACAGTACTTATTTCATTCTATTCTGTCATAAAATTCCGTATATTATTTCCATTGAACGCAATGAATTGATTTACTCTTGAGCAACGTTGCCGGATTTATTCGAAAATTATTTCCAAAACAAAGATATTTGGTCGTAACATAACATATTTGGCCACTACATTACTTCAGTCAGGATTACGGCCTAGCTTCTCACACCACTTACGTTGTGTGTGTTAATTTTATAAATGAGTGGCGGGACCTACAGTTTAAAGTCGACTCCGAACGACAGACTTTTTTGAGAAACTTTTCATGGCAATTTTATTTCACTTTCAGAGTTTTTGTCAGAAATCTGCTGAGAGGAAGTCGCCGAAGAGTTATTTTTTCATATTTCGTTTTTGATGTCTGACAGCGGACGCGAACCCTGGCCTTTCGTCTAATAAGTCAACACACTACCTACTAGACTACGGCGACAGTTTCATTTGGTCGTAAATCGTATAAAAATGTTGTACAAAATTTGGTTGCAGAGAACTATCTACAGTGCCCGGCCGGTATGTACAAGTTTATTCATGAAACGGGTTGCATTGTTGAGGTGCCATGCTCGGACAGAGTGTATCCCCGAAAATATCGAAGCAATAGCTGTGAGAAATATTACAAAAAATATTTCTTCGGCGACTTCCTCTCAGCAGATTTCTGGCAAAACTCTGAGTGTAAATAAAAGTTTCTCAAAAAAAATCTGTCGTTCGGAGTCGACTTTAAACTGTAGGTCCCGCCACTCATGTATAAAATTAGCACACACAACATTAGTGGTGTGAGAAAGCTAGGCCGTAATCCTGACTGAAGGGTTGTAATGGCCAATTATGTAATAGCTGTGAGTGCGTGTGAGAGAAAATCCATAATCCATCGTTATCAAGGCCCGGTATAAGCAAGTTTATTCGTGACGCTGGTTGAGGCGTCAAGACGTCAAGACGTTGAGGCGTCAAGACGTTGAGGCGTCAAGACGTTGAGGCGTCAAGACGTGAGCACGCTCGTACAGTGTGTACCCCCGAAAATATCGAAGCTGTGGCTGAGGGTGTGCGTGAGAATCAATCAACATCAACTCGTCATCAGAGCCCGGTATATGCAAGTTCGTGAAAGTGATTTCATTGTTGAGGCGTCAGGCGTGCTCGTGCAGTGTGTATCCCCGAAAATATCGAAGCTGTAAGTAACTCGTCGTCGTTCCCAAGAATTGAATATTTCACTCATCAGTTTGTCGCGAAAAGATCTCGTTATAATGCCTTTTTTAAAAGTTCAATTGGTACAAGGGTTGAAGCCGCATGATCATAAGCTTTGTTTTCGTTTGGTTAGATGGGTTAGGTTTTTTTTTCATGGGAGTCCTACTTGCGATCTGAAATACGAACTAGAATCAAAGTATAATCACTCTGAATGTACTGCTCAACTTACGGTGGGACAACGTCAGATGTGACAACATCAAATGTGACAACGTCAAATGTGACAAAGTCAAATGTGACAATGTCAAATGTGACAACGTCAAATGTGACAACGTCAAATGTGACAACGTCAAATGTGACAACAGCAAATGTGACAATGTCAAATGTGACAATGTCAAATGGGACAACGTCAAAAGGCTTTACTGACTAGCAGGGTTCATTCATTCCTTTCCGTTATCCTTGAATGAATTTAATGAAAAGTTTTTCATAAATCTGTGTTTTTAGCGAGCAATTTTAATTGGAACGAATTTATCATCATCGATTGATTTGTAGGTATCAAACGACTGTAACTCTGTTCATACTTGTTGAGAGCCTTTCTGAAAGTCGATGGGATATGTTTTTGTACTAAACTTTTATTGTTTGTGCATCACTTACTTTGTGTGTTCAACTTGTTTGAATTTCACTGTTAAAAAACAAAAAAAAAAATAAAATAAAAACACAGAATTTTTTTTTTCCATATTGTATGTAGCAGCACATGACCATGGACAACACCCAGCTAGAGAAAACAGACTTTGTCATGTTTTACATGGTCATTCACTTTAAATTTTTCTATTCGTTTCAATATTTTTGTTTTTGTATTTGTAATAAAAATTTTAAATCCTTTTATTACTTTAAAATACAAGCACACACCAGTTACGTGTAAATGTAGATTTTGTTTTTCAAACTTTTTTAATAAAAAAAAAATTTACAAAAAAAAGAAAAAGAAAGGAATTTTTTTACATTTTTTTTTTTATTGTTGTTATACGTTAATTTTTTTAATTTTAAAAAATAATAAATTTTTAAAAAAACATCACAATTTGAAAATGAAAACGATGTTTTGTTAAAACCTTCTATACATCATGTGTACACTTTTAATAATAATGAGAGACAAATTTTCATGATATCCTCGTAATTATTTTTTCCGGAAAATAAGAAAAAAAAAATTTCCAAAAAACAGAAAAAAAAGAAGAGAAAAATTTGCTGAAATTATTAAAACTTCCTACACTTAAAACGTTTTCACCCATGACTTATAAAGACAGACAACATTAATTTGTCATTTTCGTTGTCTACAGCAGAAAACAGAAAGCAGACAGCAAATAGCGACATGGCGCAGCCAGCAATAAATGCTAGCCAAACAGCTAAACAGACAGACACACTGCACTACACACTACACACTACACATGTTTCCTTAAATCAAGCAAATCATCGTCATCATGCGATCTCTTAGCCGCCATCCCCATCATCATTATCATGAGCTTATGATATATGATGTGAAATGAAATGAAGTGATGCGATGTGATGTGATGTGGTTGCAACAGCAATACTTGTGTTGTTTGTTGTTGTCAATGTTGCAAAAAGACCACCTCCGCAGAAACGGAAAGAAACAACACATTGTTTCACTTTAGCGTTATTTTTTTCATTATTAAAAACAAATAAAACAACAACAACAACAACACTTATAATTTCTTAAACAAATTGCTGCATACGAGTCAACAGAAATTTGTCAAAAACAGAAACCAAAAAAAAAAAAAAAATAATTTTATGACGACACATCTCTCGTAGAAGCAGCATAGAAATAGAAACGTACCCTCTTTGTAATAAATGAAATCAAATCAAATGTTGTTATTGTTGTTGACTTGTTGTGTCGCAAAGTTTGTTTGTTTGTTTCTTTCTTTCTCTGATAAGATCTCTTATTTAAGTTAAGAAGAAAGAAAAAAAAACAAATTTTCTTAATTTCTTCGCTCATTAAATGCGAAAAACGAAAAATGTAACACAGTCAATGCGTCTCAAATATTGCAAGGGGGCAAAGCATAGCAAATGAAAATGGAGAAGGAATGCCAATTGAAATTCTCCGCAAGTATTAATTGCCTTGCTTCATTGGTCTTTAAGTCAACTTATCATACACGCTCGATCCAGTGTTTGCCAGATTTTCTGCATCGTTATGCCTATGTTCGCAAATTTCTGGTGTAGACAGAATCCATGTGTGCATTGTCTATTATAACCTCGCAGGTCTTCACAGCGATTCCTAAAGTCAAAAATTTATTGAAACTCCACGCACTCACTAATTGCCCTTTGGTGTCTAAGTAGATTTATTATATATGCGCGATCTAGTTTTTGCTAGATTTCCTGCGTCGTGATGCCTCTATTAGCAGATTTCTGGTGTAAACTGAATTCATGACTGCAGGTCGTCAGAACGATTCTCGGACTCATTAATTCATCGAAGAGTTCGAAGATTGTGCCACTCGTGACTAGTCTATCCGCTCTACAGCTACCTTGAACGTCACTCAACACTATCCTCGTTGCTTTTGCTAGTGTATGAACATCATATCGTTCCGCTGCCTTATTAAGATAGCTCTATACATCGTCACCGTCTACATCGTCTTGCATTGAAATTCAGTGCTTTGATAGCCGCCCCTGACTAACGGAAAGTGGACTAATATCTCGGATGGGAATAGTTGCACCCTTAGTAATTTTCGTCGCAACCTATATTGCCGATACTTCTTCCTGAAAGACGTTACTGTGATTCGGTAGTCTTATGAGCTGAGCTATCCAACCGATTCCTAAAAAATTTCAATACTCACAATGTCATTTAATTTGGAGCCACCATTGAAGATTTGTCCGAAATCTTTCGCTGAATCGCTGGATCATTTTCCCAAACTTCTTTTTTCAGAATGCATGTCGCGAATCCCATTGAGTAGCCATAACATTATATTCAATGATGGTGCAGTATGCAAGGTACCAGTAATAATTAGGCAGTTAGACCTTTTCACCTAGCGTATCAGGTTCAAGCTAGTTGTTCCTACCATACTAGACATACCTACGTTAAGTGAGATTCAGTGATTTATCCTTTGCCCCCGGGTCCCAAATTTTTTTCCCAGCAAAACAGTTCGCTGGTGTTTTTCATTATTTCGTCTCCCTTAATTCTACAAGTTTTTTGTAGTAGCACCTAGTGCTATGCATCCAGAACAATAATTTAGTCAGGATCACGACTTAGCTACTCACACCACCCATGTTGTATTTGTTAATATTAGCTTTGAATGGTGAGATCTAAGATTTCTGGCAAAAACTATGCAAGTAAATGAAAAAAATTTCCATTCTGTCGTTCAGAATCGACTATAAACTGTAGGCCCCTCCACTTTTGAATAAAATTAACACAAGTGATGTGAGAAGCTAGGTTGTAATCCTGACTGGAAGGGTTGCACTGTATGTATGTATGTTTGTATGTATGATCTACCAACTTCGGTTTTTGTCTATGCTAATAAAAATCAGATTTCCTAAGAAAATTTCTTTTTTTTTTTTCCCATCTACACGGGTTGGCATACTTTCCCATTCAATATTTTACTCCATGTATGTGTATTATTTGTGTATTTAATTTGTCATTTCTTTTTTGGCATTATTTTTAATAAAAAAAAAAACAACAAAAAACATACAAAACGCAAAATGCTTACCCTTTCTCTTTTCCCTCTTATACTCTTCCAAAAAAGAAAAAAAGGGTAAACTTTTCATGGTGGAGTATTTCCCATTGCCATTAGTAGAAATGTAATTCGGAAAGCAAAAAACACACATACATGCACAGACGGGGAGATCTTTAATCATTTTTGAAAAATTATTTTTTATTTTTGAAATTCACATACACACACACACACACCTCCTATACTGACTGACTGACTGGCTATGGCTGTGGTATCAAAAACCATTTTTCGTTGAAGTTGCATTCCCGTTGAATGATGTGTGACATGAAGTGTTGAAATTATTGTTTTAAATGGTTTTGAATATTTTCACATTTTCCTTTTGTTTTTATTGTTGTTGTTGTGTTTTTTTTTTTTTTGCATTTTATTTATGCACGAGTATGTACGTAGCCCAGTGTAAATTTGCTTTTGTGCTCCTGACAGTTTATGTACGTCCTGTCTAACATAACTGATGATAATAATGATGATGATGATGATGATAATGACGATGACAATTACTAAAGCAATGTTAAAGGCAGTCAGACAGCCAGCCAACCAACCAGCCAGCCAGCCAGCCAGCCAGTCATGCATGCGTGGTGGATAAAAAAAAAACAACAAAAGTGAAAAAAAAAATTGAAAAAAAAATTTTTTTGTTTAAAAACTAGTGAAAAATATAATAAAAACAAGAAATTACTGTTATTAATAAAAATGACATTTAAACATGAAACTTGACAGAACTATTGTACACTATACTTATGCCCTCGTTTTTCTTCATTTTTTTTTCCTTTTTAATTCGTACAAAACTAAAACCATATAATGGAGACTGTAAAGAAGAAAAAAAAAAGAGAAAAAATACGTAAAAATACCTGCAAATAATCTAATGTCACTATAAATGTCTTTTGAATGTAACATGTGTACGTGTGTTGTATTTGCTTAACACCTTTGCTAACTATGCTATGCTATGCTATGCTATGCTATGCTATACTATGCTATGCTGTGCTATGCTATGCTATACCTATGCTCCCATAAAATATGGTTTGCATATGGAAAACAATGTTGCCAACAACAATGGCTAATGTTAAGTACTTACATATCATACATACATACATACATACACACATACAGATAAAGGGTGGGTCATTTAAAGATTTAAATTTAAAAAAATACAAAAAAATTTATAAAATTTATGTTTTTTGTTGTGTAGAACAATGGTTTCTAACCGTAAATGCAATATCATATCATGATTATACTTGTCGCGGTTGGCTTCAAAGTACCTCATTCAACTGGACCAATTTTCATGCAATTTTTCAAGTCTATGATGAGGTTAAATCTCGGCAATGGCATCACAAATGTTGGCCTTCACGTGCTCAATTGTCTCTGGCTTGTCGGCATAATACTTTTCTTTAACGACGCCCCACAAAAAATAGTCCAATGGTTTCAAATCGTAACTTCTTAGTGGTCGACTGACATCACCATTTCACTTAATTAAACGGCCATCAAATGTTTGACACAATAAATCGATTGTGGCATGAGATGTGTTGCAAGTTACAGCATCCTGTTGAAACCAAACATCGTTCTCATCGATACCATGAAGAGCGTATACATTAAAATCGGTTATCATGGTGCGATAGGGGTGTCTCCATTATTGGTAATGGTAATGGTTGCGCCGTCTTTATTTTTAAAGAAATATTGGCAAATAACGCTTTCGCTGCACAAGCAGTAGTGAACAGTCACTAGTCATGGGGGCATTGGTCTCCTGTAAGAGCAAGTGTGGGTTTTCTGAGCCACAAATACGGCAATTTCGCTTGTGAATGTAGCGCTCAAGCAGAAAATGCGCTTCAACCTAAAAAATAATTTTTTTTGGCAAAATGGACATCATCGCCCGGAGGGAAAACGAAGCATTAACTGGTGTGCAAAATGCTCAATTCTTGAGATCGATTACGAGTTGATGTTGCTATCAGGCACAGCTTCGATACTTTCGTGGCATGTACGAGCACACTCACTTTTTAGCGCATCAACAATGAAATCGGTTTCACGAACTTGAGTATACCAGGCTCTGAGGACGAGTTGATGTTTATGGATTCTCACGCATGCTATCAGCCACAGCTTCGATTTTTTCGGAGCACGTACACGCACACTCACTTTTTGGCGCATCAATAATGAAATCAGTTTCACGTGCTTAAGTGTACCGGGTTCTGATGACGAGTTGATGTTTATGGATTCTTACGCATGGTATCAGCCACAGCTTCGATACTTTCGGGGCACGTACGTGCACACTCACTTTTTGGCGCATTAATAATGAAATCAGTTTCACGAATTTGAGTATACCACGCTCTGAGGACGAGTTGATGTTGATGGATTCTCACGCATGCTATCAGCCACAGCTTCTATACTTTCGGGGCACGTATGAGCACGCTCACGTTTTGGCTCATAAACAATGAAATCAGTTTCACGAACTTGTGTATACGGAGCCCTGAGGACGAGTTGATGCTTATGGGTTCTCATTCACACTCCCAGCTTCAGCTTTGGATGTATGCACTGTACGAACACTCTCGCCTCTTGGCGCATCAACAATGCAACCAGTTTCATGAACTCTAGCAAGAAACTTGCGGGCACTGTTGACCCTTCTCTGCGGCCAAATTTTGTACGACATTTTCGTGAAATTATCGACCAATTGTCTTTGCTTTGGAAATAAATTTCCAATAAATCCGGCAACGTTGCTCAAGCGTAAATCGATTCATTACGTTCAATGGAGAAATGGTTCAAATTTAAACCAATAGATGGCCTACCCTATACATACATACATACATACATATATAACTGGCATTAATTTTTGACTTAAGTGCTGTTGTATTTAAAGAATTTTTAATGCTGTAATGTTGTATGTACTCCAAAAGGCATTTGTCTGCTCAGTCCACACTAGCTACTCTATGGCCTAGTATAATAGGGTCCTTTGAATGTAACCAAAAACAAGAAGAAAAACCAGAAAAAGAAAAACAAAAAAAAAAACATTGAATTTAATGGTAACAAATATCTGTTTAGTTTAACATACAGAGGCAATTTATTTAATTTTTTTTTCCGACTTGTTGTTTTTGTAGGTGTACCTCCAACATTTATATGATTAATGTTTTATAATGGGCCAACATTAAAATACGTTACCATACCTTACAATATCTTTACATATGTACATATGCATGTACATATGCATGTAGATATATGCGTAAAATGCCATTAGTTTCGGTCTAACTGCGTCTGCACTACTCTCTCTCTCTCTCTCGCGCTCTCTCTCTCTCTCTCTCTCTCTCTCTATCTTTCACTCTATTATAGCCATAATGGTAGTGGAGCGTTAAAGACATTAACTAATGTTTTACAATGATGGCCAAAACATATTATTTTTATTCAATTTACCCCAAAATAGAAAAAAAAAAGACTCAAAACATATAATTTATGAAATATACCATATGCACACAAACATACATACTTACTTTACACATATTAGACTTATTCACACACCATCAGAGTATTTAGTTTGTTGAGCTACCTTAACTTACCATTGAAAATATAAAGTATCACCACACTTAACATTTGTTTTATTCGTTTTTTTTTTTGTTGTTTTTGTTGTACAACAATATGAATATGAAGGTGTAGATTTGATAAATGTAATTGAAATTATATTTTCAGTTACTTAAATATTTATTAGTAGAAATGTAACAGTAACAGTAACAGTAACAGTAACAGTAATTTAATAAATGTAACCAACAATTATTTTTCATTAATTTGATGATGATGATGATGATGATGATGATGATGATGGCATAGCCAGCAATGAAATGTAGTAGGTAGGGTCTTTTTATAAGCACTTCCTCTTTATAGTCGAAATTTTGAAATGATTTTGTTTGATAGTCTACTTGATGCCTTTGTATCCATCACATCGTTTTTGGGTGAAGTGCCTCTGAACCAGCTAGTTTTCCATGACTCTGGCCCGTAAAATGGGACTAAATTTTATGGAGGACATAGTTTATGATGTAGTCTATGAGGGTTTGTAGCCTCAAACCAACGACACAAGAAAATTTCCAAAGCATTTATTGCACTAAATGTGTAGCCAGTTCGTAATTTCACCAAGATAATTAGCAAAGACAAAAACCAACATTTTTAACACAGCTAATGTTAAAGTTAACCGAGAAAGTTCAAGTTCCAAAATTATTTCCGATATACCACTTATTGGATTTTATTAGAGACATCTTAGGCTACAATTTGTATATAGTGGGGGATATCTGAAGCAAGTTCCATTTTTTCACAATATCCAACATCCTACCCAGACTCTGTACTATGTTAACATAAAGGATTTTTCAAGCCCAATATCCCAAGTTCCAAAGTTATTTCCGATATACCACTTATTGGATTTTATTAGAGACATCTTAGGCTACAATTTGTATATAGTGGGGGATATCTGAAGCAAGTTCCATTTTTTCACAATATCCATCATCCTATCCAGACTCTGTACTATGTTAACATAAAGGATTTTTCAAGCCCGATATCCCAAGTTCCAAAATTATTTCCGATATACCATTTATTGGGTTTTGTTAGGGACACTTTAGGCTACAATTTGTATATAGTAGTGGGATATCTGCAACAAGTTCAATCTTTCCACAATAGCCATCATCCTATCCAGACTCTGTACTATGTTAATATAAAGGATTTTTCAAGCCCAATATCCCAAGTTCCAAAATTATTTCCGATATACCATTTATTGGATTTTATTAGGGACACTTTAGGCTACAATTTGTATATAATAGTGGGATATCTGCAGCAAGTCGAATTTTTCCACAATAATATAAAATAAATTTTTTCGCTACAATTTCTCAATTTTCAAATTTCGGTAAAAACTACCAGAGCTGCTGTTCCACTCAGCAAATAAATTTAAAAATAATGAAATAGGTATTCCATTCTCTAACATCGTATATTTTGGTGTTTGAGTTGCTTTTGACTATTTTTTGTATTTTCTGTTAACCACTTAACATTGCTCCGTTAGCTTTAACACAAGCTTTGTTAAGATTTCGGGTTTTTGTCTTTGCTTATTAAATTCGAATTTATGTGAATGTTTGTGAAATTCCAAAGAGAGGCACTGAAAAATATTTGGCTTACGATCGGTCATGGGTAGCGCGGAACTGTTAACTTTAACATAAGCTTTGTTAAGATTTCGGGTTTTTGTCTTTGCTTATTAAATTCAAACTTATCTTCACATATGTTAGTTCACATCATCACAACGTGTGATAGCCATGCCTTCCGCATCGATCGTGCAGAATATCGAAAGTACCATGAACTAGCTGGTGTCCTCAAAATTTAATTCAAGCCTACATAATAATATGGTAGTCATCGATCTATTGTGGCGTTGTCGTGGACAGTGTTGAGTTGGCCTACGTCGTTCTCAAAGAAATATAAAACCATAACAGGCCGCCAGCCCATAATTAACGCTCATTAGTAGCTTTTTCAGTATGCAGTGAAACACTGCTGGATCTCATATCGATTGGTTTCGTTCTAAATATTGTTTGTTTAACCCGAAATATGACTCATCACTGAAGATAGTTTTTAAATAAAAAATCCAGAGTCCATTCAGCGAACACTCAACGTTGTCTGTGATCGTCCGTTGTGATTTGGTAAAATAAAATGAATGAATTGCAACTAATTTTGACAGATGTAGGGGGGTTTGAACCGAGGCCTCACGCTACCTACTAGACAATGGTGACTACCACAAGCTCTCGCCTGATAAGCCAATGAACACCTACGATTTACAAGTTTTAAATTCACTTTCCAAAATTTCGGGTCGTATATCTTAAATATAGGCCTCCAATGCTTCAACATAACATAATAGCTTCTCTGACTGACTGACTGTCAGAGTAATCCAGTAATAACCGAATAATAATATTTCAGCCAGCAAGGCCTTGAAAGCGCACGTAATCATCGCTTGCTTTTTCGAAATAAATAAGGACCGATGATGCAGCCTATGATGCATTAATAGGACTGTTTTCGCTCCAAATATGGTAATTTTTCATATTGGTGGTTGTGATTAGTTAAACTGAAATATGTGGCAACCCTAAAAAGAATTCTTAGTTAGAAATGTTCATGTTTGGACAGTTTCATATGAACCCAATCAGCAATCAGGCCTATGAAGCAAAATTCTTACAAAAAAGTTTTTCTAGATTGATAAGAAAACTCAACGAAACGACATTTCGGCGTCTTGGTATTGACTGTGCTCTGAATTTTTGTATTCTCTTCGGTAACCACAATTATTTCCCGTGTTGATGCCTTTAAATTGAAAAGAGCAAAATTTGTTGAAATAGTCGATTAGTAACTGCCACTGCCGCCGTGGTCTAATGGGTAGTGTGTTGGCTTATTAGACGAAAGGCCAGGGTTCGAATCCCGGTCAGACATCAAAAACGAAATATGAAAAAAAATATTTCTTCGGCGGCTTCCTCTCAGCAGATTTCTGGCAAAAACTCTGAGAGTAAATAAAATTGCCATGAAAAGTTTCTCAAAAATCTGTCGTTCGGAGTCGACTTTAAAACTGTAGGTCCCGCCACTCATGTATAAAATTAACACACACAACATAAGTGGTGTGAGAAGCTAGGCCGTAATCCTGACTGAAGGGTTGTAATGGCCAATTATGTATGTAACTGCACGAATTGCTTGTTCACGAATTTTGTGAGGAGGAGAGCTTCCACGTTGTTGATGAACTCACAACCCTTCTGTGAAGTTGGGTGCGGATGTTTGGAATAAGATGCCCAACGAAAGTGAAAATAAAGAGAGGCAAATACTCTTTATCAAACGAAATGGGTTTGTGACAATCAAAATTTTGTTGTAAGTTATGCATCAGACTATCCAGAGATAACCTGTAGGGTTGATAACAGAATGGGGATTATCTTGATCCCAACACATAGATTTTCTGTCGATGATAATGAATCTTCGGAATGCATTCTTGAAAGAACAATTAGGCGTATATGAGCCACTAGACAGGGAATTGTCCTTAGTAGGTGACATCTATTTATGCAGGGCATTGTTTTGGAATACTTGTATAAAAAAGAAGAGAGAATAGGTTGCGAATTTTTTTTCCTCTTTTTTTTAATGGCCAGTGAATTGTTTTCAGTAATAATTCCCATTTTTTTTTTTTTTTTTTTTTTTTTTTTTTTTTTTTTTTTTTTTTTGTTGTGAGTAATCATGCAACCTAGAGTTTTTGAATTTAGACGCACTACCAACTAGGTCATCAGCTCACAGTGCTTTATGAACTTCGTAAACAGACTTTTCAATCTTTGATTGCGCAATCTTAAAGCATTGTGCTGACGTTTGCAATTCACAATGCCTTGTTAGACCTTAATGAATCAAAATATTCTTCTAAACTGTCAAACCAGCGTCATACATGCCAAAAAAAATTTTTTTTTTATTTTATTAATGCATGTTTAATGCAATTAAATTTCTTTTTAATTAGAAAAGGAAAATAATTTGTTTTTTCTACGTCAATTGATTTTAAATCGCTTGCAGCAGAAGTAATTCTTTTGATTTTTGCAATACTTAAACGATTATAATACAATTGCTGTAATCAAATTAAATAACAATAGAAAAAACAGAAAAATAATTCGTTTTTTTTTTTTTTGTCATTCTTATTTTTTTTTGTTATAAAAATAATAAAATTAAGCGAATTTGATGAAGCAAATTCATTATTTATGAAAATTATTGAATTTATAAAAAAAAAAAACGAATACAAATTTAAATTATGAAACAAAGGGGGAGGACTTGTGAATAGATTAAAGCAAAAAAAGATTTTTTTTTTTAACGCCAAACAAAATAAATTAATTTTTAATTAAGCTTGCTAATTTAAATATAATGATGCAAAGAAAAAAAATTAAAACAAAAAAAAACCCTACTCATTAGCAATAGCCACAGTTCAACCAAATAATAAACAAACAAAACCAAAAAACAACAAAAAAAAAAAAGAGAAAGGGTTTTGACCTTTCTTTTTCAAAGCGTATGGCTACGCCGGCCTTAAATAATTTTCAATTAAATCTTTTATGCCTTTTAAACTGGCTGGCCACACAGTTGGCCCAGTTGATTTCACACCACTGCCGCCTGTGCCTGGTCATCACCATCACCACATCACCATCATTTCTAAAGTATTTTTGCCTTCATGCTGTTCTTTGTGTGTGTAGATTTCCAAATGCCCTTTAAAATGTTAAGAAAAAGACAAACGTTCTGCCATCTGTAAGATGATCAAAACAAAAAAATTTTTTTTTTTGCTTCTTCGTTTTTGTAAAGCTTTATAATTAACTGGGCGTAAAAACTCCCTCCTCTTGCGTTAGTTACAAAGAAAAAAACAAAAAACAAAACAAACAAAAAAGGGAGTCAAATAAAGCAATAATGCATGCGAGAGTCGAAATAAATTTTATAAACCTTGCATGCCGCCATATAATTAATAACGGTAATATATTTTGCATATGCTATTAAATACATCATGTGTGTAAATGTGTGTATGTGTACTTATATATGTTGCATATGTATGAGTTGGTTAAGCTCCCCCAAAAGTAACATAAAAAAATCTATCTTGGTTCTCTTGGTAATCCAGAAGCTTAAAATAATTAAATCGTTAAATTTGTGTACAACTTTTTTTTTTGTCACTGCTACTCTAAGTCCATAAACCTCTGGTTTACCTTTTCATCGCATTCTTTGCTGATATTATCCTCTGTAAAGGATTTGTGGTCAATTGGCTTCCCAAAAATAATTTATTAAGAGTCTAAAGCCTATTGAGTTCAATGTTACGAGAATTATGTTTAACCATTGTCGTGAGACAATGTCAACTGATAGTATCATCCCGATCACAGTGTCCTTGCTTTCAGGTCATTACGTTGTAGAAATATAGGCGGAAAGAATGCAGCTCCCATTAAACGAATCTTGCCGTGGATCTGCTGAAGAGTAAGAAATTGTTATCCACTGTCCTTGTCAATGCTAGGCCTCTTAATCTTTACGAAATCAAACGTTGTTTAATGTGTGCATATTGACATAAAAATTCCTTGCGCTTTGCTTTCTTCACTTACCTCATTTACTTCTTTGTATTTTTATTCGTTCCTGTAAGGTGCGTAGTTCTGACAACTTTCCCACTGCTTCACTACTTTAGCTGTTTTTAGGATAAGAAGATTCCTATCTGATATTGCCTAGGAAAGTCGTATTGTTGTTGTATTTATTGTAATGATGCTTACTAGCTGTTTCTATTTTTCAAGAGCTTTATCCAAGAATTTTCCATTTGAATTGCTTCTCTTGTCCTTTATGGTTATTTGAGGAATTAAAGTCTCTTAATTTTTTTCCTGAATGATTAAAAGGAAATTATTTTCGGGCCACTAACCTACGTTACTAGTGACTGTAATGCTCTCTTTCGTTATAATGTCTGTGCACTTTTGGATGATTTCAAGTTCGTTTTTATACTTATTGATTGGCAGATGAGGAAGCATAAAGTGGCAAGTAAAAAGTATCATTCTTTGCTTCACTTTATTTCAAAAATATAGATTTCTCTCAAAAATCAATGTGGTTAAACTTTTCTGTTCTAATTTTCCTTTACTTTTCTTTTCTTTGTTCTACTCAAGTGACACTGAGTAACAAAAAGACATGCCATATAGTATGTCTTCCGAAGAGAATCTGTATGATCAGTTCATTATTGAAAACCAAAAATCATAAGAGAGCAAATAATCTCAAAGTCCGTGCAATGTGCAGGGAGTACTCGTACATGAATTTATTATTGATCAGAATGAATAAAGGATTATGAAGCTTGATTAAGTTTTGAACCATTTGGTTGCGCTATTCTACACCCAGTAGGTAAGAAGTAAATCTTGATTTGTCTAAGCCAATATTTAACTCATAAATAAGATTTTTATTTTAATGCCTCTAGTGGCTGGCAGTTGACTTAAGTCTGAAGTTGAAAAAGAAAAAGATTTTGTCATATAGTATGACGCCTTAAGGACATACACAGACAGTTAATAAATTTATGTTAACACTACTAATGGAATATGTATGTACTGAACCAAGTGTATGAACACTATAAAGTACTATAAAGTACTTTTAAAGTACTTTTAAAGTACTTTTTAAGTATTTTTAAAATACTTTTAAAGTACTTTTTACCACTACTTAGGTTTTTTTTTTTTTTTTTTTTTTTTTTTTTTTAATGATTCGCAACATATAATGATTACATTCCTTTAAGATTCTGTTAAACCATAATAAAATTCATTGAAAAAAAACACACACACACAAAAAAACTTAAAGCACTGCCGGTATAAAAAAAAGCATACCAACACAATCCTCTTTTAATTCCTTTTTCTTTCCTTTTGGGTCTTTAATTTACGCTTACATCCCTCCCCCCTTTTTTCTCGCTTAAAAATAAAGCCACCATAATAAACTAAAGCCTGAAACAAAAGTTTCAATAAAGAAAAATAAAATTAAATGGAATTTTGGTGAAAACTGTGTGGCTTGTAGGAACAAAAAAAAGAAAAAAACAAATGCTGAAAAGGGGTTAAAAGAATATGCTGCTGCAGGAAAAATTTTGTCATAATTTAATACTGGACTGGAACCAGAAAAACTTTCAAATGTTTCATGAGAAATGAAGGTAAACTTCAAAATTTTAAGTGACAAAAATCAATTTTTCAAGAGAAATTAATCTGTTTTTAGTCGCTACCTAAACACCCATTAGTTATTCAATTCTCAAAGGAGATCATTGAGATAAAGTCAGTCTCCAAATAAACATTCCTTTCATATTGCGTTTCGTTTGAGACGTCTGACCTATTGTTTGATCCGGGGCGTAACGTCTAATATGGCAACACACTACCTACTAGGCTACGGTGACTTCATTTTCTTTTTTATTCGTCTTTATTTATTGCCATAAACTGGCTCATAAACTGGTTTTGATCTGTACTACATGAAAATCGGCTGTTGGTACAGAGCAGACAATAAATACTGATCAGACTGACAGTGGCAATGACATACGTTTTGATGACATACTTGAGTGCCCCGATGGCCTAAGTGGTAGTGTGCTCAACTTCAAATGCCAAGAGACACTGAATGTTTATCTGACGTTATATACACTGACTCAAACAATTACTCGTACACTTCATTACCAGCGACATATCTTTGCTTTTTCTTTTCAGTGTATGGTGGTTACTCACACAACTAGACAACAGAAAGTGAGAATCATTACCAAAAAAAAAAAAAAAGCAATTCACGAAAAAAAGATGACGAAAATATAAAAAAAAAATGCCATACACAAACAGGATCCGTCCTCTAAACTATCTTTATCGTATTCCAACATGATGCAGTGCATGAATATGAGGTCATCTCCTAAGTGATGGTTGCTTTTAAGGCAACCACCATACAGTCTCTTCATCTCTACATCTTTGTATAGAATTTTTAGTTGGTGATCAAAATTCAGGAATATCTGCAGTTCAACGTGCTATGGTTTTCATTCATAGACCACATAAGTTCTACAGCGTTGGATTTATGAAACTTCATGAAAATCGAAATCGAAATCAAAATCATTGATTTTGATTTTACACTCTCTCTCTATCTCTCTCTCTATCTTCTCTCTCTCTTCTCTCTCTCTCTCTCTCTCTCTCTCTCTCTTTCTATCCTCTATCTCTCTTCTCTCGCAACTCACAGCAGCATCACTCACTTAACTTAACCATTACAACCCTTCTATTCAGGTTCACAACCTAGCTTCTCACATCATTCATGTTGCGTGTGATCCCGAAGCATAGATTTTTTAGAAACTTTTCATTGCAATTTCTTATTTACTCTCAGAGTTTTTGCCAGAAACCTGTTGAGAGATCGGAAATATTTTTTCATATATCTGAGGTTCGAAGCATGGCTAAACATGCAAACGGAAGCCTTGACGCAGCCTTTTCAAATTTGAACAGGTCCTAACTAACAAATGCCTGTTGGCATTGGACAGACTGAAGAGTATCAAAAGTCATGGACCTATGGTACCAGTCTAGTGTAGTTGATTGAAACACCAATAAAGAAAATTAAAATACAGTCGCCGTAGTCTAGTAGGTAGTGTGTTGGCTTATTAGACGAAAGGCCAGGGTTCGAATCACCGGTCAGACATCAAGAAAGAAATATGAAAAAAAATATTTCTTCTTCGGCGGCTTCCTCTCAGCAGATTTCTGGCAAAAGCTCTGAGAGTAAATAAAGTTGCCATAAAAAGTTTCTCAAAAATCTGTCGTTCGGAGTCGACTTTAAACTGTAGGTCCCGCCACTCATGTATAAAATTAACACACACAACATAAGTGGTGTGAGAAGCTAGGCCGTAATCCTGACTGAAGGGTTGTAATGGCCAATTATGTATGTATGTATGTATGTGTAAAATACAGAAAATCAGAAATTTTTTTATGCAAAAAAATTTTTTTTTAAGAAATCCTTTCGTAAATATTTTCGTCACAACACCCGCCCACCCTGTAGAGATAAATTAAATTAAAAATGTTTTTCCTATAATATGATGAATTAGTATGAGAGAGTATATTTCATATCTACATACATATATACATACAGCTGCGGTTAAAATAATAGCACCGA
>QOCX01000252.1:194416-217666 GCA_005959815.1 Sarcophaga bullata
AATTTTTATTCCGTTAATATCCACTAAAATGTTAATCCGATTTCATTCACTACTACTACAGCTGCGCAAAGCCTTCCCATTATAAATCGACCAAATGTTGACATCTTTCAACTGTAATGGAACCCCAAATTTTCTTGCCGGTTTTCAAAAGGTCTTCAATACTGTGTGGTTTTATTGCAGGTTCGCCTTTATGTCCGTCCATAGATTTTCAATGTGATTCAAATCCGCTGGATTGTGTAGGCCACTACATCACATTGACTGAGTTCTCGCTGAACAACTTTCTTGCCATTTTGCTCTGGTGTGTTTTGAGTCATTATCTTGCTGGAAGACACACACCGGCGGCATTTCGTAGGAAGCATACGATAATATTATTTCAGCAAGGATTTGTTCATATACCGATGCATCCATTGTGGTTTTTAACCAATATATGGAGCCTACACCATGATATGAAAGACAACCCCATACCATAATACTACAGCCACCATGTTTGATATTTTTTTACTGTAAACTGGGGCTTGTATTCACTATTAGGTGGCCTGCAAACAAAATATTTACAACCCTATCCACCAAAAAGAGCAATTTTGGACCTATCTGTCCATGGCACGTTCCTTCACATTTCCTTGGGCCAATTAGCATGTGAGTTTGCGAACGACAGCCGTTTTGCAACATGCTTAGAGGAACGAAGCGACACTTTTCGAGGACTACAAGCGTTAAGATTGTTGTCTCGTAGTCTTTGACGAATATTTTACACACTTACCGGCATATCCAACTCTTGTTTGAATTTCGTAGCTAACATAAACGGATTGCTTTTAGTCGTTCGAACTAAACATTTTAACATTAAGGGTGACAAAATTCATTTCCTACCAAGGGGTTCCACTTTTGGCTCATATCTCAAGGCAGTTATTACCATTTTATTAGAACAGTCCAACAATTTTCTGATTTCCGAGTACGATTTCCCTTCAGAATAGACGATTACAAAATTTAAGAAAAAAACAAATGCTCTCTGAGAGTATACAAAATATGTAACTGTTTTTTACACTCAGAAAAAAATGATAGTAAACTGGTAAGATGTTTACGTCTTTCGAAACATATTATTGTAACTGGTGCTATTATATTGACCGGCAGTGTACATACATACATACATACATACACACCTACATACATACATATTTTCCCCCCCCCCTATTCATAGTAAAACGTAATTTCTAAGTGTTAAGTATACATAAACGCCCGAGTTTAAAAGTGTTTTTTTCGCATATCAAAAGAGAAAACGACAAGGAGAGAAAAAGAACAGCAACAACAACAACAACAACAAAATAAATTTATAATAAATTGTCTAAAATTTGTTCTTTAAACACTTTTTAGTTAGCAATGGTTGTAAGACATGCTAAATAAACATTTAAAATGTTTTTTTTCCTTCTTTTTTTTTTCTTTTTTCTACAATTTTTCTCTGTTTTTCAAAAGTAAAACTCATGTACATATGTATGTATGTATGTATGTGAGGATAGGGAGACTGAAGTGTCTACACAAGTAAGTGAAATCCAAAGAACAAGGGGGGTCTTATGTGTGTAGGCCGTTGTAAAGTGTTAGTCCATTATTAAATGTCGTTAGGCGCGTTCAACACATACGTACTTTTGTACTGTATTGTGAACCCGCTAAACTCTTGTAAATGCATTCCAGAAAATTCCAGAAAACTCTAGAAAATTCTCCGTATCTGTTAAGAAAATTACTTTCAGAAATAAATCAAAAATTATGAAACAATGTTTGAAATAAGTTTAAAATACGAAAAAAGAAAAATTCATAGAAATTCTCTTGTAAAGTTTTTAAATAAATTATCTTGTTCTGGGCTTGGTTCTGCTTGAAAAAAAAAAAATAAAAAAAAAACAAAAAACAAAATAAATGAAAGGAATAGATATTCATTAAAGTATACCAAATCAGAATAGCAGAGACGTAAACACTTAAGCACTTACTTATAAAGGGGATTTCCCAACTTTGACAGTCTGAAGCAATTGACAAATAATCCCAAATGCTCAACGAGAAATCATCTTCAACGCTGAGACTCATTTTTGGATGAGTGTTGGTACAAGAACCAACAAAATTGTTGAATTTAAGACGAAATAGCCATCCACATGAGATTTAAGAGCGTCTAAGGCATTCCAAAAAGTTGATGGTTTGGTTGAGTACAACCCACAACAGGTCGCCGCTGTTATCAGCGAGCACTGTTCTGGTAGATCTGGTAGCCTGAATTGTAATATCTAGACTGCAATGACATTTAGTTTCAATAGAAAGCCTTAAACCACAGTCACTTTACATATTCTGCACCAGCATAGTCACCTACGTGGAGGTGATCTAGTGGTCTTAGCCATCGAATTCGATTTGACCATGTTGCATTGTTTCTTGTAAGCAGATGCATACATACATACATAATTAGTCATTGTAAACCTTTAGTCAGGATTACAACCTAGCTACTCACACCACTTGTGATGCGTGGGATTTACAGCTTTAAGACGCCTCAAAACGACAGAATTTTTGCAAAACTTTTCATGGCAATTTTCATATGCTTTCAGAGTTTTATTTTTTTTCCAGAAATCTGGCGATAGGATATCGCCGAAGAAATATTTTTTCACATATCGTTCGAGATGTCTCACATAGTGCTTGAGCTGTGGCCTCAAATTGTATAATCCAACTCACTATCCATTATACTTCGGTGAGTTCACATTTGTATGAAAGTAATCTGTAAGCCACAGAGATCTACAAATGTGTAACCGGAATATTGTCTCTTAAATACGCCTTCATATAAATTTGTGGACCTTAAACACGTTCACCCCGGTGTTTAAATTCATAGTTGTCACCTCCTGGCGTCTGCGGTAAATTCTTTTCGCTCTATCGGACGGCAGCTATGTTGAAGCAATACAACAGTAGTTTCGTCCTATTCTCATTAAATCTTTTGAATTTTTACAGTGAACATAACTGAATTTTGTTAAAGATCTAAATATTCGGTGTTACCTACCATCATCTAATAGCATAATCAAATTGCGACCCACGGGAGGTACACGTTATTCGATGTGGCAGTCTAGTGCAGGCCACCGGTGGTACACGCCGCCCAATGAGGCAATCTTCTACGGTCCACCGGTGGCATGCGCTGCCCAATGAGGCAATCTACTGTGGTCCAACGGAGGCTTGCGCTGCATTCTAGCGAATTTTCGAATTTGAAAATCCAAGACGCAATCCATAAATTTTAGCAGAGCCACATATGGCGTTAACAGAGAAAAATTTCCGCTTAACAGAAGAAAATTTGCCCTTAACAGAGAACTGTTAACTGTTTAACAGTATCCATTTGAACTACAAAGATCAGGAAGAAGTTTTCTGATAATTTTATGTTGTTGACCCATGATCATTGAAGTCTCCGTAAAGTATTGTGCTGGCTACTTAGAAGTGAGACTGCTATCAGATGTCGCAAAAAATATTCCTTCGCCGACTTCAGCTCAGCGGATTTTTGGAAAAAACTCACAGTAAATTAGAAATTGCAATGAACGAATTCTGCATTCTGGAGTGGATGGCCTTTAAACTGTAGTGCCCTGCCACTCATGTATAGGATTAACGCTCACAACAGAAATGATGTGAGAAGCTAAGTAGATCGTAATCCTGATTTCGTGGACCTGGAAAAGCTGTTCCGCAACAGCTTTCTGTTGATTGAGAGAAAAAAAAAATTTTTCTTAACATGTGTTCTGGTGTTGCGGGTATAAAATTGTTGCGATTTCTTCTTTTATGCAAATTATTAAAATTTAAAATTTTTAATTAAAAAATTTTTTTCTGAATTGTTTTGTATTTCAAAGTATTTTAATATGAATTTCTTTTTTTTTTCTTTCTTCTTCTCTCTATTATTAAATTTAATTATTATTTAAATATTTTTGTAATTTAATAAGCTTTAAACATTTAAATGCGAGAGAAATGGTGAGAAAAAAAAGCCGCCATGAAAATTAGAAATTTTCATTTAAACATTTTAATATTTAATAACATTATGGTTTTGTAAACTCATGCCTAAAATATCAACAATAACAACACTTAACATGTGTTCTGGTGTTGCGGGTATAAAAATTGTTGCGATTTCTTCTTTTATGCAAATTATTAAAATTTAAAATTTTTAATTAAAAAATTTTTTTCTGAATTGTTTTGTATTTCAAAGTATTTTAATATGAATTTCTTTTTTTTTCTTTCTTCTTCTCTATTATTAAATTAATTATATATTTAAATATTTTTGTAATTTAATAAGCCTTTAAACATTTAAATGCGAGAGAAATGGTGAGAAAAAAAGCCGCCATGAAAATTAGGAAATTTTCATTTAACATTTTAATATTTAATAACATTATGGTTTTGTAAACTCATGCCTAAAATATCAACAATAACAACAACAACAACAAAAAAAAGCCCACCTCCACAAAACATGTTTATAAACGCATTTAACATGTTAATCATGGCCATAATATTAAAGGGAACATGTGTAGCCAATTCCAATTTGTTTTTGTTGTTGTTCAACTCAGTTGAAAAACAATTTACAGTCGCATACAAAATTGAATCAATAAAAAAATATAGTGGATATCGTATTAATTCGTGGCTTACTTATATATTCTGAGTAGCAGCCATTCAAAAAAAAAAAAAAAAAAAAAAAAAAAAAAAAAAAAAAAAAAAAAAAAAAAAAACGATTCTGCTGCAAAAACATACGAAATGGAATACGATGAGTTGTTCTTGAACCAAAATTTTCCATCATAAAAATATTGTGTATAAATTATAGGATTCGTGGCGTGTTACACATTTCAGAATTTGAAAGTAAAGTGGACATCTCTGATTCGTGACTACCTCACACACTTAAAAAACCATATAATCACCCTTTGGTTGAGTGCTATCTGTAAATCATTGCTTTAATGCTTTCGACGACCTATTAGCACACACCGTGAGGCCACGCTTCGGTTCTCCAGATCAAACATCAAAACGAGAATCTAGAGGACGATGTGATTATTATGCAAACATGTCGAGAATAATCTATCCTCTTGCTGTTTAATTTAATTTAAGTCTCCTTGTAGAACGAGTGGGTAATATCCAACTTGAAGTTGCCATAGCATAGTAGTTAGTGTGTTGGCTTATTAAATGCGAGACTACAGTTCCAACCCCGTGTCAGATATATCCAAAGAAATAACGAAATATGAATGAAAATGTTCATGGCGGCTTCCTCTTAATAGATTTTAGGCAAAACCCTGAAAGTCAATAAAAATTGCCATCAAAAGTTTCTTATTCTTATTTCCGCCTCATCCATAAGTGATGTAAAATCTAGGTCGTAATCCTAACTCAAGGCTTCTAATGACCAATTATGTATGCATGTATGAAATAGCGAGTGACAGAGTTACTGTGTAACATCGTCTGTCTGCCCTAGAAGCATGTTGCCAAGGATGTTGTGGCACCCATTTCAAATATGCCACTTTGAACTACTTGGGATTAAATCGTCTGACAGATTTCACGTGTGACGTGTCGTTTTTTCACCATGTTTTTCCTTTGGTAATAGTTTTTCTATGCTCTTTTGTAAAACAAGAGGAAGAACTCAATCAATAGCTACAATTTTATACACAGAAAGGGTACTTTAAGCCTATTTAACGCCACTACGTGGCTAAGGTCATAATTAAGTAAACTTTTGCCCCTAACACTTACTCCTATTGCAAGGCATTCTACACTTTCTACTTTGCTGTCCTTATAACTTCAATTCTATTTTCGTAAGGATGTCTTTTCTTCACAACCATTATATCGAAGAGTTTTATATACTCTTGCCATCTCTTTATCTCTTTGTTTTATGCTATAATTTTCGCCTCTATTTCCGATCCTCTGAACTTTGACTTTGACTAAAGAAAAAATGTTTTTTTTACCAGATTGCGTCTTTCTATCTTTCTACTAGACTTTCAGGATAGCCTTAGTTGACGGTCGCTAGTATTGCTGCATTCAACAGAGTCACATTGTTATCAAGGTCGTAGGCGTTTTCCAATATGTTTTCTCGTTAAAATGGGTTCCAGATTATTAACTAAAGTTTCCCTCGTTGTTTTCCAATCAGAACTCTTTGGGTTTTCAAATAATGGTATCGGGCTCTTAAGGCGTCTAGCGAAAATTCTATTATACTGTCCCTATTATCTCTTAATACGCTCCAATATTTTTAATTGAACTTCCGAAAGCGGTTGAAAACAAGAAGTTGTCGTAGTTTAGTAGGTAATGTCTTGGGTTACAAGACTAAGAGGTTCCGGTTCAAACTCCAGATCAAAACATCTCCAACAAAATGAAATATGAAAAGATATTTCTTCAGCGACTACCTATCAGCAGATTTCTGGCAAAAACTCGCAGAGTAAATAAAAACTGCCATGAAAAAGTTCCCAGAAATCTGTAGTTCGGAATCTAAATTCGGACACACAACATAAATGGTTTGAGAAGCTAGGTCGTAATTCTAACTGAAGATTAGTAATGACCATTTATGGGTGTTATGTGGTCCGATAAAAACTAAATTGGAATTGATTGATATTCACCAATCTTTCAAAAAATTTCCATAAGCAGTTGAAAGCCAGAAATCTGTCGTAAACTGGTTTGATTGCAAGTACTACTCAAACCTAATGTTGGAAATGAAATGTTGCAGATCGAAGGTATTGAAAACGTCAAACTACGTGATCAAATTAAATCCATGCTTTTTTGTATCAATGAAATCTAAGTGAATGAACTATTTCACATCGACGTTTGCAAGAAGTTTACTTACTTTATTGTTCGAAAAATCTTGAAATATTTTGCGTAAAAATTATTCAAATTGTTGATTTTTTTTTTGTTCTTTTTGTGCAAATGCTTGCTATACTTTTGTCTAACACTGTATATTTCATGAAACAATTCTGTTCAAGTATTTGTTGTTGGTTTCTTTTTTAAGCCATAGTAATTGTTTTTAGCTTTTATATCCAGTATATGAGAGTGCTTGCTGGTATTAAATACAAATTTTATTACCCATACACATACACACACACATACATTTAGTATAATGAAAACACAAAAACTATAAGAAAAAACAAAAACAGGAAATAACACTCTTTTATATACACAGGCACACATACACACACACACACTATACAGGAATATAAAAACAACATCACTTTTGTGGCTTCACACACAATACAGAGGTAATATTTTGCACACACACACTCACACAAAAAAAACTTTAAATATCACACATATTTACTCTCTCACTCTTTCCCTATTTAACAACATTGCCAAAGCTCTCTCACATTATTATTATGAAACAAAAAATGGGAATATTTGTTGTATTGTATATAGGAAACCAAAAACAACTAGTAAGAGTATACGGTGTAATAGTGTTTATAGGAAACCACACATGTAAACGCTTTTCAAACACACATACTTGTGTAGAACGTGAAAAAAAAAACACACTGATTGCCTTAAACACCTACTCCTAGAAGCGCATTCATTCATATTACGGGTAAATTTAAATTGCTTTGATGTGTTTGCATGTGTTTGTTTTGGCTATTGTTGTTGTAAAATTGTTTTTAAAATTTGTTATTGTTTTTAATACAAAAAAAAATATTTTCAAAAGTGTAAGAGAGCTAAAGAGAAAGAATGGAAATTTTGCTAATAATAGCCCTGCGAATATGTTCGTTTTTAAAATTACCACTAGAATTTGTGGGTGTGTGTGTGTGTGTGTATGAGAGAGAAAATTTCAATTTTTTTTTTTTTTGCTTTTGTTGCCTCCATTGTTTTCGAAATATTATACAAACGAAACGTTTTACAGTCTCTATGCCAAATAGGGCCCTAAGGGTCAAAACATCGAAAACGTTATGTTTTGTTATTAAAATATCGCACAGAAATGTCTGCAGGGCTTTAAGGCGTCAATCGTTAAAAGTGTTTAACCAGGTAACAGAAAAAAAGCGACCAAATATAGACACAAAATTTATTCATTTATTCTACATCTAATGACAGTGAATTGTTCGATAAAACAATGACTAACGCAAGCCGGGTCATATAAAAAGCATACCAAGTAACGTCATAATTCCATTTCCGTAAAGTTCTGTGCGATATAAAGCCATCGGGTTCCATCAGGACAATGCCAGGACATAAAAAATTTAAAGCACTCTTGCAAATTCATTTTCACATGCCTGTTAAGATTCATTGTAACAAACATGCTCCGTCTAACTATTATTTGTGTCGCTGCCTTTAGAACTTAAAAAAATAAGAAAAAAAAAAAAATTATCAACCAAAGTGCTACTTTGTCCAAATTTTCATCCATAAACCTGACTGACATCGTCTTGATGGGGTATTATATCGGTTTTGTTGTTCAATGCTCCCTCTTTCGAGTTATTTAATCAAAAATCTTACTACTTCCGGCAGATCTAGTGCCGGAAGTGCTGATATCCGTAAAATATTAATTTTAAGCGGTCAAACTTATCTCTGCAACATCTTTAAACGCTATATGCGGCAACAAGTTCTAGAATAGAGCGCTCAACTACTCACTCATTCATCAACCGGTATCCCTATCTGGTTTTGAATATATTCTGGCCATAAATACTAGCCAGCAAACTATAGTACTGCCGCAGATTTTACATGGTAATCCCTATAATGTCATATCCAAACCTATTGTCCTGACAATTCTTAGGCTGCTGCTCGGCGTTAAAAAAATGGCAATTCTCTGTCCTTCTAAGATGCGTTAATTACTCCGACTTAACGTGCTTCGATAATTTACTATCCATTGTTATAGAATTTACATCTTATGCTGGAGGTTAGCCTCATTCCGCATAAGTTGTTTTAACAGTTCCCTGTTAAAAGTTGTGTCATTAACATTAGGTTATATTTTATTTCAAACGTCTTCTCAAAAACCCTATATGGTTGGAGAAGATTGTTTGTCTCACTTTTTGTTCGCTTTGTAACCCTTAGTCACATGTGTAGAGTTTCCCCTCCAAGCTATCCCTTTTGCCTGCTTATTGGCGAGAATTTCAAAAGGAATCTTGAATTGCAGTAGATGTCGCCAGTTCACACAGTTTCCCAGCCAGTTCTATTTTATCCTCGATTAGACCTCATAAAAGCCGTGGGCTGACAGGCTGATAATATTGTCCAATCTATTGTACCTCCTATCCAAATACATTTGTTAATGGTATAAGCTTCTGCTTGAAAGATAATCGCAGATTTCCCCACGGTTACAGAAGATCTCTTCTTGAGCAATCTGTATACCACAAAAAAGTCCCTCTTGCGAAGAGAGTGTGCTGCATTGTTAATAAGTTTCGTTGTGTAAGTCTTGCCAAAATTTTGGAATCAATTGGCTCTTTCTGGGAATTCGATTCCTTGAATTACTATAGAATTTCATATTAGACTTGTCTCTCATCGATCTAAAGCTTTGATCATCACTAATAAGTATAAGGGTAGGTGACGTAAGTCCAACGGTACTTCCTTCCAACACATCCTAATCTCTGTGTCTTGTCTAAGACCATTTGAGCTGCATATTTAATTTAATATTGTCTCATCTTTTGGTACAGCCTGAGTTCAAGGCATGGCATCTAGTACTTTCTCATTTTATAGAGAGTCACACTATTCTCGAGGCCATGGCGGTTTTCCTACACGTTTTCTCACTCAAATGTCTTCTAGACTATTGACTACATTTTCGCTTAGCGTATTACAATCCGAACTCTTTGGCTTTCTTAATGGTGGCATCAGGGTCTTTGGCCCTTTAATGAGTATTCTATTATACTGCGGTCCGATCAAAATGTCCAGCTTGATAAACTCCAAATTTTTTCATTGAATTTCCGCAAGCAATTGGAAGTAAAAAGTCGCAGATGAAAGTAGTCTAGTAGGTGCTTTGTCTAGTAGTCCAGTAGTTTATTATATGTGAGGCTTCTGTTCAACCCCAGGTCAAGATATCACCAACAAGTAGATTTCTCAGTAGATTTCTGTCAATAACACTGAGAGTAAACTAAATTCCCTTAGAAAGTTGTTCGCAATCGACTTTAAACTGTAGCTAACGCCACTCATGTATAAAATTAACACGCACAACATAAGTGGCGTATGAAGCTAGGTCGTTATCCTGCCCGAATCTAATGACCATTTATGCAAGTTTGTATGGATGTATGGGAATGTATGTGAAGGAGAAATCTGCAGTGAGTATTCAAAAAGATGAGTAAATTCGCATCATACTCATAATTTCTGATACTTATACGCATTGATACTTATTTTAATATCATACTCATACTACTCACATTCAAAGTTTGAAGTACTCATCATACTCATACTTAACACTACGCAACATGTTTTTAATTGCAACTGTGTGTTGGCTCTGTTTGCTACTTTGTGTTTTTTGCTTGTGTGTCTCTTCTCTTTTGCTGTAAATGCAACAATAACTAAAACTGAACATTTTAATGAATAATTCGAATTAGTCGAATCACTTGTGAGTATTCTAACTATTTTTCTAAATTTATGAATCTAAATGAGTAGGTGTATGAATCAAACATATTTCGATTGGTATGAGTTCGATGTCAACATTGTACTCATACTCATTGTAACGAGTACTTATAAGTCAACGTTGCAGTGAATACGAATGAATCAGAGTGGTTAAATTTCAATACTCTTGACTCACTCATACTCAAAACTTCATGAGTAGAATATGAGTAACGAAATCTCTTTTCTCTGATATGTACGTATGCGCTGTCTCGAATACTCGAGACAGCTAATCTCTGGTATATCGAATATTTTCAATTTAGAAAGTTTTGTTTTCCTTCTGGCAAATAATATTTTGACGGCGTTTTTCCTAACGCCGTATAATCTCAACACCTCTTTGAATGATTTTGCGAAAAGAGTCTTCACATTCTAGTTCAGCTCTCATGGCTATATAATCTGCATAGCCATGGCAGGGATTTTTAAATCCAGCCGAACTTAATCCTTCAAATTGTTTCTTTATAGCAGCCTGTTTTGGTCCTATTACCTCAATACGCTGAGATAGATGGTTAAGGCCTATGACAATGGTGGTTAAGGCCTTATTCGCATAAGTGTTACACCATTTAATTTAATAAAGAGTTAGAAAGTTAGGAATTAAAAACATTACGTGGCATAATTATTTAAATTTTTTTTTTAAATATGAATAAAAGGGCGAGATATGAAATTTCATACTGTTTAGCCACTTAACCAAACCACAATAAATTCATTAAAAACATTATTTTAATGAACGATAATGATCATCATCATCATCATCGTAATTATTGTGAATAAAAATTTAAAATTTTTTAAAACTAAAAGAGTGAAATGTTCGAATGGACTTTATTATCTTAGCATACATACATACATATTCACACAAGCGGTATTTTAATTTAAAACAATGCAGATTTAAAGAGGCTTTCCATCTTTCCATCGTTTTAAAGTTAAAAGAAACAACGTAAACGTTAACGTATGCCTTTAAGGGGAAAAATTATCATTTCAGTTGAATATACAGAGAAACGGAGAGAGGAAAAACTCTTTCAAGTGTAAGTAAGTGAATGAAAAAGAACGAACTACTAGTGAGTGAGTGTGTAAATTTGTAAGTTTTTGTAGGTTGTTGTCATAAAAATCCAACACTTGAACACGTTGTTAAACACAACGTCTACTGCTGCTGCTGTTAGTGTTCAGGGTGAATAACAGCTACTTCAGCAACACGATAAAACAAAAAAAAACATTTGTCATAAATTACATTTGGTGGCGCCACCACCAACGTTTTCCTTACATACAATACTTTATGTATGCGTAAGTTACAACATAAATGTGTTGTGTTGTGTTGTGTTATGTTGCATTGCATAGCCTTGTTGCACTTTCATATTTTTCTTAAACCAGATTAAATGTGCAACTGAGATGCAAAGGAAGCACAAGGCAAAAAAAATAAAAAAAAACACTACGAGAAAGAGAGAGAGAGAGAGAGAGAGAGAGTAAGAGAAAGAGAAAGAAGGAGATGTAAAAAGGAGCAACTCTCTGTTTCATCTTTAAATTTTTTGTGATCTTTTTAAAAGTCTTACAAGATTTATAAGATTTCGTTCTTTTTTTTAGAGATTATTTAAGACGTAAAGTTATGGCATTAAAGACACCAACCGACTCACCCGAAACTAATTAGAACAGCACAATAAACAATGATAAACAATAATTCAAAATATTGTATTTCGCATATTAAAGCTGCAATGCGGATCGTAACAGCGTGTGGGTTTATGGTTATAAAAAAAAAACAAATCACTCTTTACATCCCTGCACAGTATACCTAAGGATTGCCTAAAATTTGTGTATTTTTTTTTTTTTTTTGATTATTTTCTACAGAATTTCAGCTACAGCACAAGTTATCTTCTACTCTTATGTTCACGAAAGTGCTGCTATACTACTATAACTTGTTTAGTCAAGATTACAACCTAGATCATGCAGCACACATGTTGTATGTTTTCATACCCAGCCATGAGTAACGGCACCTACAGTTTAACATCGATTGCGAAGATCAAATTTGAGAAACTTTTCTTGGTAATTATATTAACTCTTAAAAGTTTTTGTCAGAAGACTACTGAGAAAACATAATTCCTTATGTTCGAACTCTGTTCCGAATCATGGGTTCTGATCTAATAAAAGCAAATACACTACCTACTGAACTACAAGAATTTCATGTTGCAAATTTTCGAAGAAATGAAACTTAATGGTACTTATTTCCATAAACCATTAACGTTTCGCCTTTCATTGCTTAGTACTTACATAGTACTCCTCGTTACAACCCTATAGTCGGGACTACAACCGATGCCAACCGCACACCACTGATGCCTTTTAGTTAACTGCGTAAGACCTACTGTTTAAAAGTCGCCACTGAACGAAAAATTTGAGAAGTTTTTTTCATGGAAATTTTCTAAACATCACTCTATACACACCATTATCACGTTTTTCGTTCATGTTGTGTGCTTCAATGCGGTAAGAAAACAACGCCTTGTACAACGCTTTATCTGTCATGATATACTGGTTAAAGACTTGATCAGTTAAAGAGAATTTGGTATTATGATGATGAGATCATTTCTCATTGTTATTAGTGAATCTCATTGGAAGATAGTGAATTCTACTAAAAAAGTTTTTTGGGTGTATAATTGAAAGCTTAGCCTTCTTCTTCTTTAGAAGCTGAATGGCCTTTTGTTTTCGGTATGACAAATTGTAAGACACTAGTCTTGGGCAGATTATCAGCTACTTTGTTATCCAAACTCTTAGCGATGTAAACGAGTATTGGATGATGACCCGTTGGAAAAAATGGTTTTCCTTCTAACTTTTATTATGAACGCTTTGGGAACGTTACTGATAGGCGTACAATCATTCGTTTTCTTTGTGAATATTCAGTACCTTTCTTCAGTAGCTTGGTGCAGAGTTCAAGGCTAGATTATGTCACTCTCCTCACACACTTCACAGTGGTTATTTGCTTCTTTTTTACTTGGTTCAGTTCATCGCCCAAGCTCACTCTGACCTAGGATGTCCGAATTGCCTTGGAATTAATTTTCAAATGCTTGCAATTAGTAGCTCAAAACATTGTTCATAGTAATGCAGGGCATGTAACCCTGCAAGTATTTTAAGAATTTGAAGCAAAAAATAGTTTTTAGTTGAGCTATTCTATGCGGCTGTTCAAATGAACATACACTCCGTTGTGTATGTATGTTATGTATGTATGTATGTATGTATGCTTAAAATGTTTAATGGGGGATGTATGATATTAGTGTACTGTATGGTATCGTAGTGTATACATGTATGCAGTATGGTATCGTATTATGATAGTATGTGATGTAAGTGTATGATAATTATCGTAACTGTATGTACGTTTGTGTGTATGTATGTATGTATGTATGTATGTATGTACGTTTGTGTGTGTGTATGATTGTATGTATGTACGTATGTATGTATGTGTGGACGCAATGCTGAATTTGAAGAAATGGGCAAAGGAGAGGTCAATTCTTACCTCAATTATTATGGTTATTAACCACAAACCCAATTAAATCATGCAACATTTTGAAATTTTGACTAAAGTCAACAGGAGCTATTGTACTACTACTCACAGAGACAGACTCCGTTGCCTTTTCACAAACAAGCAAGTCATGGACTTGTTAAAGCACCCTCGTATAACTAACAGACTTTTGTTGATTTTTTTTTTACTTTAATTTGCTGTCAAACTGACCAGACTTTGTATCAATAGACTCGAATCTATTTAAGCCTCATACACACATGACCCAATTTCTTTATGCTTAAACTCGGTCTACATTGAAACAAAAAAAAAAAATTTTTTTTTTTTTTTGAAATAAAATGACAACAATTCTGGCATTATTGCGCCTGTCATTTTAAAAATAACAGACAATAGCAAACAATAGCAAACAATACATTGTATAATCATGACCCTGTTATTTATTTTATTATTTTGTCATTAAGTATCCATCCATCTATCCATCCATTCATCTATCCATCTATCCATCTATCCATCTATCCATCTATGCGGGTATTTGAGTTTGTTTTGAGATTTCCATTTCATTCCTTTCTCTTTTTCCTTTCCCTTTCCCTTTGCTTTTGCTTTTGCTGCTATTCACTTCACTTCTCTATGCAATTTAATTAAATGAATTAAAGTCTGAGTTAACAAATATTTTTTTTATATTTCTATTCTTAATTAAGTTCAATAAAATACAAAACAATAACAACAACAACAACAACAACACTAGAAGAAACAATTTTTATTCCAAAATAGAACAGCATAGAAAGCAATTCAAGAATACTTTTGTAGATTTTTAATGAAACTGAAATGAACTTTTCATTTTGATTGATTGGAATTCTTATGAATTGTTGTTGTTGTTGTTGTTGTTTATTTATTATGAAATATGAATTGTCAACAACAAAATATGAAGAAAAAAGAAAATAAAAATAAACCATAATAAAATAACAATCAAGATGAGACAATAAAAACTGTTGACATTCATTCAATGCGTTATCAGTTGCCTTAAATCTAATGACGTTTAATTGAAATGTCATCTGCTGTTAATAGACAATTAATGGAAAATGAAACCCCCAAAATATTTCAAAATATTTATAGAAGAACTGAATAATAATAATAATAATAATGATGAAACATGAATTTAATAACTAAAATTAGAATAATTATTCCTTATATAGCCAGCCATCATGTCACTCTTTACTTACTTACTGACTTTAATATGTTCTCTTAATGTATGGCAAATGTCGTATACAGTAGCGATCAAAACATGTTGAATAAAAAATAAGAGGAAAATATTTAGATGAACTGGTGAGAATATATAACACTGTGGTCAGGAGGGAATAGGTCTCAAACTCGCTGATCACAAAACGGATGTCCTACTTGTAAGCAGTAGGAAGAAGATGGAATTTATTACCATAACGGCGGGCGATCAGCGCCTAGAATCAAAGCAGGCTATTATATATCTAGGTGTAATGATTAACAACAGGCTCACGTTTAGGGAACACCTGACGTACATCGGTGGAAAATGTACGGCGACGATATATGCACTTGCCCGAATAATGCCTAACCTAGGGGGCCCCACACAGGAAAGGAGGTGGTTACTAATGAAGGTAGTGACATCAATCGCTATATATGCAGCCCCTATATGGGCCGAGGCGATGAACAAGAAGACCTATAGAGCAGGAATAGAAGCGGCCTACAGGAGATCAGCTCTCAAGATAATTTCCGCTTTCCGCACGGTGTCTACTGATGCTGCGTTGATGATTGCGGGCATGATGCCGCTGAAAATAGTAGTGGAAGTAGAGAGGACAAAACATGACGCAAGGAGTGGAACGGATATTTCGAACCCTGTTCAATTATTGGATGATGCTATGGATAGATGGCAACAAGATTGGTCCAATTCCACCAAGGGAAGATGGACCTACAGACTCATAACGAGTATATAGGCGAATGGCTCAAGAGCAAACGCGGTCAGGTGAACTTCCACCTGACGCAATTGCTAACCGGCCATAGATGTTACAGAGCATACCTCTATAAGTACGGTTATGACATGGATGAAGCATGCCCTGAATGCAGAAATGAAAGGGAAACGGCGAAGCATGTTTTCTTTACTTGCCCGCGATACGATGATCAACGAAATTGCCTGGAAAGGACAATAAAATATCAGGTAACGCCCGACAATGCAGTTAACCTGATGTTAACCTCATGCAACAATTGGAACGCAGTGTGTGTTTTCGCAAGGAAGGTATTGATGTAGCAAAGAGTGGTTGAGAGAGCAAGGTCAGCAGAATTGGAAGGCAGCACTCGTTGAATCATCACCCCCCCGAGGTAATACTTGATTATGGTCCCGGGGGGGATAAGGTTGGGTTTAGTACGTATGCGCTTAGCAATCCGAGAGTAAGTCTTGCGGCGAATCGTGCACATTGGTAGATCGGGCTACCAATGTCTTCTGAAGATTTCCAACCTTTAGCTCGTAAAGCTGTAAAAAAAAGAGCAATTACCGAACCGTAATGTAATGTTGATAAGCTGTTGCATTGCTTTTCATATGCTGAAAATGAACGTATGTTCCGTTGACGTTTGACTAACCGGGGCTTTACTTGTGCTCACTGTTGTCCAGCAAGTAATGGTGAAAGGGCTAACCTCATACTATAAACACAATAAATCCCTCAAGAGTAGAAGACATGTTGTGTGCGTGGGAATGATTATTTTAAAGGCAGACCGACAATAAGCTATCTGTTGTAGTTGCTGTGCTGCATTTATTGTGTTTGTAGCAGAACGAAGTAATTTTTCGGAGTAATGTTAGAAATATTTTTTTCTTTTCAAATTAAAATTAAAAAATATTTTTTTTTTCTTTTTTTTTTTTTGTTGTTGTTGTAATTTTCAATACATAAACAATATATGTACGTGTGTTTGAATATTTAAAATAATATTGTTTTTTTTTTTTTTTGATTTGTTTCATTACAGCATATTGACAACACCTTCTTTTTCTTCCTTGTGTTCGAAACAATACTAAAGTGTTTTTCAACATTAACTGCCAACAATAGCAACAACAAAAAAAGGTAAGTTACAATCGATTGTATTTTACATTATAAAAGTTCCATTCAATTAAGAAAAAAAAAATAAATTGAAAAACAGGAGAAACGAATGAGAGAAATAATTATAATGATTAACCCAAATGTGAATGTGTGACTGAATCACTGACTGACTGACTGACTAACTCACTGACTGACTGACTGACTGGTAAAGTCAAGATACAACCTTGAATAATAAAATATTGTAAATGGAATTTTTTTTTTTTTCAAAGAAATATTTTATGATACGATGGAAATGGCAGAGGGGCGGGGAAAAATCCATAACAAAAACAAAAAAACAAAAAATTCAATTTTTTTTCCTTTCTTTCTAAAAAAAAAAAAAAACAAATTGCTTGACATCATCAATTATTCTTAAAAGAACAAACACTTGTGACACATCATTGTTCGACAAAATGTTTCAAAGCGCAAAAAAAAAAGAAGACTGACAGTGAGCTGTGTTATCGGAAATTCTTGAAAGTTATTTAAAATAAATTAAAAACGAACATAAAAAAAGATTTTCAAAGAATTTTTGCAAGCCAATCTTAATAATTTATTAATTTGAAACACTCCCAACCCTGCTTACGACATTTGTTACGCTCTCCTTTATAAAAAAAAAATAAAAATTTTTAATCACTGCCAGTATGTCTTTTTTACATACGAAATCACAAACCCCCGCCAATAAATAAATCATTTTGATTACTTCTCGCCTTGATTTCTGATTTCAAAATTCCATAGAAAAGCGTGTGAATAAAAATAAAAATTCCATTCATCCATCCATTTAAAATCAATTGATACATGAATTATTTCCAATTCGAAATTTAAAATAACCCTCCCTCGTTGTCAGGCCATTTATCTTAGCATTTCAATAATTATTTCGATGATTGGTGTGTCTCGTCGATATTTAATGTTTATCGGAAATTATAAACACAAAAGACTTGCTAATGTCGCACAACCATCATCATCATCATCCAACTGTCTGCTTTAATTTCAATTCAATTGCCAATTGTTCTGTTACACGTATGCATCTTACCCTTCATTTGTTAACATCCCTCCATTCAGTCAGTCAGTCAGTCAGTCATTCATTCATTCACTTATTCATTCATTCATCCCGTTATGTATTCAATTAGTGGCGGTAATGATGAGCAGGAATTTTCACATGTTTTAACTGAAATGATGCTTTTTAGATTCTCTTTTTTTTTTATCTCACGATATATGTATGTGTGCGTGTATACATATGTATATGTATTTGTATTTGATTATGCTCTTTTGCACATTTTCAATTTGGTATTGTATCTATAATGACAATATTAAAATAAATACTACACGCTCTTGGGTATTTATATCATTCAAATTATTGGTGTAGAGCAATTGTAATTTCTTGAAAAAAAATTTCAGTTTGTTATTAAATTTTTAGAGTGAGTAAATAGATAGTCATTAGATTCTAGAAATTACATACGTACACATACAATTATGTGGTCGTTACAACCCCTTTAGTCAGTATTACAACCTAGCTTCTCACACCATTTATGTGTGCTATTTTTATAAATGATTGGCGTGACCTACAGTTTAACGACGACTCCCAAGGACAGATTTTCTTAGAGAACTTTTCATGGCACTCTTTTTATTTACTCTTCAAATTTTTGCCAGATATCTGCTGATTTTTTTCGTATTTCGTTTTGTTCAAGAACTGGAATTTAAACCGTGGCCTTACATCTAATAAGCCATCACGCAACCTACTAGACTAGACCGAATATTATTTCTAGAAATTAGAAATTGTTTTCAAGGCCCTGAGAAGAAAAATTATAGTCAAACCCTTCTGACATTTTGTCACCGATATTATGCCATGCTTCCTAACCATTACGTTATTTGACTCCCTATTTAGGGTGTAACATTAGTGTGAGTTTTGGGCTGGAGGCAGCAACGGTCGGTAGTCTTTTGAGTGCAACCTTATCCAGGCCATTATTGTCTAAGTCTAGCGCTACAGTTCCATTATTATCAACTTCGTTTACTCTAAATTGGATGATCTCGATATCAACAGGATGGCTCATCTTACATTGGCTATTATTGGATCTGAGTTTTTTCCCGATATCTGCTGAGAGGAAGTCGCCTAAAGAATATTTTTTCTTATTTCGTTTCAGATGGCCTGTGGCCTGAGCTGTAGCCTCAAGTAGGTGTTTATTACAACCCTTCGGTCAGGCTTAAGACATAGCTTCTCACGACACTTCTGCTGTGTGTGTTAGTTTTATCCATGAATTGAGGGTCTGACAGTTTAATGCCGACTTCAAATGACAGATTTTTTTGAGAGATTTTTCATGTCAAATTCTTATAAACTCTCAGAATTTAAGCCAGAAATCTGCTGAGAGGAAGTCGCCGAAGAAATATTTTTTAAAATTTCGCTTTTTGCTCCAGATATCTCACGTGGGGTTTGAACCAAGGCTTCACTTCCTAATTATTTGTAAGAATTTTTTTTTAACAAACAAATTAAAATTTTTTTTTTACTTTTACCCCCCAACCAATACCAAAATATTTCAAATGAGCTCTCTTTCGTAAATAAAAAAAAAGAGAAAATGAACACTGACGAAGTGTATGGGGACAGCTGTCAATTTGCACAGCGTAACGATTTGTCATGGATTAGGCAAAATGTCAATAAGAAAACGAACGACTCAGTACGAGGGTCGATACGTTAACAAATATGTGGCAAAAGAAAGAAGAGAAATTAAATAAATTTTATTTTTAACGCTTGACATGTCATGTAACAATTAAGTTTCATAAACAAATTAAATGTATGTTGCCAATAAGAGAGCCGAAAGTCATAAAAGGGAGAGAGAATGAGATAGAGAGAGAGAGAAAGGCGGACAAAATAAAAGGAAACTTAAAAAAGCAATTTCATTTTCGTAAGTTTGGTAAAATCATGAAATCTTTCTCTTTCTCTTTGTTTTAAAAAAATTATTTTCTTTTCTCTCTCCCTCCATCTCTCTCTCTCCCTCTCTCTCTCTCGTTAGTTTTTTTTTTTTGTTTTCAATTTAAATAAAAGCCTTTCTCTTAATGCTTGTTTTCGCACTTTAAATTGTGGTTCTAGTCAATGGCTTTTAATTTCATAAGAGAGTAAGAAGAGAGCAAAAAGCCATTAGTTTTGTGCTATTGTTTGTGTTGTTTGTTGCCTTTGCCACCACAAACACAAACACAAATAACACTTACACAGATACAATAAAATGTCACTAAAGTACTTACACACACACACTTTCAGTGCATAAATGAATGCAAGAAGGAATGAATGTACTTGTGTGTGTGTATGTGTGTGTGTACATTTGCTCTTTATGTGCTTTTGTTGCAATAAATAGATGCATAAATTTGTGGCATGCATGCAACATGCGGCATGCTAGTGCATACATGGTTTTTCTCTAGTGTATACAAGTTGTTTTTCATTCTTTCTTCCACATTCATTCTTCTGTGTTGCTATTATTGTAAATGCTTTTACTTTTATTCGTTTGTAAGTTTTCTTTTCTTTTGGTTTTAGTTTTATCTCTCTGTCCCTCTCTCTCTCTCTCTCTCTCCTTCTCTCTATTACTCACTGTTTCTTTTATATTCACTAGTATGCATCGGTTGTTGCAACATGTCGCAACATTTTCGCATAACATTGAATTATTGTCGTTGTGTATTCGGGCAATGGTTGTTGTTGTTGTTGTTGTTGTTGTTGCTTTTATTGTTATAAACCTCAGTGGTATTAAAATATGTATGATTGTATGAATGTATTTTGCCTCTGCAACGCAGCATAATTTAGAAATTGACTACGACTTGTGTGATATACTAACAAACTCCAGCAGGGGTTAGCGAGTAAATCCAAAAACTATTTTACGCTATGTGTAGTTAGCAAGAACTAAGAAAGTTGATACCCTAGAATATGCAAAGACTCTCCAACTGTGAAGGTGCCTTAGTCTAATAGGTAGTATGTTGGCTTATTAGACGTCAGGCCTCGGTTAAAACCTCCAAATCAGATATCTCCCATAAAACAAAAATCGTCCATGTTATCTCAGTCACTCACCATTTGAATTAAATCTCACTAAGATAAGATAGTAGGTAGTGTGCTGGCTTATAAGATGTGAGGCCTTGGTTTAAACATCAGATCAAACATCTTGAACAAAAAGCGAAATTTCGAAAAATATTTCTTCGGCTACTTTCTCTCAGCAGATTTCTGGCTTAAACTCTAAGACTACATAAGAATTTGCCATGAAAAATCTCTCAAAAAAATCTGTCGTTTGAAGTCAACATTAAACTGTCAGACCCTCAATTCATGTATAAAACTAACACACACCGAAGGCTTGTAATGATCGACTGTGTATGTATGTATGTACGTGACTATCAAACCCTATTTTTTTTCTCAGATTCTTGAACAAATGCATGTCCTTTCTTCTTTGAGTAAAGCGCGGTCTAGGCCATTATTTTCAAAGACAAGCCCTGTAGGTTGATTATCATCAATTTCTTTTGCTTTGAATTAGATAATCTGGACACCAATAGGATATCTTAACATGGTACACACCTCATGTCACACAGAGATTAGTCGATTCGGCCCCATTAAACTTTTTCATGTGGTTTCAACACGATTCAACATTGGATGATCTGAATGCTAACAGTTCAGCCGTACGTGCCACATATTTCATGTCAGATTGGCTATTGGTTGGATTATTCGATTCGACCCCATTAAACTTTTCCAAAACGACACCGCCAAGAGCCACACAGCCCCTAACACATCAGATATTCGACGCGAGCAATTTCAAAGCGTGGTCTTTCCACTTGAAAGCGATGTGAACTGGCCAACGACATCGTGCATTTCGTGCTTGCAGTTGGAAGGTGCCATAAAGCCATAAACCATATTCCGGGCAGATTTATGCCTGGAGAAGCTAATATTTCTTCCAGAATTTTGAGTCTTTTTCTTTTGCCACCAGCAGCAGAGCATAGCTTCTGGTTGTCGCCCTCAAACAAAGTCTAACCATCCCAGTACGGCAATAGTGAGAGAGTCCCATTGTTTGATTTTTAAAGAAATTGTGATTTTAGTTCCGTAAACGCCAGCAACAAATGGATTCAGGATGAAATCTTATAAATTTTAGAATGTGGGTCTCGACTAGGTCATGCAGAAGAGATTTCTAAAAAATTGGAAGCTCAAAACTATTCTCCACTCGAAGATAAATTCGAATTTGAAAATCCAAGACGCAATCCTTATATTTTAGCAGCGCTACATTTGGCATTAACAGAGCAAAATTTTCCATCTAAACAAGCCCAATTGTTTAGAAGCTAATGTTAAGACATAAACTAGGTCTATGCGTACTACATCATACCCAAGGAAGGTTTCAAGGCCTCTTAATATAAACAGAACTATATTCCCACACAAGGTGACATGGTATTGCGAAAATTGCCATTTTTTTGTTGAAAATCCTCTAGAACTATATACAATTGGTAGTCTAGAGGGGGTCCTCTTTCGCAAATAATTATAATCATAAGAGACTTAAATTTTTTGTCTATAGTCTAGCAAATTCTAAGACTATTCTACTTATTGCCGCTGTTAAACAAGTAACAGTGCTCTTTAATAGCACATTATGCCCTGTTAAAGGCATAAAAGTGGCGCTGCTAATAGTATAGGTTTGCGTCTTTGGATTTTTATTTCAAATTTATCTTCACACACATAAGTTTTTAAGGTTTTGCTATGAAAAACCTATACAATGTTAGCTAGGGGACAACCAGCATATTTTTCAGGTGACAAAAGCGGTTGTTCAGTGGCCAAAATGTAATTTTTGTATTGGCCTTGCGATACAAAGGTAAAATAGTGAAGTTACAAACCCCAAGGATCAACAGGTATATGCAGAAGTAAAAAAAAAATTTAGAAGAGTCAGAAGCTTTTTGAAAATAATGAACATGGTGTGGTCCGTCAAAATTTTCTGGTAAACATTGCGGGTAAAGAGTTCCTGGAAATCTAATGGAGGAATCCATATAATCTTCTATGTCCTTAAAGAGTTGCAAATGCCTCACTTAAACTGAAAATACCTCTTTACCATCTATAGCAGAGCATAGCATATAAAAAAACAATACTCTAGGATTTCTTGTTTTATTTTCTTTCTCCTTTAGTGGTCTTTTTAATGTGATTTTTGCATAAAACTGGAGCAAAATTGCAATTTA
>QOCX01000252.1:217681-270823 GCA_005959815.1 Sarcophaga bullata
ATGTGTGGGCCATTGTGTGTGTGTGTGTGTGTGTGTGTGTGTGATGGCATATGGAGATTATAGAAACAAAAACAAAATAATGCAACTAACCAACCAACCAACAACAACAATAATAATAATACGGAGAAACATTTATATTCGCCTGTATATGCATACGTACAGACCTACATACGTATGTTGGGCTTGATGACGATTGCGGCAATTGAGATTTATGTTGAGGGAATAGAGTAGAGTGAAGAGTATCATTAAGATCCTTTAAAATTTAAAGGATTGTGAGAATAAAAGCAAAACGAAATAAACTTCTTTAAAGGTTTACTACACAAATTAAAGCAAATGAAACTTGTTTAATCCGGAATAACTGAACGTTTAAGATTTTTAATATGCATTTCATATGACTACATTTTTTTTTTTTTTTTTTTTTATAGCTTTACGAGCTAAAGGTTGGGAATCTTCAAAAGACATTGATACGCCGTCTACCAATGTGCACGATTCGCCGCAGACTTACTCTCGCTTGCTAAACGCATACGTACTAAACCCAACCTAGTTTCGTCACACTTCCATTAAGTCACCCGCGACCACAATCAAGTATTACATCGGGGGAGGTATGGAATCAGCGAGTGCTGCTACCCTTTCTGCTGTTCTCGCTCTCTCTGTTATCCTTTGTTGTATTAGAACTTCCTTCGCGAAGCTAACCGCGTTCCAATTTCATGATGCTACATCAAGTTGACCACGGTGTCGGAGTCACATGTTATTCTATCATCTCTCTCCATAAATTTCTTTGGTAATCATAGCCGCGGCAGGTGAAGAATATATGCTCCGCTGTTTCGTTTGATTTTGGCATGCTGGCACGCTTCATCCACGTCGTGCCTATACTTGTAGAGGTATGCCCTGTAGCATCCGTGGCCCGTCAAGAACTGTGTAAGGTAAAAATTTACCTGACCATGTTTCCTACTAGTCCATTCTTCAATGTTTGGTATTAATCGGTGGGTCCATCTTCCCTTTGTGGAAGAAGACCAATCGTGCTGCCACCTGTTCATTGCATCATCAGTCAGCTGGTCAGGGCGCACTAGCCCCGTTCTTCTACTTGTCAGGTGTTTTTCCTCTCAATCTACTAATATTTGAAGCGGCTCATCCCCGCAATCACCAAGGCCCTTCCGTAGATACTGTGCGGAAGGCAGAAATTACGTCGGGCAGATCTCCTGTAGGCCGCATCTACTCCTAACCTATATGTTTTTTTATTCATGGCCTCGGCCCATATAGGGGCTGCATAAAGAGCAATCGATCTAACACTCTCATCAGCAATTGCCTCTTCTCATGTCTAGGACCTCCCAAGTTAGGCATTATCCGCCGCGAGTGCGCCCGTTGTCGCCGCACACTTTTCTACTAATATACATCAGATGTTCCTTGAATGTAAGTCTGTTATCAATTATAACACCTAGGTACTTAATTGACTGCTTCGATGTTATCCTATGTTCGCCTACGGTTATAGTGATGAATTCTATTTTCTTTCTACTGCTTACCAATACAACATCCTGTTTGTGATCAGCAAGTTTCAGACCTATACTTGTGATCCAGCTTCTACTGTGCCAACTGCTGCGTTGCATGTTCGCTCCAATTCATCAAGGTGTTTACCCCTTACCACTAGGGCTATATCTGTCTGCAAATCCAAATATTTGTGCACCCATAGGAAGCCTAAGCCTAAGTACACCATCATACATGGCGTTCCATAGTAATGGGCCCAGCACTGAACCCTGTGGTACTCCTGCTGTTACAGCGTATGACTTTCTGCCTTCGTCCGTGTCATATAAAAGCACTCTATCCTTGAAATATCCATTATGAGTTCCATCAAATATCCAGGTACGTTCCTCTCATCGAGTGCAGCCAGGATGGCGTCCCAATCTTCCGAATTGAAAGCGTTTTTGACATCAAGCGTGATGATAGCGCAATACTCTATCACCCTCTAACCAACGCACGCCGCTGATTGCTCTTTCGCCATGGTTATGACCGCCTCCATTGCGTCTACCGTAGAACGACCTTTTCGGAAGCCAAATTGGCGATCCGACAAACCATCTCTCTCCAATACACTTTCCAGTCTTCTACAGATTATCTTCTCCAGGAGTTTACCAACGGTGTCAATCATACAAAGCGGACGGTAACCTGATGCATCTTGCGGCCGTTGCGCTTCGGGATGAGAACCAACCTCTGTCTTTTCCAAATTCTAGGAAATGTCCTCTCCTGTATACATGTATCGAAAACCTTCCTAAACACATCAACATTGCTTTCTATAGCCACTTTAAGTGCGATGTTCGGGATTCCATCAATTCCCGGCGCTTTCCTGAGTTTTATTTCCTTCCATACTGCATCGAATTCCTGACTACTGAGCTCAGGAATTTCTTCACGGGACCCACTGTCCCGTACGGCATACGTGATCTCGGCTCTTTGTGGAAAGAGGCCTTTAACAATTGACTGCAACTTTTCCGCACTTTCCGTTGCAGGTGGTCGAAAGCAGTTCAGCTTTCTCATCACCACCTTATAACCAATACCCCAGGGATTTTCGTCCACATCGGCACACATCTCCCTATAGCATCTTCTTTTGCTCCTCTCAATGGCCAATTAAGGTTGGATCTGAGCACTCTGTATCTCTCTCCGAAGTTCCTCGAAGTCATTGCGACCCCTTGCTCTCTGAAATATCCTCCGCGATCGGTTACATTTCCGCCTTAGATCAGCTATTTCCGCATTCCACCAATAAACGTTTTTCCTGCCCGGCAGGTGAGATTTCCTCGACATAGACGCATTACAGGCCTCCGTTATGCGGCGCATAAGTTCCATCGCCCTGTCGTTCGCGCCTCCAGCCAATCGAATGTCGCCCATAGTGAGAACAACTCTCCTTATCAAAAGTAGAATCCCTCCATAAAGGATTAGAGGGGCAGCAGTAGTGGTGTTTCCCGTAGAGCGCTCCCGGATTTCAAAATAAATCGCCGGTGATCGCTATGGGTGTAGACATCGGACACGGCCCAGTTAGATTTCGCCGCTAGTGTATCGCTGATGAATGTCAAGTCGATCTTAGAGCACCTTCATTCCTCGAAAAGGTATCAACCTGCCCACAGTTGAGTAATACAACCTCAAGAGTCGCAAAGGCGTCGAGTAGGCATCACCCCTTTGGTTCGTGTACTCAGAGCCCCATTCCACTGCCCAAGCATTAAAGTCTCCGGCAATCACAACCCTTAGATTTCTAGCTTCCCTAACGATGTCGTCCAATCTGATCCTGTACTCCTCAATTGACAAGCTGTATGTGTATGTGTGTGTGTGTGTGTGTGTGTTGTCTTTTAATTGTGTTCTCATCTTATTGTCATAACTCTGACATTCTGAAGTATTTTACAACACAGTGTAGGTGTTATTCACTGCATGACTTGTAAAAAACATCACTTGTAATTACATGATGGTAACACACCGCTATTGACTTTGTCTTCACCTCTATTTGTGAGCAATACAAGGTTGGGTAGGGGGCTTTCGATTTTGAAGCATTTCAAAAACACCTGCAACCAATACTCACTCATAAGGTTTTGAGTACCCTAAACTCTGACAAATTAATAAGTCCCTGTAGTATGGTCTATGGTATGGCAGTGAAGGGTATTTTTCTTTTTTCTTTTTTTTCTTTCTCTCTTGTAATCATACGATATAATTTGATAGCCAGTGCAATTAAGTATAATCAGCAGTACAATTGAAATGTTAAATGTCATGTCATGTATGTATGTATGACAGCTTAAAAAAAAAAATAATTGTTGAAAACAAAACAAAAGAAACCAAGAAACGAAACAAACAAGTTGAATGGAAAAAAAATATTGAACTTGACGTAGAGGCATATTAAACATGACTCATGCTGCTTATTAAATATGAAGGTGAGAATAATTCCAATTCAACCTGTTGCTGCTGTTTGAAATGATTTTGTTGTTGTTTTCAATAATTTGTTACGAAACTTTAAATTATGATTTCATTGTAAATCAAAATATCTTTCAAATCTTTTGCTATACATTACCCATGTAATGTGCCCTCCTGGGGCTAAGCTTTAGCCAGCTGAACGTACCATTCCAACAGCATCTATCTTTTTTAGAAGAATTGTTGTTGGCCAAAAAATAGTATTTATTTCCCCATATCGTTCAGGTCTAAGGACCTTAATAAACACCTCATTGCTAAGTTGGTTAGAATTTCTTTATAATTCGGAACAAACGCACAAGATGTCTCCCCTCATTTTACCGACTATAACAGCCTAGCTTCAAATGTGAACTCTCATGAATCTCTTTCTGTTATTTATAGGCTAGCAATTTGTAATCCACATGGGAAAGTATTTTAACGCTATGTGTTGTTAACAAGAACTAAGAAAATTCATACGCTAGAATATGCAAAAACTCTCCAACTGTGAAGGCGAATTAGTCTAATAGGTAATAGGCCTATTAGATGTGTGGCCTCAGATAAAACCTCCAAATCAGATATCTCCCACAACACGAAAATCGTTCGTGTTATCTCAGTCACACACCATTTGAATTAAATCCCACTACTAAGATAAGATAGTTGGTAGTGTGTTGGCTAATAAGATGTGAGGCCTTGGTTCAAATATCAGATCAAACATCTTGAACAAAAAGCGAAATTTAAAAAAATAATTCTTCGGCTACTTTCTCTCAGCAGATTTCTGGCTTAAACTCTAACAGTAAATAAGAATTTGCCATGAAAAATCTCTCAAAAAAAATCTGTCGTTTGAGGTCGACATTAAACTGTCAGATCCTCAATTCATGTATAAAATTAACACACACAGCATAAGTATAGTGAGAAGTTACGTCATAATTCTGACCGAAGGGTTGTAATGATCAACTGTGTATGTATATAGGTACGTGACTATCAAATACTATTTGTTTTCTCAGGTTCATGAACAAATGCATGCCAATGCTTCTTTGAGTAAAACGCTGTCTAGGCCATTATTTTCAATTTTTAATGCATGATATGGAGAAGGACTAAGCTAGCTGAAATGATATAAAATTGAGTAGGAACTAATAGAATAGTCTGAGAAGCCACCATGCTTCACAGACAGGTCAGTTCGCATTTCTTTCTACTCCACTTATGATAGGATTTCTATTTAAAAATCCAACTACGCTATGTTAGATGTGAACAGCTATGCTTCTTTTTATCCCAAGGAGATGGACAAGACAAAGATTATCTGAGTAGTCGAGATCGAGATCTTTGGATTGGTAATTTTCCAGAATTGCCGCTCGACGTAATAACGTAGTCAAAATGCATTTACTACAGGCTATGATACCGAGATCCTCACACTTTGATTCGGAGTGCATTCGTTTATAATGCGGGAGTGCATTGATTGAATCAACGACGATTGGTTATACGTTGATTGAATCAATATGTAAGACCGATTTGATTCCTTTTTTGCCTTTCAATTAACGAAGAAATATTAAGCCACGATAATTCTTCGAAATGTGAAGCCGCCGAGGTCCAGTAGTCGTATGGCCACCACGGTTTAAGCACCAGGTCAGATATCTCGATCAAAAGCGAAATATGAAAAGAAATATTTCTTCAGTGACCTCCTGCTCTCTTTAGATTTCTGGCAAAAACTCTGAGAGTAAAGAAAAAATTGCCATTAAAAGTTCTTCAAAAATCTGTCGTTCCGAGTTCGCTTTAAACTGTAGGTTCCGCCACTCATATACAGTCAATGAAACACACAGTATTGGAGGGCATAATCTAGGGCGAGGGTGTAATTCAGACTGATTGTAATGATCACTGATGTATGTAAGTACAGGGTGGCCCATTTAAAAGTTTAAATTTAAAAATAGGCAATGACATTACGAATATTGGCCTTCAAATACTGAATTGTCTCTGATTTGTAGGCATAACACTGTTCTTTAACGGTCAACGATGTCAAATCGCAACTTCTTAGCTACCAATTGACATCACCATTTTGACTAATTAAATAATAATCAAACGCTTGACGCAATAAATTGATTTTGGCCTGAGATGTGTGGCAAGTTCTGCCATCGTGTTAAAACCAATAGCGTAAATAGCATGAAGAGTAGCTGGTGCAAAAAATCAATTGTCATGGTGCGATATGGTGCCTCCATTGACCGTAATGATTACGTCGTTCTCATTTCTAAAGAAATATGGTCCAATAATGCCTCCGCTCCACAAATCGCACCAAACAGTCGCTCGCAGTTGTGGGTGCATTGGCTTCTGTAAAACCACGTGTGGTTTTTCTGATCCATAAATATGAAAATTGTTAACTTGCTTGTTAACGTACCCGCTATGATGAAAATGAGTTGGCATGCTGCTTTAAATCTTGAAACAATTGAACTTTGTAAAGCGTCATACCGAGATCTTCTCACAAAATTCGACGTAAACTTGTGCCTGAAATGTTCAATTCTTGAGAACGATGACGAGTTGATGTCAATGGACACTATCAGCCATAGTTTCGATATTTTCGGGTGTACGCACTGTACCAGCACGCTCACTTCTCGGCGTCACGTCAACAATGAAAGCAGTTTCACGAACTTGCCTATACCAGGCTCTGATGTCTAGTGGATGTCTGGTGGATTCTCAGGCACACTCGCGATCACTGTACTCTGTAATGTAATGTTTCATAAACTTTAGCAAGATACTCGCATCTGCCGGGCACTGTTGTTGGCCATTCTGTGCGATCAAATTTTGTACGACATTTTCGTACGTTGAAAGGAAGTTAGATAATGAATTTTGTGACAGAATAGAATGACAGAAGTATTGCCATATTCGTAGTAACTGATGGTTTAAATTTAAACCGATAGATGACCCACCCTATATGTATGTATGTATGTATGCTTCACATTTTTTTTTTTACAAAATTTTAAAACTTTATTTTACTCGATTTCAAATCCATAAAATCTATTTCCAGCCTGATAGAATTTCCCAGGCCTATTATTTGACAAGTTCATATCGTATAAATATTTATCGAAACAAATTTAAAGTTTATTTATGCAAATTCCTCTGTAAGATATCCTTTTAAACTTTAGAAAATTTAAAGCCAATGATTCCAGCACCTTATGTTATAAGAGCATTAAAAAAGGAAACTTTCCTATAAAATTTACGTTCAAATCTGCTAAATTATTGAACTCTACAGTAGTAGAGTTATGTGTGCGTATGCCTATATACATATGTACAATGCATATGTAAATTTTATTAGTAAAAGTTAGTTGGTATTAGTTAGTGTTGCTGTATTAAAAATTTATTATCACAGACACTTGGCTCGATTATTTGCATACGGATTTCTATACATTTCCGTCTTATAAATATAAACACCAGCACCAACACATACGCAAATAGTAAATACAATGTATTATACTTGGATTATGTATGTGAGTGTGTGTACTGTTGTATTTGTATTTGTATTTGTATTTGTATTTGTATTTGTATTTATATTTGATAATAAATAATTGAAGATTTTGCCAGAATTAGCATTTCAACACTTTGGCTCTCTATTCATTCAATATTTTGCATGCAAAAAAATTAACTTGCTTGGCTTTAACCCAGCAAACATTTTTTCTAAAGTTTATATATCCATGCTATTGGGAATTTCAAAACAAGTGCAAGGGCCACCAGAGATATATTTGTTGAAGTGAATTGTTTTCTTTAAATGAGCCAAAAAACAAAACAAAAAAGTCGAAAAGTGCTTCTTGATACAATCGCTATCGAGAGCCCTCTGGGTTCATTTCCACTCACAAGTCCATTTTTTTTTATCCGATTTAGTCACATTTATACAGAACAAGTTTTTTCTTTTTTTTTTTTTTTTAACTCCTTTGAGTAAAACAATTAGCTTTTCGCCTATATCTCGTCCCAAGTAACCTGGCCTGTCCATGAGGATATGGTGGGTTACCAGCAACTATTTCCATTGTTCCGCAATATCGATCATCTTCCCCAGGTATTATTAAAAGAAATACATTTTTTTGTCTAAATTTTTTATTTTTCAAAACAATTTGCGAATTACCGGAGTAGCGGAGGGGCTAAGGAACGTGTGACGTTAATTTTTAAGAAATGGAGTAGATAATCCATTCTCCGATATCATGGTATATTTAGGCCATGCAGCTATTCCGCTAAGAAACGTGTGGCGTATAATTTGTAAGAAATTGAGTAGATGATCCATACTCCGATATCATGGTATATTTAGGCGATTTCTTCCATGACCATTTTTTTTTATAGGTTCTGTCAAGTATTTAACATTGACTCTGTAAAAGTGATTGGTTTTTGTCTTTGCTAATTAAATTCAATGTTAAGGGATTTGGCAATTAATTTTGTTAATGTGATATGTAATACGCATTCAACACAATTAACTTTGTTCGCTCATGTTCTCCTGATTTATCTCTACATTGATAGCTTTCGGAAACGTGGACTATCTGTTTATTGTAGTTCTTATTACGCAATATTTTGTAACAATGATTAACTGCAGGACTTATTATTTTTTTTAATCTTATTTTACCCAGGAACTTAAATTATTTTTTCTGGTTTTCTTCCCCAGGCTTAAATGAATTAGCAGAGTTCTGTTAGTAACATAAGAGAGTTCTTTTAGTAGCACAACAGAGATCTGTTATCTGATTTGGTTTGTGTCTAGGGATATACTTTTTAAATTCTGTTTTCACATACATAATCTATGTTTTGTCCATGGTTACACTATTGTGGAAATTATCACTCCGAAATCATTGCCTGGACTGCCACCACATAATTACTGACAACTCGAAGACGATTATTCTAAAGCCTAACCACGTAAGCAGTAGTCTAGTAGGTGATATGTGTTGTTTTCTACGACAAAAGTCCATGGTTTAAAAATTATTTCTTTCAGCGACTTTCAGCAGCCTTCGTTGTTCGAAGTCGAATTTAAACTGTAGATTAAATTAACGCATACAACATGCGTGTTTTAAGAAGCTAGGTTTTAATCCCAGCTAAAGCATTGTATTTTTGACTAAATAATTAAGAAGCGATTAAGGAACCACTGTGCCATGTGAGCTATCTGTGGCTCTTTCAAACTACGATCGGTCTATACAATATCGTGCATTTTTTTCAATTATTTTGTGTGAAGACGCCTGAACTGATCGTTCATGCAACGCAGTTGCATGATTAAAATTTATGGCATAGAGTTCCTATAGCATTTTCCCGATTGGCATTGGTTGGAGCAATAGATTTTTAGAGGAAATATAAAATAGTCTAGTAGGTAGTTACGGTGGCTTATTAGACTTGAGGCATCTTCTATAAAACGAAGTATGAAAGAAATATTTTTTCGTCACGCCTTCCGGTCAGAGTAGATAAAAAAAATTGCCATGAAAAGTTTCTTAAAAAATCTGTCGTTTGGAAATGATTTTAAAATTGAAGGTTTACCGCTACTCATGAATCGACTTAAGTGATCTGAGATGCTAGGTCGTAGTATTGACTGAAGTGGGGCTGAGGGTTGTAATAAGCAATTATGTATGTGTTGTGTGTGTAAGATGGGTGGCTTGAGAAGTTAGGTTGAAATCCTGCTGACTAAAGCGTTGTACTGACGAGTTAAGCAAGCAATTAAACTACATACCATCGGCCGGCCTATACAATATTGTGAATTTTTTTTTCAATTGTTTTGTTTGAAGGCATCTCAACTGGTCGATCATCTTTCAGGCAATTGTACAGCCACAATGAATATCACTTCTTACAGAGTTCTTATAGTATTTGCCTCAATAACTCAGTACTTGTGCATCAAGATAAGTGATGGCTTTTTTTTTATTTTTTTTCTGAGGAAATAGATTGGTTTACTGGGTTACATCTCCTTTAGCTGATGATATGATGACTTAAGGATTGTTATTACTAAACAGCTCATATTTATTTTGTTTGTGGATATTGTTTGGATTATTAAAATGCCTAAGATAACTCAATCGATATGGTTTTATGGCATAAACGCTTATACAGTCAAAGAAAAAAATCTACATACATCGGTACTTTTAACAAATTAAAGGAGGCAGTTGCAATTAAGAACCTTGGAAGACAAAGATGAAATATAATCTAGAAATTATTGGAAAATAATCACAAAGAAAATTAAAAACGAATTCGGTTTGACAGACGGGCGTATGTAGACTTTTTTCTGTGACTGTAGCTTAAACAGGAATAAAGCCAACAAACAAGTGAATTTGAAAAGCTAAGAAAAGCAATAAATATTCATAATAAAAAACTAATATTTTTATGCAAATTAAGAAATATTTTCCGGAAAAGATATTTTTTTCTAAAAAAATGCTTCAAAAAAAATGCTTAAATAAGCATTTTTAAGAACTTTGGCTTAAAACTTTTAAGATATTTTATTTAATATGCTTCACTCAAATGCCTTTAATTAGTAAGAAATTCTTATCATTTGGAGCATCGCCACAAACCTTTTGGGATTAACCTTTAAAATGATGGAAAAAAACTGGGTTAAACTAATACAACGTGAGTTTTCTCTCAAGAGATTACATAGAGATAAGGTTTCATAACGTAATCTCTTACAAAATATCATGACAACGAATTAAAGAAAAAAAAACATGAAAAAAAAATGGAAATTTTAAAGAAAAATCATTGAAATTTATCACGTACTTTTGGATTGTGTTTGTTTTTTCACTTGGTTTTTCATGTATTTGTTGATCTGTTTCTCTCTCTCTCTCTCTCTCTCTCTCTCTCTCTCTTTTTTTTTTTCAACCAAGTAATGACAATAACTACAACAAATGTTAAGAAACTTGAAGACAACAACATTTAAAAAAAATATTTTCAGTGAAAACTTACAACATTTCCAGAGCTCTGAATGCGAATGCATGAGGTTAACAGGTCCAAAAAAAAAAAAAAAAAAAAAAAAAAAGCGATTTTTTTTCGTTCTTTTTCTTTAAACCACTCTTACATTCTCATCCTTGCTCAACATTCCAAATGCTTTTATTTTTTTTTTTTTTATTTTTTCGTTTTCCTTCATATATTTTGATTCAAAATAGCAACAAAAAGAAGAGAAGAGAAAAAATCTCAGTGTTCCACAAACCACTGTGACCACACCGTGTCATAATACTCTTACAGATATTCACTCCGCGCACACACATTTATTTCAGTTGAAATCACGTCTCATGTCCAATAAATCGAAAAGAATAATACAGGGGGAGGGGGAAAAGAGAGAAAAAAAATTGGTGGAAAAATATTTTCACAAGAAATAAATATTCAAACAAAAACACCAAGAAGCATGGAAAGGAAAAGAATAACAAAAGGGATAGAGAGAGAGCGAGATAGAGACTAAAAGAGGGAGAGGAAGATTTTTATTTGTTTAATAAAAATAAAGAGAATTTAAAATATTTTTAAAACAAATCTCATTGCTTTACTGTATTCGAATACATGGCGCCTTAGGCTAGGTAAGAAAAGGTGGCAGGAACCCCCTAACCATTCCAAACAAAACCATGAAGGGCAGTCTCCTCTTCCTACTCAGAACCACAGCTCCTAGGGAAGTCATTGCCAAATTGTTTCGTATGCCTTCCAAAAGGTATTGTTGTCCCATTAATGCATACATAATTGGTCATTATAACCCCTCAATCTGGATTACGACCTATCTTCTCACACCACTAATGTTGTGTGTGTTAATTTTATTCATGAGCGGCGTGATTTACGGTTAAAATCGACTCCGAACGATAGCTTTTTAGGAAACTTTTCATGGCAATTTGATTTATTCTAAGAGTTTTTACCAGAAAACTGCTGAGATATCGTTTTATTAAAGATGTCGTGCCTTGGGCTTCAACCATGGCCTCATGTCTAATACGCTAACACACTACCTACTACTAATAAGCCAACACACTACCTACGGCGACCGTGCGATGAATGTTAATGCGATTTAAGAATGGTATTGGACTGGTTTTCTTCTTTTCCATACGTTTCCAGCAGACTTAAGCAATATTGTACGTACCCTCCTACCACAATCGAGATTAAGTTTCCCCCTAAATGAGTGAATAAATTCCAATTTAACGGAGATAATCGGAGTACCTATGCCTTGTAACATTAGGGAGATTGTGAGCATTGTACCGACTCTGATCAGCTCATCGGCAATGCAGTTTCTTACGATTCGAAATGGAAAGAAATTTGCCTGAGAAATGAACAAGTGCGTTGAACGTTGGAACTTAATCGCAGTCTGGCTGTCCGATTAAATCAAAGGATTTTCAGGGAAAATCTCGCCACCCAAAATTATGGCGCAGTTTTTAAAATAACCATGAACTCTGCCGGAAGAATACTGTGCGGTCAGTCGGTCTATATAAGAGTTTAATATCAGGACCCTTAGTAAATACACCAGACAGTCCACACTGTTATACAGAATCGTGTCTTCCTGTCCAAATGGCACGTCACGGCAACCGAAAGGTTTCAGTTTCCATTACTTTGACTGATGGCATGTGTTACGTTAGGTTTTACAGCCCGCAGTGCTTTGTAACTTCTTTGCAGGCATCTGATATTCAAGAACACTCCAAACGAAAAACTCTAATGGGATCAAGGGTCAGTTTACATCAGTCCTGCCTAAGAAGACCTTGCTTTCAAATTGGTCATGCTAAATATTCAATGTTGCATGAGCTGTGTGTAGCACGTAACGTCGTCTTGTAACGATGACAATTGGCGTGCTACACAGCCGAATAGTACAACCACTGTGTTGTTCACATACAACTGCGACTTAAGAAAATCCTACAGGAAAAACTATTAAACTATCAAATCACTATTAAAAACTATCAAATCACACATCCTCGTTAGCCAGTTCAGTCATATCTTCACACGTGGGATGACCATGCTTTCAAATCACTCGTGCAGAATATTTGATGACACAGAAGCTGTACGACTCGTAGCTGTATTTTGTGGAAACCAAATGTTGTTGGCATTCAAATCTTCCAGTTTGGACCAAAAGAAGTTGGTAATCATTGAACTGAAATACTCAATGTCTAAAGTGATGACTTCAATAACATCAATGAAATAAGGACCAATAACGCTGCCAGCCGAGAAACCACATCAAACAATGTCATGTTCGCAATACATTAGATGCTTTTGAATCCCATCACAATGAAGGCAATTTTGTTTGTTTGCGCATTCATTCATTCAGAAAGCGAGCGATACACATCACAAACAGAACAGCCATGCACGTGCCGCTGAATGCTATATCTGTCCATGGTGTTTAGGCCAAACCTACTGAATAATGAGTGACAAATATTTTGACAGTTGATAACGATCGTCTTATGGAAGTTATACTTGTTAAAACTTCCATTGTGACTTCCATTGTAACAATCTTATGGGAGTTACAACTGTCAAAACAATTGCTGACGTCGCTGTAGACTAAGTAGGAAGTGTGNTAGATGTGGGAAATATATCTTCGGCAGCTTTCTCACAATAGATTACTAGCAAATATTCTTTGAGTTAATAAGATTGCCACATATTCTCTACAAATAATTCTTAAGAAACAAGATTAGCATTCAGTAAGCAAAGTTCACCTTATTACATTATCCAATACAACAACCCGTTTTATTCCCGCAGAGAGCGTTTGTTGTTCGGCAACAAGGCAACCCTATTGTTCTAGAACTAGTTAAGGTAGAGTTTACTGGTAGAATTTGTTTAATTACAACCCTTTTTGCTGCTTTAATTAAAGAAAAACAAAATTTCTACGAAAAATAGTTCTTTAAAATAAACAATACCACGCTGCAGCAATCCTTTTGGTTAACTTAAAAGAAGTAAGAAAATCTTTACAGATCTTATTTAGTTTTCATTATAAGCAAAGATAATTGAATTTCTATTAGTTTTCTTATAATAAAATTACCCTCCTTTTGAATACAAATATCAACGAGATTGAACAAAAATTCGATTTATTTTTTTCCCATTTTTCGGAGTCAATTTCTTTAATACGAGCAGCATACTGGCAGTAGTATAAGTGTACATAGTACGAGTAGTATTTCAGTATAATTCCCATATTATTTTCAATTTTCTATTTTTCCCATTTAATATGGAAGGTTAAAGAGAATACGATTTGCCAGTTTTTGTTTTTTGTTTTTTGTTTTTATTTTTTGTTGTTTGTATTGCTGTTTGAATTTCATGTATAGAAATCGTTTAAAATTGTTTTTTTTTTTTGTTTTTCGTTTTTTTTTTTATTTTTGTGTCCATTTGCGCTCGATTACTATTGCCACTGCTCACATGGCCGACATGGACATGGATACGTTCGTTCGTTTATATTACATGTTGTAATGCAAAAAGCTTATCCCAGTGAGTTCAGTTCGGTTAAATTGAATGCAATGTAGTGCAAAAATATGTTGTTTTGTTGTTATTGTTATTGTTGTTGTTGTTGTAACATGGCAAATAACAATAACAACAGCAACAACAACAAAGAACAAAACGAAACGAAACGAAAAATATTTGAAAGATGGACTGTGATTTCAAATAAATGCAGAAGTAAAACGAAAAACATCATTTAAGTAACACCGACATCATCCATAATATTGTAACAAACATGCAACATACAGAAGCAATAACAACAAAATAGCATTCAACTGCAATTGCAATTGCAACAACTACAATAATGACACTAACAATGCTTTTCTACAACAAAACATATAACACACTCTCGATGTGTATGCTACCATAAGTAGCCAGCCAGAAATGCAACTGTTGGAGCAACTGTACACATACATACTCGAACACTGGAAAATAATAATGGCAATATCATAGATAACCCAGTAAACATAAATATTGAGCAACAACTTAAAATGTAAAAATTTACACAACGGAGCTTTAGATATACAAGGAAAAGGAAATAGGCAGAACTAATCCTCGTGTTTCGACAGAATAAAAGAGGAATTGAAGTAGAATGCGAGGCATTTTTTAATTCTATAGGGTGGACCATTTAAAAATTTAAATTTGTAAATGCAATAAATCAAAAACAACTAGAGATTTTTACCATTTTTGTTGTTGTTGTTGTTGTTGTTGTTGTTGTTGTTGTTGTTGTTGCTGTTGTTGTTGTTGTGTTGTTATTGTAAAGTACAATTGTTCCAGTGCGAAATGGGCTATTATTTCATTCATATGGCTACCTTGGCTGGTCTCACATTACCTCATTCGATCGGACCAATTTCTGAGCGCTCTTTCGAGTATAGAAGTTCGAATCTCGGCCATAGTTTCTGGTTTGTAGGCATAGCACTTTTTCTTTACGGCGCCTCACAGAAAATAGTCCAACAAAGTCAAGTTGAAGCTTCTTGGCAGCCAATTGACATCATCATTTTGGCCATCATCAAATGGCCATCAAACGTTTGACGCAACAAATCGATTGTGGCGAGTCGTACCATCCTATTGAAAGCAAACATCAATACCGTGATGAGCGGTAACAAAAAATTGATTATCTTGGTGCGATAGATGTTTCGATTGACTGTAATGGTTGTGCCGACCTCATTTTCAAAGAAATATGGGCCAATAATGCCTCCGCTCCACAAGTCGCACCAAACAGTTACTCGTAATGAGGGCATTGGCTTGTCTAAGAGCACGTGTGGGTTTTCTGAGCCCCAAATGCGACAAATTTGCTTATTAACGTATCCACTATGATAAAAATGAGCTTCATTCGAAAAGAGATTTTTCTTGAGTCCATCGTTGGCGTTGGCATGCGGCTTTAAGTCTTGAAACAACTGAACTTTGTAAAGCGTCACATCGAAATCTTCTCACAAAATTCTACGTAAACTGATGGCTGAAATGTTCAATTCTTGAGAACGATGACGAGTTGATGTTGATGGACACTATCAGCCATAGTTTCGATATTTTCGGGTGTACGCACTGTACCAGCACGCTCACGTCTTGGCGTCACGTTAACAATGAAACCAGTTTCACGAACTTGCGTATACCGGGCTCTGATGTAATGTTTCACGAACTTTAGCAAGAAACTTGCATATGCCGGGCCCTGTTGATCCTTCTCTGCGATCAAATTTTGTACAACATTTTCATGTAATTGCTGACCAATTGTCTTTGTTTTGAAAATAAATTTCCAATTAATTCCAACCTAGCTCAAGCTGAAATTGATGGAGATAATTTGCTAAATTTTGAGAATAGAGTATTGCCAGATTCGAAATACCCAATGCTACACATTGAAATCGATAGTTGCCCCAACCGATATAAAGTAAGAGGAACGATCAATGTATCGCTATGCTTGAAACATGTTATCATTCCAGGTAGTGATAGTTTGATGTGCATAGTTGCTACAATAGAATCTCTTGGCTCAATGCCGAAAATTCTCAATAGAGAGAGCACTGTTCTGCAAGAGCATTGAAAATTGCTTTGACGCCGTCAATAAAGAGGCCGGAAAATTTTTCTGATTTGTTCTGATGTATGATGCCCAATAGTTTTCAGTTGTTTTGCGAATACTTTTATAAAAATGTTTACTGGGTTTAAGGCCATATACATATGTAATCGCCAATAGTTCTTTTTTCCCTATCATTTTTTTTTCTGCTTAACGATAAACTCTTTCATGGTTTAAACTAAAATCTAGTTTGTGGCCTTAATGTTTTTCTACTTTTCTCGAATTCTGCTTGTTTTTGTTTTTGTTTTTGTTTTTTTTTTTTTTTTGTACTGAGCTGCTACAACAAACAGAGCAACTCCTACCACTTTTCAATGGTCATGTGAATGATCTGAACCCCAGCACTGCCTGCCACCAGAGGGTGATGAGAAAACCCACAATACAAATGATACGTATGTACATATGTATGTATGGGTCAGTTCATATATATATATGTATGTATGTATGTAGACTAACAAAATTCTATTAAAATTTGTTCTACGATTACATTTTTCAATCTATTTTTACATTCTTTTTCATATTTTTCTGTGTGTGATTTTTTTTTTTTTGCTCTTCTTTTGCTTTTGCTGTGCTATGCTGTGCTGTGCTATACTGTGATTAGTTGTGGGATTGATTGAGAAAAATGAAGAAAATAAAAATGACAAAATTGCCAATGGATTTAAACTACAATGATGATAATAATCAAACGACCGACAAAAAAGCGGCAAAAAAAGCTAGGAAAATTTTAAATTGAAATCCAAAGAAAAAAAAAACATTTCGATTGCTTAACTTGGATTCCAATTCCCGCTTACACAACGTGGCTGCAAGCATATGTCATTTGAAACGGTCATGTGTGTTTATGTGTGTCTAAAAACAAAAACAAATTAAATTTAAAATATGAATTTCAATCAGAAAAAAAATCTTAAAAATTTTTTATACATCGGAACCATGGATCATTATATTTGGGTCAGATCAGCATTAATACGTGATATTTGTAAACCAAAAAAAAAAGAAAAAATTTTTTTTTTTTGTTTTGTTTTCAAAAACCAATTTCAACTGTGGCTAGAGGATTTTATTTATATTATTGTTAATATTATTAAAAATATTATTCAACCAAAGTGCATTCAAAAAAAATCGGCAATAAATTTATTATTACTTAACATGGCTTAGGGTTTGGTTTGGCACCCCTAGAACATGTATGCACACAAACAACATACGTTTTATTTTTTTTTTGTTTTGTAGTCTGTTAATAGCCTATCCATTAAGGATAATTAGAGCATAAAATTTAATATAAAAACCCATTTAAATAAAATGTTAAAATTAATAACAATTTATTATAGGCTTAGGAGGCGCTCACCACAATGCCTTTATTAACCCATAAGCGTTAATTTTTATTTTTATGGAAATGAAAGAAGAAAAAAAAAACAGTCGTATTGGGAATAAATAAAACAAGCAAATATTAAATGAATAAAGAAATCTTTTTTTTTTTAATTTTAACTTTATAAATGGCTTTTAGCATTAGCTGTTGGCTTTTAGCACGAATCAGAACCTTTTCTTCTAATTATCACAATAACTTTTGAAAAATCTTCTTCGTTTTGATTTTTCCCCGGAAGTTTTAGAAAATTCTTCGAAATGGTTGTCTCGGCAACATCTAACTTATACGTATGACTTGGTTAAGCCACCACAGTTTGGGCATTGTACTCGTACTGCGCCATAATTTATTCGATAACTTATGGTAATTTTTTTCCAATCATGTTCATAGTTTGACAACATCAGAGAATTATTAACGAATCCTAATGTCATGTCATATGCCAAGGTTTCATAGAATTCATACATACTTAATGGGTCATTAAACAACCCTTTAGTTAGGCTAACAACCTTGTTTCTCACATCACTTATGTTGTGTGTGCTCATTTCGTGCATAAGAGTTTATTCGGAGAACTTTTTCCAGAAGACTATTGTTTTCACCTGAAGACGTAAGTGTACTTTTCTATCAGTGAAGACTGGGCTTTGGACCAATATAAGATACGTGGTGATTATAAACAGTAATTAAAAATTCTTAGCACAGACGGCAACCACGATATTACACCTAGAAACTTTATTCTATGTGGTAAATAGTGAAAATCGTACCTATCTGGGGCAGTTAATCTGTACTCAAGCTGCTTAACAATTGTATCTCTATACCCAGGACTTAACAATCTAGTTGTTCAAACCTAAATTACTTTAGTGTGGACAATAAATGCTCATTACACAACCCTGCAGTCAGGATTACAAACAAGCTTCTCACACCACTTACATTGTGTGTATTAATTTTATACGTGAGTGGCGGAACTACAATTTAAAGTCGACTTTGTACGATAGATTTTTTGAGAAACTTTTCGTGGCAATTTTTTATTTACTCGCAGACTTTTTTGTCAGAAATCTGCATGAAATTTGAAGCATGGTGGCCTTACATCTAACAATCTAACGCCGTCCCCATTAAAGCACAGCGACTTTATACTTTGAAAAATGATCGTATCTTAATATTCCTTCGTTAATTGAAAGGCAATAAGTTGAATTTAATTCAAATTGATCAAATCAATGCACTTCGAATTGTGGTCGAACAGGTCAAAGTATGGGGATCTCATTATAGTACCCTGTAAACGCACAGTTGTAGTCTCTTAATGAGTATATTGGTCCCACACGAAAGCACAAATTTAAATTCTTCATTCAGATAAATTAGCCTTTGTTCCCAAAGACCTTGAGGAACTCGATTAATCTGATTAGCTTTGTCAGGTCTAACACCACAAGATAGAAATATGCATTGGAGGCCATAGATAATATAGCGTAGGACTGTGAAAGCAGAAATTCCAGCATAAACTAGCTGGAAGTAAATGTGAGCTAAGCTTTCAGTGAAGTCTAGGATCTTCTCAGGCTATTCTAACAGTCCCTACCAATCTTATTTCATGCAGGTAGCTTAAGTCCTCTCCATTCATACATAATTGGTCATGACACAAGCAGTCATTCAATCTGAGCGACAGAAACTGTAGGTCCTCCACTACACGAGTATAAAATTAACACACACACACACACACACAACCTAAATGACTGATGGAATTCAGTTAATTTTTATATAAAAACGTCCACTTAACTTAATCTTAAATAGTGTTTTTAAATATTCATATCCTGTTTTAGAACTTATGGAACTTAAATTTGCCTTACTTTACCTATTTGAGTTTAATTTGCCTAAAGCTTTACAAATTTTGTAATGAAATTTTGTTAAGGACTTTATAAACACGATAAAACTAATGATATATTGACAGTCATTCATTCATTTCTGGGGGGGTATACAAATAAAGTGGACAAACCGAATGGGGCCAACCCATGCCACAGATACTATTTCTACCAATTTTCTTTCCATTTTTCCCTCTTTTTTTCGAGGGCCATAAACCAAATTATTTTTAAACTAAAATGTTGCCATACTTTATGGCCATGGGTACTATGGAAAGTAAAAAATTTGAATTTCTATACGAGAATAGTGTTTGCATAAGTGTAAGGATGGGTGGGTGTGTGTGTGTGCGTGTCATTTTATTATCCTACGTAAATAAAACTACTTAACTTGGGGGGCTGGGGAGGTCTTTTTTTTTCTTCAACCTCATGTTACTTTTTCGTTTCTGGGTTAAATCAACAGAACCAACACACACATACGTTCAATATTAGCACCGACAAACACTTTGGGTTTCATACTTGCTGTTGTTACTGTTACCGTTACAGTTTCCATATGTTTTTTCATTTTTTCTTTTTCTTTATTTACCTTCGTAATGATATTTTCGAGTGTCATGCCAGGCAAACATATACATTTTAAAGGATCCTTCTACATGTAGATGGATTCGTAGTCATGTTTGTTTATATTCCTGATGTTGCTGGGTATCATTTTCATTTTCTAGTAACACCTTAAAATTATAACAAAAAAAAAAAATGTGTCGGGTAGGGATTGTTAATAATTCGTAAGTTGAGTTGCTATTTGTGGCAAAGGCAAAGGCAAAGGCAAGGGCAAAGGCAATGGCAATGGCAATGGGCCAGTAAACAGTAGAGTTGGTGTTGGTGTTGTTCAACAAGTTTTCCAATGTAAACATTTAGGCGTTATTATAGTGTTTGCTTAAGGTGGTGTAAACTAGAAAACAAAACAAAAACAAAAGAAAGAAAATAATATGTTACGTGTTGCAAGCTACACTTTCCACTCTTGCCTCTTAATAAGTTAAATGGAAACAAATTTAATGAAACACTCCTAAAAAATTATGCTCTACACCCCCCCCCCCTTTCCTCCATAAGCCTATGCAAATAAAATTGTAAGTATCCTAAGGACAAGGACTAGCCAAACAAATTTCTTGTTAATGAGTAAAATTTTCAAACAATGGCGTGTGTGGTGGGGGGGGGATTTTATTCTTTTTCATTTGCCTTTATTGGTTGGGCAGCAGTTTGGTTGGTTTCTAAATTAATGATGGATTTTTATTGCCCTTGTTTTCAAACAAAAAAAAAATTTTTTTTTGTTGATATTTCATAACACTTGTATACATACATCTACGTATGTATGTATTATAGGCCTATGTAAACTTTCTGTTCTTATTTTTTCCCCTTAATTTTTCGAGTTAATATGACACAAATTAATTTCAATATTCTTTGTATAATATTTCACCCTTCATGTTTACCTACAGGGTTTTGTATTACTCCTCGCTCTTTCTCTCTCTCTCTCTCTGTCTCGGCTCTCTCTCTCTCTCTGTGTGACATTTTTAATTGACTTTACATTGCTGTTTTTGCTGTTGCTATAATTAACAATTTTTTTTTTCGATTGCTAAACTCAATTCTTGATTCTTAATGAAATTTATGAAAGGAAATATGAAAAGAAAGAATCCAAAAAAATATTGAAATTTCTTGCAGAAAAATGCGTAGGCATAGGCCGAAAAAAAAATCCATTTTATGATAACTGTAGCAAGCATTTGTTCTGGCAGCTCTAAATAATGTTCAGCGTATCATATTTCCAAAACAAAACATATTCTTGTTGTATGTTGTATAAGAATCCAATACATACCCCCCTCCCCTCCCCACCTTTTGATACAAAATATACAGTGATAGGCGCAATTAAACATACAAATTATTTTCACTTCATAATATTTCATAAAATTTTGTCTCCTAAGCTCTTAGATGGTAGATGACATCTAATACAAATATAATGTTGCTTTATATTGCAAGGAGTGTGCACTAAAAAATTTGCTCATATAACTTTCTCTGCAAAAACTAAATATAATGATAAAATAATTTAAATCTGAGAGCAAATAAAAATTCCAATTAAAAATTTTTTAAAAATTAATGTCATTTCGAGTCCACTTTAAATGATGGCATACAAGATCGAGTAGGATAATTGATACTTATGAGATCATAAAAGTCGTCATAGTCTACTAGGTAGTCCATCTAATAGAAATATAATGTTGCTTTATATTGCAAGGGGTGTGTACTAAAAAATTTGGTCAAGTAAGTTTCTCTGCAAAAACTAAAATAATTTAATTCTAAGAGCAAATAAAAATTCCAATTAAAAATTTTTTAAAAATTAATGTCGTTTGAAGTCGACTTTAAATGATGGCATACAAGAACGAGCAGAGTAGGTAACTCAGCATGTCACAATAAAGGAAAATCTTGGATATGCAATCAAAGTGTGATACAATGATGGCATACAAGATCGAGCAGGATAATTGATACTTTTGAGATCATAGAAGCCGCCGCAGTCTAGTAGCTAGTGTGTTGATGTATTAGACGTGAGGCAACGGTTCAAACCCCAGGGCAGACATCGTCAACAATACGAAACATGAAGAAATATTTCTTCGGCAACTTCCGCTCAGCAGATTTCTANAACCCTGGGGGGAAATACAAATTGCCATGAAAAGTTTCTCAAAAAAAGTCTGTCGTTCGGAATCGACATTAAACTGTAGGGCTCTACAGTCATGTATAAAATTAAAACGCACAACATAAATAGAAATTCTCTTGTGTGAAAAGTAGATTTTAATAATTTCTTTTCTGGGAATTTCTACATTCGGACCAGTTCTAATTTTTCCCTTTTTTTTACCTTGCTTTGCTACGCGTAAAAAACTATTTTCATGGTACCAGGTTCATTGATTAGCTGATTAGCAAAATGAAGACGTTTTATGATGAGTAGTGAAAGAAGACCTCATTTTACAAACCCAGTAAATTACTTGCACGGAATCTTTTTTCAACATTTTCGACTTGAATTTCAAGAAGCTACCCAGCCAACCAGTGAAATCACTCGTATTGCCTCAAGATTTTCAAAAAAAAAAATTTTTTTTTTTTTTTGGTTTTTCTTAACTTCTTATCAACTTTTTTGTGATTTTTTCTGATTCTTAGTAACTTTTCTTAGGATAGACATTGAGCACTTCAGTTTTGGGTCACTTCTCTTGCAGAGATGCTAGGACGTTAAAAGGAAAAATTTTAGTTTTCTTGTTTTTTGTCTTGAGGTCAATACTCCGGAGATGGGTGGAGAAAGGAAAGTGGGGATAGAGACCAAAAAATTTTATTTGTGACCTCTTATTTTTGAGAATTTCTTTTTAGTAATAATTCTCACTTTCTTTTTTCAATTGTGAGTAGTGAGTAATCATAGATAATATCGGACAAACAATTCCAAACACACAGAGCCTCGACATTAGACGTTTAGCACACTGCCAACTTTGCCATCGTGACACCTATTTGCTTTAATGGTGCCAATATCGCCTACTTCAGGTGACGTAATGTTATCTCCTTGTCTTATTTTTGGCTTCGGAGTAAAATTTCTAAAGCATTTGTTGCCTGAAATGTTATCTGCTTATACAGAAATACATACATACATAATTGGCCATTACAACCCTTCACTAAGGATTACAGCCTAGGTTATCACATCACTTATGTTGTGTGTATTAATTTTATACATGAGTGGCGGGACCTACAGTTTAAAGTCGACTCCGAACGACAGATTTTTTGAAAAACTTTTTCATGGCAGTTTTTATTTACTCTCAGAGTTTTTGCCAGAAATCTGCTGAGAGGAAGTCGCCGAAGAAACATTTTTTCATATTTCGTTTTTGATGACTGACCGGGGATTTGAATCCTGGCCTTTCGTCTAATAAGCCAACACACAACCTACTAGACTACGGCAACTACAGCTAAAATACTGTATTATGTGTGAACGCTTTTATGTAAGAACATTTGATTTGCTTCCCCTCTAAAGCTGAAAAGGTACCAGCATTAGCTGTACCCTAGTATTTTGTAGGACATTTTGATGCTTAAGACTTCAGATGACCGACTGAATTAATCATCGGTTGCCCTGATTGGTTAGTTGGTAGAGAGCTAAACTTCAGACCATGAAATACCAGAGACTCTGGGTATTTGCGATTGTTTGATACTGTAGAAGCTATCTTTCCTCTATTCCAACACAATGTACTGCAAGAATGTGGGATTGATTTCGATTTTGGCGCTCATGCAATTTTATATCGCTACGATTCGCTAAAGCCTGATAACGATATTTGGGTTTCGTCCTGGGACACTTACAAAGACTAGGTTTGCATTTTACGCCTTCTGGTTAAAGTTTTTACAGACTTCTGGCTCAAAAGAGACAGAGATGAATTATCATTCTCTCACTATGTGTATGGTCTTGACCATTGAGCCAAAGGGCTATCTCAAATGGCTGAGTGTTGATTTCCCAAGCAGGAAAACAAACTTTTATGGTAAGGAGAAGATAGACTTCTAATGTGCAGAGATTAAATCGTTTTAAAGCACTGGTTGTCAGTGATATTTTGTTGCAGAAACCTGCTAAATACTAAATTTTCTTTGAAATTATTTTAAAATGTCTAATGTCTTTACAACTTTTGTTTTTCTTTTTTAATTTCAGGTAAATTTATTATCACATCAGTAGCTCCTTCCCTAGATCGTCAAATGGTAAGAGTTTTTAAAGAATTTCTTGTAAAAAAAAAATTGTTTTTTAAATACGTATCGTACTTTTAAATCTATTGTGGGAAAGAAATTCAAATTTAAATCGTATTTAAAAATTAAAATGCTATGCTAGAATTTCTGTAAAAAGAAAAAAAAAATTGTAATAAAAATGACCAGGGGAACCTAAATACATAAAGCTAATGGCCCTTAGTCGTTTTCAACACTAAACAGTGCGTGTTGGTAATTATTTTTTTTTTCATAATTTTTCAGTTTTTATGACTGGAAAATAAAAATTTATTAATAATACAGTTTAATTTCCCTTCTACCGTGCGTCCTCCCCCCTCCACCAAAACATATACTTTAATGACAGGGAAATAAACTGATCTAAACTGGTGTAAAACTAAGACAAATATGTGCCAACACGCTACAGCAGGGGAAAACCAACCACCATCAACACTTAATCATAAACCATGAAATTTAAAAAACAAAAACAGAAAAAAGAAACAGAAACAGAAAAGAAAACAAGCAGCATTCAACAAAATGATGCCTTCGACTATACTGGCCCTACAACTTTATATGGCTTTAGCTGTGTAGCAGGCTTACGCTATTAATAATAAAAAAAAAATATTTCAATGACTTGAAACAAAAGAGCGATTTGGATGAAGAAGATGTACATGATTACATAATTATTGTTTTTATATTAACAAGACAACAAGAAAAATATGAAAATTATTTACAAAAAAAGCACGCAGTCATGGTTATTAAACAGAAGAATTTTTTTTTCTGGTCTGGTCAATCAATAATTCCTCTTGCTCTCTTATAACCGAAAGGAAATTATTTGTAACAACCATTTCCATACCAATGGGATGAAACATAGTCCATAAAATTGACAATAAAACAATTTGAAGGTTTATTTCTTCTGCTACAGTAGAATAGCAATTATATGCCTATCAATAAAATCCCTAACCATACCACGAACCATTGAAATCAATGTTATACTTGATAAAAACCCATGTTTCAAGCCTTAAAATGTCAGTTTCAAACCGAGGAAAGTCAATTCTAATTTGCCATAAATTATATTGGGATTCTACTGTTTGCCCATAAAAAAAAAAAAACAAAGAAATTCTCCATTCACTATTAATCATAAAATTCATTGCGATGATATCTTCAATTATGCCAATCATTACTTGTGTTTCATTTTAATGACTACAAAACGAATTATTTTTAATGATTTTCTTATCAACGATATACGACTCTGGCATTTGAAATGAATATGCGAATAAGGAAAAATAATTTTTTAAATTTTCCTACTCTTTTTTTCTAAATAAAAAGTAAATGAAAACCGATAGGAAAAGCTTAGGCAATAGTCATTAAAAATTGTAATAAAAAACTACCCAAATTAAATCAACTTAAATTAATCGCTTTCACTGCATGCTGCTACTGACCATACATCGAGCAACACTTGTTCGATTGTGCAAAAATTGTGCGTGTACAAGAAGAGAGATTTGTGATTATTAGAACAGTGTCATGAAGAGTGGAGGTATTTGAGATTGCTGTGGGAGTGTAGATGCCAGAAGACGAAATTGATTTGTTTAATTCCCTTACAATTATTTCGTTTGCTCCAATATCGGCTAATCATTTAAATTTTTAACGATCTTTTGAAAATAGAACAACAGGACTGCCAAGAAATAATAGGAGCACAGAAGAGTATCAACAAACTCAAGCAATTCTTGTTAATCATCGCAACAAAATCAGGGTTTTAAAAATAGAATCAAACCTACATACATGGAATCAGACTTTAACAAGAAACATCAAACAAATACCAAATTAAACTTTACACTTGAAAGTTCGAAACCCAGATCACTTGGCTCGAATAAAACGAAGTATGAAAAAATATTTCTCTCGATGAGTTTTTCTTGGTAGTATTCTGACACATATTGTGAGAGTCAATAAAATTGTCGACGTTAGACCTTAGAAACCACGGCTCTTCGATAAAATTAACCACACAAGATGGATGATATAAGAAGCTAGGTTGTTATCCTGTCTAAAGGGTGTAAGGACCAATTACATTCTCACTTTCGCCAATGTGCCGTGTGAGAGACATTTTCAATCGGTGATTGATAAATTTTTCGTATTGTTTCAAGTCTAGTGGCCTTATACGACCGTACTAGTACAGTCGCAATAAATGTCAGTAAAGTTGTATTCACCCATGGTTTCGGAAGAAAATTTATGTTCCGAAACAATTTTTTTATATGGAGTTTGTCGTTTCTCTTTTTGAGAGAGAGAGAGAGAGAGAGAGAGAGACAGAGAAAGAGAGAGAGGAAGAGAGTAAATTTTGTTTGGAACAATTTCGGCTTGAATTGGTTTAATTATAATTTGTGTTCCAAAACAAGTGAACAGTGCTGCCAGATTAATCTATTTTATAAGCAAAATTGAATAAAATAGTAACACTAACACGTCGTTTATGGTAACCTTGCTTTTCCCGAGCAATAGTTCGAAGTGGGTGAATCGTTTCAGAACAAACTCTCAAAAAACTAAAATTTTTTCAAAACAAACATTTTGTTTCGAAACCATGGATGAATCCAGCTAAAGACGCTTTGTTTTCTTATAGAAATTGTTGACGCCAAGTTCCCCTGAAGTCTCTCCGTAGTCTAGTTTGTAGTATGTTAGCTTATTATATGAAAGCTTGTGGTTAAAACCCCATCTCAGACATCTCGAAACAAAGTTTTGTCTTGTTTTTATTTCTGAAAAGAAATAAAATTGCCATGACAAGCTTTTAAAGCTGTCGTTTGTAGTCGACGTTAAATTATAGGTCCCGCCACCACTCACGTATAAAATTATTACACAGAATATAACTAGAGTGGTGTGATGCGTTCGGTTCTAAACCCAGACCAGACATCTCCAACGAAACAAAACATGTGTCAACTGTTTCAGACTTCATTCAGCGGACAGTTGTTTACATTCAGCACCTCGGTTAGTTGGGTTTTTACGGGTGCAGGCCCAAGTCGTGGCACAAAAATTTATCATATTATGGTGCGCGAGATACAAAGTTCTTGTGAGCTACGAGAAATCGACATGAGACCACGATTCAAACCCCAGACTAGACATCTTCAACTAAAGGAAATTTGAAAAGATATTTCCTTGTCCAATTCCGCTCAGCAGATTTCTGGCAAAGCTGTAGGAGTAAATGAAATTAACATGAAAAAGTTTCTCACAAAAAAAAAAAAACCCCCCGCATCTACTTTTAATACAACCCAATAGACTAGAATAACGTGAAACAAATTGAAATAAAATTTAAAACTTTTAATATTCCTTGCGAAAATATTAAGCTTTGGGAAAAAAATTTCATCGTTTACGATGAAAAGAAAAAACGTCATTGGTTTTTTTATGCTCAGCAAGAATAAGCAGAAATAAGAAGAAGAAGAGAAAGATAACAAAAACCGTCTGATAAGCAGAAAAATAAAGTTCTATGATGACGCGTCATATGGCGCCAAATATCACGTCTTGTTCTGTGTCCTTTGTTGTTTTCAATAATATTTCTTTCTCTTCATGATAAAATATAGTCACAGTGGCTGTGGCTTTGACTGTGTCTGTGGCATCTATAACTGTGACTGTAGCTGTAGCTGTAGCTGTGGCTGTGGTGAATGCCAAATGACAATGGCAGCAGTAGTAGTTGTGTTAGTGACAGTGGTGGCAGTTGATGTTCATTTTTAAGTACCTTGTTATGATTATATTTCTGAAGATTATACTTCTGGGTATAACAAGTCATGGCTGGCGTCTTGTAGCAAATCTCTTCCACTTGTTTACCGGATATATTTTATATATCTCTCTCTCTCTCTCTCCTTCTTTTGTATAATATGCTGTTTTCAACTGTTTTACCTTAGTTTATTTCTTCTTCTTCTTATTTTATATAAATCTTCGATATTCTTTTTATTATTTTTTTTTTTTGCCATATCAAGTCTAGTCGGAGGTAAGAAAAAAAAGAAAATACGAAGAAAAAAAACTTCAAATAATAACAGCAACATACGTACCTTGAGCATGACATTTGTGGTTAAAGTTTTATTATAAAAAGATTCCTTTTATTTTTATTATTGTTGCTTACCTCCAGACATTGAAAACAAAACAAAAAATAAAAAATAAAAAATAAAAATAAAAATAAAAACAAAAGCAACAAAACAATACTTTTAAGAAAATAAATATCACAGAGAGTACATAGTTAAACTGTCATATGGTATGGTATTTGTGCGTTATTATAACTGTCATAATAACCATGTACCTTGTTGGTTTTCGGTTTTTTCAACCGTCTGTCTGTCCTTCCACTTATACACATGCAAGGATTTATTTTGCTTAGTCTGTGTATTTAGAATGCAAGAATCTTGCTTTTAAACTCTGTTATTGTCATCAGCTTTAGATGAAGTTATTGTTCTTAATAAATATTACGAGAGTGGGTTTATCAGTAGTTCTTAATTTTTTTCTTTTTTTTTATTTTAATAAAACCTAGATTTTTAAATAAAAACTTATTTTACGTTTCAATGATGTCTACTTGAAGTTCCACACACATTTAATCCCTCAAAACCTAATTGTTGAGATCTCATCAGCAATAAACTTCTGAAATTATGTCATCATATGATTTAAATTCCTTTCCTTAGGTTTGAAAACAAGTTTTTTTTCTATGTGAGCATAGCATAATTCATGGCTATCAGTAAACCTGGAGTCCCTTGAAAGTAGCCTTAATCTAGCATGTAATGTCTTGACTTTTTAGACGTGAGGTTTCCGTTTAAACCTCTGGACAGACATCTTCAACAAAACGAATTTGAAGAAAATATTTCTTCGGCAACCTCCTGTCAACAGATTTTTTGCGAACTTGTGGTTGAACTCCCAGCTTAAACATCTCCTGCACGAGGAAAATGAAAAAACAAAAATATTTCTTTGACAACTGCCTCTCAGCAGATTTTTGGCCAAAATCTCTGAGTGTTAAATAAAATTGCTTTGAAAAGTTTCTCAAAAATCTAGCGTTCGAAATCAAACTTTAAACTGGAGGTTGTCTAACACTCATGTATAAAATTAACACACACAGCATAGTAATGTAGGAAGCTAGGATGTAATCCTAACTAAAGAATTGGAATTGACCAATTGTGTATGCACGGGGTAGACGAGAGCAGAATTATAGGCTATCAGTAAACGGTCTCAATTAACTTGGAAAATATCTTCCTTCGTTTACGTCTATAAAGTATTGGATGGCCAGGTTTAAATAATGAAAGGCTTTTAAGCCAACAAGACACCCGCAACACATCAAAATGATGAAATTTATACAAGGATAAAATTTTAATATTATTTCCTCAACCAGCTCACACGTATTTACATACATTGGTGGGCAAAAGCAGGTGAATATTTAAGGCTACAACCCGAGTAATTGTAGTCTTGTTTGAAGGGTTGTAGTGACTGCAGTACCACCAGTTCATACCTACACACATTATTTTCAATAAAATTTTGATTCCACGGTATTTGGAATATTGTAGAGAGTGTTAGCAACAGACGTCGGCACGAATAACCACCGGTGGCCAAAGATCTTCGGCTTTTTACACACATAGAACTCGAACATCAACAATGTTTGTTAAAAAGTGCGTAAAATTACATTCAGTTGCTTGGCAGCTTCTAAAGAAGAAGGTTCAGCTTCCAATTATACACCCAAAAAACTATTACAGTAGGATTCACTATTTTACAATAAGATTCACTAATAACAATGAGAAATGATCTCCATTTTCGGAAGAATATTTATCAAGTTAAATACACAGTCTTTAAAGATTTGGCGCTGTACAGATTTTCTATATTTTTCACTACGTACGTATTAGTAGGTTATACTAGAAAATATTACTAAAAATTTTCCTCTGGCTTATCACATGCCTCTCACAAATGCACTCACATCTCTATCATGTTCTCTTTGTGCCACAATCGGAGTACATATAGCAACCCGTTGTGATAGCACTTAAAAGAATGGCAGCTTTGGGGCTTCCTACTAACCATGATTCCCGTGAAATCAAACTCGAAAATTTAAACTAACGAGACAGCTTTGGCCAAATGACAGGAGATCATGGCGAACCAGTTATTTTCTTTTCGACCCATGTTCCCATGATCCATTCTAGATAGGTTTCCTATTAAATTTCGGTCAGATTGAGTCTCGTAGAGAATCAAAACTTTTACTTTGTAATTAAGTGTGCCTCTTCCAGATTGCATCTGCTAATACCGTAATCGGGTATTTAATAGCCATTACTTAAGCCTGAGAGAGAGAGGTGGAGAGATACCTTTCATTATTTTCACGTTACAGACAATCTGTGCAGATTGTCAACGAATTGACTTAATTGATCATGCCAGAGCAACAGTCTCCAATTCTAATGTAGATCCCTTATCAGGATTAGGTTCAAAAGAGTTGTAATCAGTTTTACTCTGAATCTGAGGATCCTGTTATAGGATAGAAGTGTTTAGGAGGGGCTCTAAAATACATTGCGTTATATTATCTGGCAACCGATATAAATGCAGTCGCGCTAGTCTCTCACAAATACACTCACATTTCTATCATGTTTTCTTTGCGCAGACGTCTGGTTATCATACATCATATAAACAGAACACCAAAATGGGCACAAAATATGGAGCAGCAGAGCTCATTGCTACCATACTTGCGTATAGGTTATGTTAGTTTGAAGTGGTAGCTTTGATTACCAAAACACACTTGAGTATGCATAGCAGCCTGTTGTAATGCCACAGATAAGCGTAGTCCTCCCTATACTGACCGAATTCCACTAGTCCGATCGAAGAAGTTGATTAGCGCAGGGGTGCACATTAAACATGACTAGCCCTTGGGGGAAATCAGCCTGAAACTTTTATAAAGGAAGCCTTATAATTAATATCAATGGATGATAAATCAGTTTAGCTGCGGGTAAGGTCTTGATATGCATCGTATTTATATGGATCCATAGTCCCTTGCTTTTTGTACTTTCTATCCGTACATGGTTTAGTAGGCAGTGAAATAATTTGACGAGCGTTTAAAGCTCTCGCCTGATGGGGAAAATTATTCTAGAATAGTGTTGTTTCCCAAAAAAAAAAAAAAAAAAAAAAAAAAAAAAAAAAATTAATAATCATTTTTGTTAAGCAGTGTACGTTAATATAAGTATGTGTGTAGTTGTATGAATTTTTTATTGTTGTAACTAAAGCCTTAAGTAATCTATTCTCTTAGCCTTGCTGGGATTGGCGAAAAAAAAAAACCTCTAATCTACTGCTTTATTGACCCCCCCCAAAAAAAAAAAAAAATCCAACATGAAACACGAGAACTTAATTTTGAAGGACAAAACATTTTAAAGGCATAAACTCAACTAACTGTTGTTCGCCTTTTGTTAGGGAGTTGATGGCAGGATAATTTAAACTCGTTTTTCTTTATTTCGCTTGGCCATTTATGGCCAGTTTATAAATCCATGCGTTTGTTTAATTTAAGAAGAAAAAGAAATCCCATTTGTGTGGCCATAAAAATATAAGAAAAAGGGAAGGCCAACTAAAATGGAAAACGAAATGAAAAAGGAATAGGAAAAGTTTATTGCATGCATTGTGTGGTAGAAAAAAAAAAGGAGAAAAATAAACTTAAAAGCGCAATATTATCCTGGTATATTGAGAAACTAACATACACAACAAGTTCAAATGAGGTAACCATCCCCACCACACCACCATGTAATGGAAGATAATCGTTTGTGCAGGTCTTTGTTAACTCACTAACATCCTTAAAAAAAAGTTTTCACTGTTTTTTAAAAATATTTTATCCTGTCGAGAAAAAAAAAAGCCGAGACTAGATTGCAAAAATTCACTTTCTTTCTTTCCATTTTGGGGGTTTCTGTTTTATTTCAATGGCTTTAAAGGAATTTAGTGCCCAGTCTTTTGGTCTGTATTGGCCTAACTGGCAGAATCTATATCCTTTAAACTTTTACTTTGTAGTTCTTTTTTTTTTGTTTGTTTTTGTATCTTCTTCTTCTTCTGTTCGGTTCTTTTTTCATTTTCCTTTTTTATTCAAAAGGAAACTGTAAATTTAGCAAAAATTTTCCTTTTTTTTTTTGTTGTTGTTGGTTGTTGTTGGTTGTTGAATCTGTCAAAATTTTTGCAATAAAATAAATCAAAAACATGTCTGTGGTTGTTCTTTCATTCATTTTTTGTTGGCCAGATAAAGTTGTAAGTGATTAAAGTTTTTGAAGGATTTCTAAAAAAGATCCTTTAGGGTTTGAAGGCATTTGATGTTTGGAAATTAAACTGCTTTAGACTTAAAATTCCTTTCTATTTTTTTTTCTTTTTATTGATTTCACATGAGTTGAGCAACTGAAAATGAGTTTTTCTTTTAATAAACTTTGCTAACACATGTTACGGTCGGTCCATGCAGACAAAACATCCTTACAAGTATTAACACAGATAAAGAGTAAGATTTTCAATTTATTTGTTGTTAATCCATAAAACAAGTAACTTACATACATACATACATAATTGGTTATTACAGTACTTCAGTCAGGACTATAATCTGGTTGTGTGTGTTAATTTTATACACGAATTGCGGAAACTACCGTTTAATGTCAACATTAATTGAGACCGTTTACACTGACAGCCCTGAATTATGCTTTCATCTGATCTATGCATATATAATTGATCAATTAGAACTCTTTAGTTTAGAATTACAATCTAGCTTCTCTTGTCTAAGCTGGGTGGTTTGAATCACTAGCTAATAAGCTAACATACTACCAACTAGACTATGGTGACAAATGCCTCATTGTTTAAACCTGGCCATCCAATACTTTATAGACGTAAATGAAGGAAGTGATTTCCCAACGTTTAACATTAATTGAGACCGTTTAGTAATAGCCCTGAATAATGCTCTCATCTGCTCTATGCATATATAATTGGTCAATTACGACTCGTTAGTTAGGATTACGACCTAGCTTCCAACACTACTAAGCTGTGTGTCTTAATGTTATAAATGAGTGGCAGGCCTACATTTTAAAGCCACAGGACAGATTTTTGTGACCTCTTTCATTGGAAATGTTTTTTAACACTCAGAGTTTTTGGTCAAAAATCTGCTAAGAGGCAGTTGCCAAAGAAATATGCCTGCCTTGGGGTTTAAACGTATAATAAGTCAACATACTACCTACTTAACTACGGCGACTGCATTTATTTCGGTTGCCAGATAATATAACGCAATGTATTTGAGTGCCCCTCCTAAACACTTGTATCCAACAACAGGATCCTTAGATACAAAGTAAAGCTGATTACAACTCTTTTGAACCTAATCTTGATAAGGGATTTATATTAGAACTGGTGACCGATACTCTGGCATGATCAACTATTCACTGGCAATCTACACAGATTGTCTGAAGCTTGCAAATAATGAAAGGTATCTCTCCACCGTCCAGATTACTGTAATATATTTCAGGCTTAAGAAATGGCTATTAAATACCCGATTACGGTATTAGCAGATGCAATCTGGGTAGTCTTGTAGGTGATAAAATTGCTGGAGTAGGCTCACTTATACAGACTAGCAATCCGCAAATAATCTTCTTAATTTTTTAATTACAAAATAAAAGTTTTGATTCTATACGAGACTCAATCTGACCGAAATTTAATAGGAACCCTATCTAGAATGAATCATGGGAACATCGGTCAAAAAGAAAACAACTGGTTCGCCATGGTCTTCTATCATTTGGCCAAAGCTGTCTTGTTAGTTTAAATTTTCGACTTCGATTTCACGGGAGTCATGGTTAGTAGGAAGCCCCAATGCTGCCATTCTTTTAAGTGCTATCACAATGGGTTGCTAGAAAGAGAACATGATAAAAATGTCAGTATTTTTGTGAGAGACATGTGATAAGCCAGAGGAAATTTTGTTAGTAATATTTTCAAGTGTAACCTAATAATACGTACGTAGTGGAAAATATAGAAAATCTCTAGAGCGCCAAATCTCTAAAGAGTGTGTATTTAACTTGACAAATATTCTTCCAAAAATATGGAGATAATTTCTTATTTATGCTAGTGCATCGCATTGCAAAATAGTGAATCCTACTGTAATAGTTTTTTGAGTGTATAATTGAATGCTGAGCCTTCTTCTCTAGAAGCTGCCAAGCAACTGAATGCAATTGTACACTCTTTTTAACAAACATTGTTGATGTTCGAGTCCTTTGTGCGTAAAAAGCCGAAGATCTTTGGCCACCGGTGGCTATTTGTGCCGCCGTCTGGTTATGAGTCACTCTTTGCTAGCCTATGCTCTGTGCGTAAAAGCTGCAGTTTACGTCATAGGATATGTTCCCCATATTGTTTCAATTGAATTACAGCAGCAGTAGGCCTTGAAGAGGCATATTATGGAATAAAAAATTTTCCGTAAAGATTTTCTGATTGCTTTGCATGAAGATTTTCATTTGAAAGAATTTAATTAAGAACGTTTAGAAGAGCTCTTGGAAGTTGACAAAACTTGAAAAGGCTGACCTTGAACTTTATTTATCATTTCAAGAAAATCTTTTGAAATTGAATACTTTTTCTATGTCTTTTGTTAATTAAATTCTCATTAAGAAGCTAATTTCGTATTTAAATGAAAAAAAAAGTAAAAAAAAAAATCCCCAACAGATAATAAGCAAATGAAGTACAAAAGAAATAATGCGATCAGCAGTATCCTGATGATTGAATGGTCGCAGTCAGTCTGGAGTTGTGAAATGATATGGATTTGCATTGTATTGTTGAGTCAGGTTTTCATGTGTTTTTTTTTTGTTTTTTTTTTGAACAAATTTATGATTAAAATTAATGCAGGGACATGAGAATGAAAAGAAACCTTTTTTCCCTCGCCCACCCTTTTGTTGGGTTTACACTTTCAATAGGGCTTCGAAAAATCTAATCAAACGAACATGCACTTCAACAAGGATTCATAAGCTTATGACCACCACTATCACAACTACAAATACTCGTACATGTAGGTCTCACTCAGCATAAGGTGTGGGAAATGTGTACGTTTGTATATCCTTTTTCAATATATTTTTCTGTTTCTTCTTCTTCTTCTTCTTCTTCTTCGTTTTTCTTTTCTTTTTATCAGCTTAGGTGGGTTAGTATGTGTATACCTAACAGCACAACACAGCTCACATAGTCCATCAATCCAAATTCATACTTCATTCACTTGGTATGGCATGAAGTTATCATTCTTAGTTCTTGTACTGTTATGCTATTCCCCTCTCCTCTCTGTTTTTGTTTTTTTTTTGTTCTTGTTCTTATAAAAAGAAGAAGAAAATGAAAGTATTGTGTTACAGATTGAATTTCACTTTTTTTGTTGTTCTTTTTTTTTTTTGTTGTTTTTTTTTGTTGTTTTTCTATCAAGGGATGGATAAGCATTGTATATGAAAAGGGAATTTTTTCTTCTTCTTCTTGTTGAGTATTTACTAGGCTATTTAAAGCCTGCCTAAATGCAAAATCCAAAGACTGAAAGTATTGTAAAGAAGCCTACTAATATAGAAATCATTGAACATATTAAACCAAACTGGTCTCGAAAAGCTTAATTTGATGGTTTTTTCTCGTTTTTTTCTCTCCCTTTATCCTTTTTTTTTGTTTTTTTTTTCTTTTCTTTTGCTTGTCGTTTAATAGAGTTATGAAAGCAGGCCAGTTGTTGAATCTTGTTTGAAAGGATATTAAATCTACCAGGGGTTTTGTACAAGACTACTATGATTCGAAATCATAAAGTTAAAGTTGTTAAATTGCTTAACTTAACATCTTTTAAAAGCGCTTTACGACATGCATTGAACTTCTCAGGTGGTTATTCTGTTAGGCCTTAGCCCGCTTCTCTTTTGGAAAACTTAGGAGTTTTATTGCAGTAACTACAAATGTGTAAACGGTCTAAACAGCCCCCCTTAGATTTGTGATGAATTCTGTGCAAGACACGGTCTATTCAATACATTTCCTATTGGTTTATTACATCAGGGCCCGTTGTTCCACCACTGACTCAAACATCTCGAACGAAACGAAATTTTAAAAAATAATCCTGTCGGCAACTACATACCTCCCCGAAGTCTTCTGGCAATTGTCATGAAAAGTTAATCAAATTTGTCCTTCGGAGTCGATATTAAACTATAGGTAGCGGAAGAAACTGGGTTGTAATCTTTACTAAAGGGTTGTACGGCGGCTGTAGACTAGTGGGTAGTGCTAGACGTGAGGCCTCGGTTCAAGCGACGGGTCAGACATCTCCAACAAAACGAAATCTAAAAAAATATTTCTCTCGGCAACTACCTCTCAGAGAGTGAGAGTGCCATTAAAGGTTTCTAACAAAGCTGTCCTTCAGCGTCGATATTAAACTGTAAGTCTGGCTATTCATCGAAAAACTTAACACACACCCATAGGTAGTATGAGAAGCTCGGTTGTAATCCTTACTAAAGGGTTATGTTGACCAATTAAGTTAAGTTGTATGGACTGGTCTACATGCGAAAGGATTGTAAATGTAAAATGGGTTTCACAATAGCGCTCACATCGCACGTATGTATCTTCAAGGGGCTTCCCCTTTTTCTCCGTTTCATACAACATCAAGTGTCGTCAAAGTAGTTTCGTTCTGTTCATAAAACTGGACACACATTCTTAGAAAAGGTGAGAAGGCATGCAGGATACATACACATATACATACATAGGATATACATCATGATGGTCGTAGGTCATGTAGGAATTTTCGGCAATGAGCATGTGGAGCAAATCTGGGCGGATGTGTGAAGAGAAATGCTATATGAAAGAGAAGATAAAGAGATGTTTGAAAATATACAGTTAACAGAGTCGTATTTCAGACTTAATGTGTATTTCCGAAGAAAATCAACATGAGAAAGAGGTATCGTATGACATCCCTGTGGAGGGACTCATTGTAACTAAAATCAACGTCTATAGTTAGTAGTCTACAATTGAATTATTTCAGCAAAGGTCTCTAGAGCAATTAAAGTTGCCGTAATCTAGTAGATAGTGTGTTGGCTTATTAGACGAGAGGCCCGGGTTTAAATCTTAGGCCATGTCAGACCTCAAAAAAAACCCAAATCTGAACAAATTTTTTCTTCAGCGACAGCCTTTAAGCAGATTTCTGGCAAAACAGTTCTTTAAAGTAGAGAAAATTACCATGAAAAATTTCTTCAGAAACCTATCGTTCGGAGGCGACTTTAAACTGTAGATCTCGCCATTCATCTATGAAAATTATCACACACACACACAACAGAAGTGGTATGAGAAGCTAGATCGTAATGCTGACTGAAAGATTGTAATGACCAATTATGCATGTACATATGTATGTTCGAAAACAAATTAAACAAAGAAATTCTAAGGCTTATGCTAGTAGAACTGAAACAGTCCTAACAATTCATATGCGATACCCATCCTTAGGTTCATCTTTGTGCATGCAAAATTTCATGATATTGGCGCTGATAAGTCATCAGATTAATATCGGGTCTTCAATGCATATTTTATTACATAATTATTCTGAACATATTATCTTAAGATCAATAAAAAAAAAAATCAGAACTACAGTCACAGAAAAAATTCTACATACACTGAATTTTTTTTTTTTTTTTTTCCTAACAACTTGTGGGTTACATTTTTCTTACATTCTTAATTGTAATTGCCTTAAACAAGACTGTAATACCTTCTTCAATTTGATAAAAAGTCACCGGGTATGTACATTGGTGTATGTAAACTTTTTTCATTGACTGTATTTTTTGACTGTATGTATTCCATTCGTAGTGAGACATACTTTAGCTCACTTATGAACTATTTTTAACAACAAAAAAAAACCAAATTATTGTGAAAATATTTCAAAATCATAAACTACTAACTGTAGATGTCTGCTAAGTGGGGTAACTTCTCCAGCTAAGTGGCAGGAACATATATTCCTCTATGCTCGTAAATTGAAAAAAAAAACGATTACAAATAAAATCTCTCGTATAAATACGATGTATTTTTTAATAGCATTTACAGCCATTGGAGATTATGCTATTAAAATATGCTAAGTCATCTTTAATTTTGTTTTTTTTTTAAATCCTTTTTTTTTTGGTTTATAACCTTGTAAAGTGGTATGTATGTACGTATGTTAATTTGTTCAATGAATTTCTATTCATTTGCGTATGTTTGTATTCAAGTATGTATTTAATTCGTGTTATTAAGTTGAACTCTTCCGAAATCTTTCAACCATAAAATATCCTTTTAATGGCAATATAATCGAGTATAGACCAGTCAGCTATTGCTGCCACAACTTTTATGGCAAAAAATTTGAAAATACTTGTGTAGTAGTAGTAGTAGTAGTAGTAGTAGTAATGACCATTAATAATCAATAAAAGAAAAATACAAAAAGCTTTTAATAAAGCTGGCCCGACCAAACAACCAACAAACCAACCAACCAACCAACCAACCGATACAAGTATAATTTAATAAAAATTCGAGAAATAAAATCACATACAGACACTTACAAAACAAAACATGTGTTTGAAGTTGAAATATGCAGAAACAATTTTAAAATATTTTATCAACAATGCAGAGCCTTAAATGAATGAATTCTTGTGATAATTTTTATTGCATTTACATTGAATTTGTTTTTAAATAACTATGTATGTATGTATTGTTTATTGCTTGAAATCTTCTTAATCCCTGTTTTGTATGCGTGTACGGGTGTGTGTGTCTGTGTATGTGCAGTTTAAGCCATAAAATCTTTTAATTAAATAAGAAATTTATAAGTTCGTTGCCTGCTTCGTATCCATTTTTATTTTTTTTTTTTTTTTTGGTTTTAAACATAATAAAACTTTTGTTTTAAACTTTTAAGCATTACAAGCATTCACACACACACACACACACACACACACCTTCACATTTGGCCACATATTTTGGCTCCACAGTGCACAACCACTGTATTAAAAACTTTATGTAAAGATTAAAGTGCAATATGCTTAAGAAAATTTCCACAGAAAAAAAAATGAGAAAAAAAATCGAAAAAAAAAATAAAAAATAAATCGAGAAAATTAAAAGGAAAATGAAAAGGAAAAGTAATAATGAAAACATGAAAGTAAAAATCCTTACAATTTAAAATGTTTGGTTTGCTTATGCATGCTGTGTGCTGTAAGCTGTTTGCTGTAATGCTCTGTGCTAAAAAGAATTCCAATATAAAAGAAGTAGAAGTAGAAGTAGAAATAGCAACAGAAGCAGAAGGGAAAGATACCAGAATTTGGTTGTAGAAAATTCTATAGAAAACCACACAAAATGAAAAATATTCAAATTCTATAAGAACTTGTTGAATATTTGTGTTATGATGAGATGAAGAATAAGAATGAGAAAAATGAATTTCAATTCAATTTAAATTGAATTCAAATTTTTATTACAGAAAATAAGTCATATTAAGTCAAAGAAATTTTAAAAATACGTCAGAAACTACTTAAATTCAATGGAAAAGCTAAAAGCTGCAATTTCTAATGCTTATTCTGGGTAAGAATTTATTCAAAAACCACTTCATCGGAAAAGTAATTCTTTTTCTTTTCTATTTTTGGCATTTTTTCCAAGAAATTACACCAAGGCTATGGCTACGTTTCAGTTCTAATGCCAATAATTGCTTTTGATTAAAAGAAGTTTATTATTGGATCACTTAGAATTCAAGTGGATTTCGAAAGGAAATTTTACTAGATCCAGTCCTGTTCGTACTTCTAACTTGTAAACAGGAGTCCCCTGGAAAGAAACAACATTCATCGTAAGAAATGACATTTTTGGCCTCAATTATTACGGAAAGTTTTTTAGCTTTCATGCCTTGATAACGCTTGATCAAAGTGGTGCATAAGGCTAACCCTTCCATACTTTATGAGGTATCCGCAGGATTACTCCTTTAAGTCTATTGCACTGACAACATAACATAATTAGTCATTACAGTTCTTCAGTCAGGATTGCGACTTGTTTGTGTGTGTAAATGAGTGGCGGGACCTACAGTTTAAAGTCAATTCCGAATGATAGATTTTTTGAGACACTTTACATGGCAATTTTATTTACTCTCCGAATATTTGCCAGAAATCTGCTGAGGGGAAGTCGCCAAAGACATGTTTTTTTCACATTTCGTTTCGTAGGAGATGTCTGTACCGGAGGTTTGAACCGAGTGCTCATGTCTATTAAGCCAAAGCGCTATCAAAGCACTAGACTTCAGGATATTGTTCGGTATCAACAATACCAGTTCCCTGCCCAGCATCTAGAGTACATCCAACTGTTACCTTATGGTTTGCATTCATGGCTCATAGGTTTCAAGAATTCATTCCCTGTTAAATGACCAGTTATCAACCTCGGATTATATATTAATAGTCTAAAGCATAGCTCAGAGCTCTTCTTATTGCAACCTATTGTAGGTTATTGAGACACCCTTTAATTGCAAATCCAAAGGATCAGTCTCTTCCCTTCTACCAAATCTAGTTCAGCGTTTGTATAAGCTGTTCACGAACGTAAGGAGTCGTTGCGGACTTTTGGACTAGACCGTATCCATCTATACTGGGTTCCGGGTCACAGCGGAATACTCGGTAATGAGGCGGCTGGTGCTCTCGCTAGATTAGGTTCGCTTTCTGAGGGCGATTTGTTGGTTGGCCCTGATCCCCCAATCTGCCACCTCTACAGCTTAATCAATGAATGGGTCAGGGGGGGAGAGCAGAGGCGTTGGGAGAATGGATCGGGTTTTTGGGTTTCTAAGCACTAACCGTGTTGGTTACGCCGATCTCATCTTCATATAAATGTGGGCAAATGATGTCTCCGCTCCACAAGCAGTATCAAACAATCAGTCGTAATGGGTGCATTGGCTTCTTTAAGAACACGTGTAGATTTTCTAAGCCCCCAGATACGGCAATGTTGCTTATCAACGTACCCACCAAGCTGGAAATGAACTTCATCCGCAGAGATGATTTTTATCTTTATTTTTTTTTATTGGGAAAAATTTGACATCATCGTGCAGTTTCTCCTTGGCCCATCGTGCCGTTTCAACTCTTGAACCAATTGAACTTTGTAAGGGGCGTCATACTGAGATCTTTTCGCAAAAATCGAAGTAAATTAGTGCATGACAAGTTGAATTTTTGAGAAAGACGACGAGTTGACTCTCTTTGTTAATGTTGATGGACACTCTCAAAGTGTACGCACTGTATGAACACGCTCACGTCTTGGCGCATCAAAAATGCAACCAGTTTCATCAGCTCTAGCAATAAACTTGCGTATACCGGGCACTTTGAACCTTTTTTGCGACCAAATTTTGCGTGCAATTTCCGACCAAGTATTGTTTTGATTTGGAAATAAATTTACGTTGAGTGGAGGCTTGATACTGAATTTTGTAACAGAATGGGATGACAGAAGTAACATGACAGATTCGTAAGGACTGATGGTTCAGATTTAAGTCTATAGATGGACCACCCTATACAACCTAAAGTAAAAAAAAAAGAAGAAATTCGTGGCAATCTAAGTGTCATTATTTAATTTATTACGATTTTGTTACCACAAATAATATTCAAATCGATTAGTTCTAGTGAAAAACTTTAAATTTCACAAAGTTTTTATGAGGTTAACGCATGACATTTTTTCTGATTTTCTTTGATAAAAATTTTGCAATTAAATCGTTAATCGTGATAATTATTGGGCGTAGTATTAAAGTAAATGTTTAAATGTCAGTATATTAATTATATGGTCAAAGATACAATTGCAATTAAAGCCGAAAGCAATCAAAAACAAGGCGTTAATCAATAAATTTTCATTTCCTTATAAGATCCCCTCTTACTCCTCGTAAGAAAAAGGAAAGCGATTTAACGATTAAAATTACCAGGCCTGTAATTTTATGCTGCGTTGTAATTACGACTTTTTTTTATTAAAAAAAAAGAAGAAAAAAACGCTAAAAATAAAAAAAGAAAATCCAATTCAAGCATTGCTTACAGAACTGAAGCTTTTCTTGTGTTGCTTTCAATCCAATCCAAGAGAGATTAAAATTAATACTATTATGGCCGTTAACTACTGTTAACACTACTACATTCACAGTTGCTACAGTTGCTACAGTTGTAGATGTTGTTGTTGTTGTTGTTGTTGTTGTTGTTGTAAAAGGTGAATTTTCTAGCGAATTAAACTAACCCTGTTAAAATGTTAATTTTTCCGTTAGACAGGATACACCGGCGTCCTTCGATTATAATAAAAGGCAACTGAAAAGAGTATAAAAATTATAATCATTTTGTGTATGTGTGTGTGTGTGAGTGACTGGATAAATAATAAAAGAGAATGACTGAGCAGAGTGTGTAATGCAACACTTTCATTAAGTTTTTCTTTCAAAAGCCAAGCCAATGCTAAGTTCTGGTAGAAGAGACAGTAAAAATGGGGAGAAGGCAATGTTAAGGTAAAGTTGCAACACTTGCAGGGGGCATACAACGATAGTATGATTATGATTATAATGATGATGATTTTTTTTTCAATAATTACGATAAAAAAATTAAATCTTTTTAAATTGGAGGCACCATAAATAAATATGAAGAGGTAGGTAGGCTGTTAGGTGGTAAGGCAAATAATTCAACAGCACAACTAGTCTATTACACTGTGCTACATTGCAATTCAATAGTATTTGTCTAAAGATTAACTTAATTTTACTACTAAAAATGGAAAAAAGTTAATCAAAATCTTATTTATTTACTACAAGCAAAGCAAACCAAGTGAAGAAGCCTTAGCCTAGTAGGTCAAGGGCGTTGGCTTTGTATACGTGCGGCCTCGTTTCAAACCCCTGGTAAGACATCTTCAACAAAACCCAATGAGACTTCCTCCATGCAGATTTCTGGCGAAAAGTCAGAGAATAAATAAAAATTGCCATTAAAAAAGATTATTAAAAATTTCTCGTTCAGTGATGACTTTAAACTGTAGGCCCCGCCACTCCTGTATAAAAGTAATAAGCACAACATGAATGATGTAAGAAGATTGGTTGCAGTCCTGGCTAAAGGGTTGTGGTGGTCAATTATGTATATACCACCCCCTTGCCAATAGAGTTGACATTCCGTGGTATGACTCCCGCAGGGGCTTGTGGGTCACTTCATATGTTATGCCATAAGGAATCATTATCTCTCATTTTCCGACATCATTGTCTAAAGTGAAGTCGCCGTAGTCGTCTAGTGGATAGTGTATTGGTTCTTTAAACGAGAATCTGTGATTCAAACCCTGGCTTAGGCATTTCGAACAAAGTAAACATGAACAGAAAATAATATTTCTGTCGTTGACTACCTCTCAGCAGACTCTGAAAGTATAGAAAACTGTTATAAAAAGTTGTCTTTTTGAGTCAAAAAGGTCTCACTCCTTACGGATAAAATTTACATAAAAAACATGGTCGGAACTAGAAGATTGTAGTTACCAATTAAGTAAGTTTTTACACGATCCCACACCCCCCATGTTATCATTCTATCCTTAGGCGAATATTCTAGACTCTCTTTGACCAATACTTGCCGCAAATTAATCCATTGGGGTCCCTATTGGATTAAGAAAATTACTAAAAAAAAAAGCGTAGGTTCATATTATCTTCTCCTTTTTGACGAATTTCCGATGGGCGTAATACATTCCACATATTGAAAGGGCATTGCGTTAAGTAGAGAATACGTTGGCTTGTTAAAACAAGATCTAGGGGTACTAACTCTAGTGAAGATATCTAGAACAAAATGGAATATAAAAACCAAAGAACTACCAAAAGTCAGAGTTGACGTTAAACTATAGATCCTCCACTCCTCAGAATCTTAATCCTCAATGAAGCTGTTTTCCATGGGAAATAAATCTTGCATGGAAAAATTATTTTTTTTTCATTAAAAAAATTCTGTTTCCTATAATTACTGCTCAAGGGGGCTAACAATACTGTAAGTTTACGAAAAAATTCATTGAAATTAGTGGAAACTATTTAGGGCCAGGCCTTATACAGCAATCGATATGCTACCTTTGAACTTTTGTGGAAAGTAACAAAGTAAGGCAACATTAGCAAAGAGTTTTTGTTGCTTTTGTGATCCTGATCAGCCATACTGTAGTTCTGCAGAAGAAAATTCTCAGTAGTTAAATGCTAATTGGTTAGAGAGAGATGTTGTGTTTGCAACAGCAAGAGCTTTGACGATTCAATTTCCTTTGTAATCTCTTATGGCATAAACATCGTTGTGTTGGATTCTTCAAAGACTAAATGAAAAATTTTCAGGATTTTAGTTTACCACAAGAAGGAGTGCCATTTTGTATTGAAAAAATTATTTTTAAAAATCAAAATCTCGAATAAAAATGTGCCAATACGACCGATCAATTGTTTTTAATTAAAAAAACTTTTAATTCTTATTGAACTTTACCAAACTATTTTAAAATATTTTTTCCCACTTGTTTTCGTTTGAATTTTGGGTTTTTTTGTTTGCAATTTTTTTTTTTTTTTTTTTTTTGAAAAAAAATTTTTTTTTAAGCAAAATTTTTGTGTCGAAACTAACACAACAAACAACAACATTTTTTTTTTTTTTTTTTTTTTTTTTTTTTTTTCAAAAGTTTTTAGTTACCAACCTACATACTCGTGCATGAATGAATAAAAGCAATAACAACAACAAATATTGTTTTTGGCCTATGAAAAAATTGCCCATAACTCTAGAAAATATTTCGAACAAGTTTTTTGCAACACAATATATTGAAGCTTACCGGAACAAAATCCATTAAAATTAGAAAGAAGAAGTTTTAAATTTTTTTTCCATTTCAAACAATTTTTTCAACAAAGTGATGAAGGGTGAAGGGCAAAGGTCACACAAAGATATTCATTAAAAAAAATTCGTTAAGATTTTCGATAAACGATAAAAAAAATTATCAATCATTGCTTTGCTTTCTTACTGGTATGCTGGAGGTCATTATCCTGTTGGAAGCCCCATCACAACTGCATCTCACCTTCTGCATAGGGTATGGCTACCACAATCCACAATCCAAAATATCGACGTAAACATGTTGGCCCATTATGTTTCTATTTCAATGTATTGGGCGTACTCCATACGTAATAAGAAATGCAAGCCAATATTATTATGCTCGAACCTCTAGGTTTAATGGTTTTTTACCAACTGCATCTCATCTTCTGCATAGGGTATGGCTACCACAGTATCCAAAATATCGAACATGTTGGCCCATTATGTTTCTAATTCAATGTATTGGACCTACTCCATAATAAGAAAGGCAAGCCAATATTATTACGCTCGAACCGCCATGTTTAATAGTTTTTCTTGCATATTTGCCCCTACAAGCGACAACCTTTTCCACCAAATATTACAACTTTACTGCCATCTGGCGACAAAATCTTCCTCAACTTTTCGACTGACCAATTTAGATGTTCTTTTGCGAACTTTATACGCTTGGAAATATGTTTTGCGTTTAAAAAAGGTATTTTTCTTAGGCTGCCTGGTTATTAAATTATGTTCTCTGAGACATGTGTGAACTGTTTGTACTGTCGCTGTCTGTTCTCTTTTAGCTCAGTGGATGCATTGAAAGGATACTTTTTGCTCTCGCTGATCAACATTTTGACAAGAAGCGGTGTCTAGTCGCGTTTTCTTCGATGAATCATTTTGTTAGAATTAATTTGACTTGTTGTTTTCCACATTTTTCCCCGTTCTTTTCCCCTCCATTAGGCAAAATCACTTTTATACGCTTAAACGCTTTTAAATGAAAGAGAAATTTTTTTTGAACAGTGTGTTTCTTGTTTTTTTTTTTTTTTTTTTTTTTTTTTTTTTTTTTTTTTTTTTTGAAAAGAAAAATAAAAATTTGAGAAAAAAATATGAAAGCAGATATGATGCCATCATTAAATGTTCTGAAAATGATTTTTTTTTTTCCACTCTTAAAGAAGACAAATTTTATGAAGTGTTAACCATTTCTGATAACAAAAAAAAAAAAAAAAGAAATGAGAATGAAAAGAAAATTCATTTTAAAAATGCATTTTTAATCTCCAAATGATGATGGCAGCATCAGAAATTTCAAAAGTTTCACTTTTTTTGCTTATGAAAACGATACGAAAATTCCCATCCATAAAACTCAATTGAGTGAGTATTTTGTTGTTATGGCACATTTACGTTAAAATGTGTATAAAAAATGAAAAAAAAAATGAAAAAAAATAAAATACGGAAGAAATAAAGAAAATTAATTGAAAAATATTGTTCTTCCATAAGTACTTCCGACCAGTTTTTCATTTTTTTTAATGGAAATAATCTTTTAAAATATGCTCTTAATGGAGCAAATTTTAGGAAATGATACTAAAATGAGGATACGTACTTCAAAAAACAAGAATACTTTGGGCATTAACATGCAATTCTATTGGATAATGAGTTCATAAAACGAAAAATTTCGTAACAAACCCAAGTAGTTCTTTGGTTTTCTTGCTGTCCATCTACGGTTTGTTGAATTACATGCTGTTTCTTCCAATTTGGAGAAATGTTTTCTGTATCGTCTCCAGCTCAGACATCTTCAATTCTTTCCATGACAGATCGTCTGCCTTTTTGTGACTCGGAATCCAATAGATATTCTTAATGTGTTGACGTATTTGACGTAGAAGGTCTATGCAACTTCTGACGTCCTTTGATTATGCGAAATAGGATCCCACCACTTTGATTGTTGCTTGATTAACCACACATATGATCAAGTTTGAAGGAGTTTGGTGTCCGCTTTCAACCTTTACTACAGCTTGTTTCATAACAAAAAACTTCGCCTGAAATACGCTGGCCTTGTTAGGTAAGCTGAATGACTCATTCAGTGTCTAGATGCATTACCGCATTCTGCTTCCATTCTGTTCGTACACCGATAACATCTTCCAGCAATTCATTCTTCCTATGTGTTACCTTATGGTCGTATCTAAAACACGCGTAATTCGGATCTACATCGTGCAGTATTAAAGATTGGCCCAACCGTACATAGCCTTAACATATCTAAGAACTTCAGCTGCAGTGCAGTTCTAAACGCCGCGTTTTAGAAGAAGATGTCTAATGGTTGGAGAGAGGAGGCTCGACTGTGGCATAGATTTCAGAGCGCACGTGATACGTAAGCATGGCAACCTCTGTACCCTGTTCAAAGTTTCTCTCATACATAGCGATTCGATACAAAAATGGCCTTCCTTGGATACAAGTTTTCCACTGCTTTGAAAATGCCTTTGCCTTAGATGTGAAATAGTGCACTGCACACCCATTTGCACTCCATGAATACGAAAATTTTTGTGCGTAATTCCTTCATTATACCAACGTCCTCAATTGTTTATGAGAACTATTTAAAGTGTTCGAATTCATAGATGAGGAAGAGGAGATAGAACCCCTCTCGACCCTTTTCTTAAAACTTGCCATAAACTAAGTAACTGTACTACTACTGAGTGGCAGTTGCCTATCTAATCTAAATCCATCCTAATGCAGTTGATAACTGATTGGTTCAGCATACTCAATGGTTATCGTGAACGGATTGTTTCCGGTACTTTGAATCATTTTCCGGCTTGTCATCAAAGCTCACATAACATGGCTTACCTCTATTGCAGCAATTGTTACATTAGAGAGCTCGATCGAGGATGTCAGAAAGTCTTTCTTTGGCAAGAGCAAGGCACTCATACACGATGTAGAAGACAGCCTCGTCTTTTGCCATGAGAATCCTTATTGTTTGATGGATGCGATTTAAGACTAGAAGTGAAAACCGCAATTATGTAGTGGATACCCATGGAAATTAAGAATAGAAGCGACCCTATCCTATTCTTATCTATTCATGCCTAGCAAAGTCTGGCAATATTGTACGTAATTTCTTGCTGCCAAAGAAATTAAGCCTCTCTGTGAAACGAGTGAATAAATTCCAATTTCACTGAGTCAATCGGAGTATCTATGGCCTGTAATGGCCTTTTTTTTAAGAAATCCTCGAACTTTTTTATGAAATTCTCATAGAAAACTCATAGACAAGGAGGGATGTTGAAAATACGTTCATTGGGCACTCCATATGACGAGGATATTTTTACTCAAGGAGTTATAATGTTACCCAAACTATGGGGAAGGGACTAATGCGTATAAATTTCTTAAATTTCGACCTTAGAGAGCCTGGTTTTTGAAGGCAAGCCAGATGATTACTTTAGAGGATCCAAACTTTTTTTTTAAGAAATCCTCGGTACTCATAGACCAAGATGGATGCTGAATTTTGTCGACGATAGAATTATTACTCAAGGAATTACGATGTTATTCTACTGTACAGTGAGTTGAAAATACACAAAGGGGCTATGACGTCACCCACTGTATGGAGACTTGAAAATACACAAAGGGGCTATGACGTCATCCACTGTGTGGAGACTTGAAAGTACGTTCATTAGGCACTTAATCGTGACTATACTCTTACTCATGGGCTATGACGCCATTCATTGTATAGAGAGGGGATTAGTGCGTCTTAATTTTTTAAAATTTGAATAAAATCTAGATTCGACCTTCGAGAGCATACATAAAGACGGATGTTGAGAATACGTTCATTAGGCACTTAATTGTGAGAACGATGATGATGTTATTCACTGCATGGGATGGGGATTAATGTGTTTATTAGGCACGATCATCTTACTAAAAGAGTTGAGATGGGGCGGGGTGCGTCTTAATTTTTTAAAATTCAAAAAAAAAATCCGAAAACAACCTGCGATTGCTTGCATTTGAAGTCAAGCCACATGTGTACTTTAAGATGATTTTAATCGAAATAAATTAGAAAAAGGCTTTCTTATATTGTGTTTCAATTGATTTATTAAATAAAACAATTCTTTTAAGACCGAGACACACGGTCTTTTTAAAAGTAATTTCATGAACTTCCTTCCTTCTTCTTCTTATTTGTTGCATAATGTATGTAATGCGTGAGTGTGTCAATTTTATTTTCCATTAAATTGTGAAATAATGCCACTTAAAGTCATCTCTTCCAATGGCATACGCAGAGAGAAAAGGAAAATATGAAATAAAACAGAATACACTGCCATACCATCATACTTCACAATATAAGTGGCCACTTGAGTTTTATATTGTGATTCTTCAATTCACTGTTGGGACATACAACTGCCGGCATATGCCGGCAATATGACTGTGAAGTATGTCAAGTGTAAGACGATTTTTTAAATAAAAGTCACTGCAGTATTTATAAAGGGTGGGCCATTTAAAAGTTTCAATTGAAAAATGCTTAAATAAAAACAAAAACGGTTTGAAATTTGTTCAAATTTTCAATTGGCTTTGGTTTGTCGGCATAATACTTTTCTTTAACGCCACCCTACAAAAATTAGTCAAACGGTGTCAAATCGCAGCTTCTTAAAGGCCAATTGAAATCACAATTTCGGCCAATTAAACGTTTGATGAAACAAATTGATTGTGGCATGAGATGTGTGGCAAGCTACACCACCCTGTTGAAATCGAACATTATTCACATTAATACCATGAAGAGCGGATACAAAAAAAATCGATTGTCATGGTGCGAAAGATGTCTCCATTGATCGTAATGGTTGCGCCATCATCATTTTCAAAGAAATATGGGCCACTGATCTCTTCGCTGCACAAGCAGTAGTGAACAGTCACTAGTTATGGGCGCATTGGTCTCCTGTAAGAGCAAGTGTGGGTTTTCAGAGCCACAAATACGGCATTTTTGCTTGTTAATGTACCGATCAAGCAGAAATTGAGCTTCAACATAAAATCATCGCCCGGAGCAAAAACGAAGCGTCAACTGGTGCGTAAAATGATCAATTCTTAAGATCGATGACGTTGATGGATTGTCACGCATGCTATCTGCCACAGCTTCGATACTTTCGGGGCACGTACGAGCACACTCACATTTTGGTGCATCAATAATGAAATCAGTTCCACGTGCTTGAGTATATCGGGCTCTGATGACGAGTTGATGTTTATGGATTCTCACGCATGCTATCTGCCACAGCTTCGATACTTTCGGGGCACGTACGAGCACGCTCATATTTTGGCTCATCAACAATAAAATCAGTTCCACGAGCTTGAGTATACCGGGCTCTGAGGACGAGTTGATGCTTATGGGTTCTCACTCGCACTTACAGCTTCAGCTTTGAATTTTTTGGGTGTACGCACTATACGAGCACTCTCGCCTCTTGGCGCATCAACAATGCAAACAGTTTCATGAACTCTAGTAAGAAACTTGCGGACACTGTTGACCCTTCTCTGCGGCCAAAATTTTATACGATAATACCGTGCAATTTCCGATCAATTGCCTTTATTTTTCGATATAAATTTGCAACAAATCCCAACGTTTCTTAATCATAAATCGATTCATAGAATATTATAACAGAATAGAATGACAAAAATATTGCTAGATTCGTAATAATCGATGTTTAAATTTAAACCAATAGATGGCCCACCCGTTATTTGACTTGATGGATGTGCTTTAGTGTGCTGAGTTTTCCTTACTTTAAATTTAATTTTTCAAATTGATTCGTATTTTTTTTTTTTGAGAATAATTTTTACAAGTTCACAGGGTCACACGGTCTTTGTCCGGAAGAAGAAATATTGTTTCCCCCCCACCCCCTTTATGCACTTGTTTTTTTTTTTTGTCCTTTGTCTGTCTGTCTGCTTTTTTTCTTGAAGATAATTTGATATCCAATATATTTAAATGAATTCTTCTTCTTATCTGTATATCAAAAGGAAGTTGTTTTAGATAATCTGTGTGTGTGTGTGTATGTGTGTATGTGTGTGTGTAGTATAATGTTTATGTTGTTTCCTTCAAATAAAAAATAAATTATTCATGAATGATAAGGTGCATGAATATAAAGAAAGTTTTTAGAAATTGGCAATTCATGTTGCCTCATACATCTTTGTTGCTGTGACAGATGCCAATTGCGTAACAACAACAACCCCCCATTTACCCCTTTACACCGCCACCACTTACCACCACATCCACATCAACAGGGAATTGTTTGTTATTTAAAAAAAATCCACAAGAGCGTAGATAAAGGAAAAAAAATTTTTTTTCAAATTACACGTAAAAAGCTGGATGTCTTTGAAAAAGGTTTCCTCACAAAAAAAAAAAAAAAAAAAAAAAATATCGATGTTAAAATAGATGCCAAGTGTACAGGGTGGGATGCGATTAGGAAATGTGGAAAGGAAAAGGAAAAAAGAAAATTTGAAAAATTTCCTACAATTTATTAAAACGGTTCTGTATGGGTTAAGAGAAAATATATTTACCTGGGGATCAATATTTTTTTCCCATGTAAACAATGTGTGACAAAGAAGAGAACCTTTTTTCTTAAGGATCCTAAAATCATAACTTTCAATAACGACCGGAATTTGTTGAAAATGAAAGTATAAATAATACAACAAGTATGTGTGTATAGGTATGTATGTACATACATGCATACATATATATTTACTTTTGTGTGTGAGTGTACTTTTACTTTCAATTCTTAGTTTCCTCTACAAAGGACAAAAAATTTTTTTTTTTCAATTAAAGGGTGTCACAGTAAGGGTATACTTTTACTTTTTTACACGATACATAGCAGCATTCAAATTTGGTTTGGCTGTTACAAAAAATTTTTATTTATTACGAGAAAAAAAAAACCAAACAAAAACCAACGCGTTATAATTATACAAAGTTATACTTAGACCTCCAGCAAACTTTGAAGAATTTTCAATCGAGAAAGTCCATCTAATGTGTCAACCAGTGACAGGGACATTCGTCAAACAATTCGAACCAACTGGATCGGTTATAAATAGTAAAACTCCTGTGATACCATTGCTATACACAAAGAATTTTAAGCGAAGACATTCACCTTTTTAGGCGTACAACATTCAGTTTACTCAGGATATCAAACTGGCAAACCTAGGAAAGAACAGGCAATTAGTTGCAATGGGCAACAAGCCGGGCAAACGGACGAATTTCCCAAAAGAAAGAAAATATTTTTCTTCGATCAAAAAAAAATCTACCCACAACAGTTAACTGTGATGCGCAATTTTTTTTTGTCAGATTTCGTGATTAGGCCTTGGTTTTATGAAGATAAAGTCCAGTATAGTCGTTATATGTACATGATAACAAAATTCTTGCAACCTCGACTACAATCGTTTTATTACAGCAACGTTTTCCAAAACAAATTTTTTTTTCAAATTTCTGATTTCAAATAACCATCAGGATCATGCATCGGTGATAATACAGGCCAATGGTCTGTCCCAGAGCCTAGGCTTCTATTTAACGAATACTTTACTTTACACTTATTTTCATTAACCCACAAACTACAGTGTTCCTGTTTAGAACATGACATCAAACAAATTCAATTTGAATTATGTGAAGCCAGAGTCAAGGAAGACTGAATATTTCGAATGCGTTCCATGCAGAAAATTCATGGCGGATATTTAAACGATAATATATTCCACAAATAATGATATCTGACAGATGATATCTCACACACACTTTTTTTTGATAGAAATTTAAAGATAAGAACTTCCTGAAAAAGGACTCTATATGTTGGTTAACTGGCTTATCAGACAGCTTACAGGACTTGTTGTAATGCGTACCCCTTAGTATCCTCTCAAGTTGACATAATATTTCCTAAGGCCATTCAGGGCTCAAAATGCAACTTACGATACCTTATCTGAACCTGAATTCCTATCAGTCCCTCCACAATAGAACACAAAGCGAAGAGGACTGATAATTTAATTTGGTTGTCGTTTGGACCAATTTTTTCATTGCACTCGAGCTCCATATACAAAAAAAATTAGCGAAATCAACAATACGGAGACCTATTCTTCTCGTTACATTCTGCAACTAAGACTTAACATACTTAATCGGCCATTATAACCCTTCAGTCAGGATTACGGTGTAACTTCTCACACCACTTATGTTGTGTGTGTTGATTTTATACATGAATGGTGGGACCCTCAGTTTAA
>QOCX01000252.1:270831-283615 GCA_005959815.1 Sarcophaga bullata
CCGAACAACAGATTTTTGGCGAACTTTTCATGGCAATTTTTATTTACTCTCAGAGTTTTTGCCAGAAATCTGTCGAGAGGAAGTCGTCGAAGAAGTATTTTTTCATTCTTCGTTTTTGATGTCTGACCGGGGATACGAACCCTGGCCTTACGCTGAATAAGCTAACACTAAGCCTAGACTACGGCGGCTTTGCAACTGAGACTGAAATAAGAAAAATGATTCTCGTTGCCTTTCAACTGAAAATCGAAAGTAAAGAGCAAGCCTTCGATGGGGTTTTGTAGTAGAGAGATATAGATTTCTGATATGACAAGAGTTCCGTAGGATTCTTTCACTTGCATAGCAATTACCCACATGACAATATACTACGTGTAAGCAGCACCGATGGCAAAGAGGGTGTGTTATAACCCTTCAGTCAGGACTACGACCTAGTCTGTCACACCACTTATATTGTACGCATATATATTACAGCTTAAGAGCGACCCCGGATGGCAATTTATTTTTTATTTACCCTCAGCCTTTTTGCCAGAAGATACCCAATCTGGGATTTTGAACCATGGCCTCACTTCTAATAAGCCACTAACTATGCCGACTCATTGAAGCACCTTATTATGACAAGTAAATCTGTGATGAGTCAAGTTAACTTTATTGCCATTGCATTAACTCAATCACGCTTAGTGTGGTAATTTAACTAGGAACCTAAATTTAAATTCGATTTAATCATGGGGATTTGAGGTTATAAAGGTTATTTACTGCTTACAGAACTTAAGTTTTGGAAATTAAGTTGAAAAAAAAAAGAAAAACAACTTTTTGTGCAAACCATCCAGTCCAGCAAGGTAAATATCAATAAAAAAAAAAGTTTTTACTTTAAAATAAATTAAATTTGATAAAGGACGAAAGAGAGAAATAGAATGCAAAAACAACAAATAAAAATGTGAGAAAAAAAATTTTCTTTCAATTTTCCATAATAAATTTGTTGATTTTTTTTTTTGTAACTTGATTGTGGTCAAAACTATTCTTGTCGATTACGGTCAAAACTGTTAGGCAAAATCAATGGTAAACAGAAATAAAAAAATACAACAAGAAAAATGAAAGAATTTTCTCTATAAAATAAAACAAAAATAGAAGTCGATAAACAATAAAATTGTTGTTGTTGTTGGTGTTGTCATAAAATCTGTAGAAAAATTTTATTTTATTTTTATTTATTTTTTTTTTTTTTGTTCAAGATTTATAATCAAAAAAAAAAAAAATAATAAAGAAGGCCAGATGGAATAAATCTGACAACAAGAAAAATAAATAAAAAAAAAAATAAATAAAAAAAAAAAATTTTTTTTGAAGAAAAGTTTGATGGAAAAAGAAAAGAACGTAAAATGTTGCCCAACATTTGTCATCATTTTATGTTTTTAAACGAATTATCTGTTAATGTTGTGTTTATTATCGCCAACATCATTGCCAACATCATTGCCAACATCATCATCATCATCATCAGGCATCAGCATCAGCATCTTCATCTTCATCTCCATTTAAATGTTTCATAAATTGAGTGAATGACTGAACGAATGAATGTCTGAATGAATGTTTGAATATTTGAATGACTGCAATTCAGCTTGATTTTAAAACAGAATTCAATAACAATTTTGTGAGATTTTTATTGCTTTTGAAGAAAGAAAAAATTTCAAAAAGATTCATAGGAGTGGAGTTTGAAATGTTCAGATCAATTCAAATCAAATCACAATAAAATGGCTTTCTTTTTGGGTACCTTTTTAACCAACAATGGCCATAGGGCTCTCACTCTCTCTCGCCTTCTCTCATTATTATTGGTTTCTAGATGAGCTTCTAAGATATTTAATTTCGATAAGTTTAGATGTCAATGCCCAAATTACAAATTCCTTCATGTTTTTTTTTTTTCTTTCCTCAAACTGCCACTGGTTTTTCTTTTTCATTCTTTTTCTTCGTATATCTTCTCTAACCATTTACTCTTTATATTCCAAAAGCCATAAAATTTATTAAAGAAATGCTTACTGCTGACGTTCTATTTTTCTTTTTTTTTTTCTCTTCATTTTATTTTTTTATTTTTGTTTTCTCAAGAATTTCTTCAATTTGATTAAAGATTTGATGAAATTTTGTCCATAAATTATTAACCAAAAAAAAAAAATTTTAATATTTGTGTACAAAAAGCCATTAAAGTGTCATTATATTGAGTTAAATTGTTTTAATTTGAAATTCCTTAGAAATTTGAAAGGGTTTGATCAAAAAAAAAAAAAAAAAAAAACTTAAATGTTTTGTTGGATTTTTTCAAAAAAAAAAATAAAAAAAAATCAAACTTTTCTTAAATATTTCTTTTATTTTCTTTTTCTTTGCAGGTAAGGCCATTAAATCTACCTACTCCCATACATATTCCGTAAGTAAAATACGTTTGACGTTTGATTTCTTTATTTTTTTGCATTACTTCACTTTAAGGCATATCATAGGTGTCCCGATAGCCTAGTGCATATATTTAATACCTCTCTCTAGCTACTCCCATACATATTCCGTAAGTAAAATACGTTTGACGTTTGATTTCTTTATTTTTTTGCATTACTTCACTTTAAGGCATATCATAGGTGTCCCGATAGCCTAGTGCAATATATTAATACCTCTCTCTAACACGCCCCATAGAAAATAGTTCAACGGTGTCAAATTGCAGCTTCTTGACCCCATATTCACCATTTCGGCTAATTAAACGGCCATCAAACGTTTGATGCAATAAATTGATTGTGTCATGACGTCATTCACATCAATACCCTGAAGACAGTCAATACCCTGAATTTACAAAGCAAGCTACACAAGCCGCACCAAACGCTCACTCGTGCATTGGGTGCATTGACTTATGTAAGACCACGTGTGGGCTATTTTAGCCCCAAATACGGAAATTTTGCTTACTAACGTATCCACCAAGAAGAAATGAGCTTCATTCGAAAACGATGATGATTTTTTTTTTCCTAAAATCGACATCATCGTGTCACTATGTGTGGAATATAGCATCGTTCAAATGTCCACCACGGTTTCTCTAAAGAGAGCGCATTCCAAATATATAATTTTCCATGACACAAGCTGAATTTGACCGATGGCATGAGCTTTGTTGGCTTAGAGAAAGGCTGTTGTTTGTTGTTTTTACGCATACAAAGAAAAGTTCAGTGTACAGTGTACAGTTCACATCACCTCCAAGTGGGGTCAACATGCTCTCAAATTGCACGTGCAGAATATTCAATGAGGCACGAGCAGTGTAGCTTGTTGCGTCGTTCCATTGAAACTACATGTCGTAGGTGACCACAGTACTCAATTCAGGCCAAAACAAGTTAGAAATCCTCAATTAATAGCACTCGCCATTAACAATAATGGCCAGGCCAGGCCACCACCCCAAATTCCACATCATACAGCGACTTTTTACGCATGCATTGGACTCTCTTGGTTTGGTGTTCTACCAAGGTCGAGAAATTTTCTTTGTTCACATAAGAGATTTGAGTTATGATTCTAACTATTCAGGAAAACCCGGAGATTAGGATACGAAATGTTTTAAACACTGCTGACGACGCTTCTTTTAACAAAATTTTTCATAACTTTTTCACAGTGATGTGGCTCATGGATGACGGATTGGATCACAGATTTGTGGTCGGGAATTGTTTCTGATTTATTCGCATAAACGGAAGATTTTACAAACTCCAAAGTAAAGTTACGCGGCTTTAATTAACAGGATAGCGGTGACAAAAAAAATCGGTTATTGCACGCCACCAACTTGCCGAAACCCCATGGCTTCCAGATTCGTGCCGTTTGCGTTGGTGGAAGCAACAGAACTATATTATCATGCTTCTGTAGTAAATACCGTTTACAGTCACTGCAATTTCCATTTCATTTTGTAAGGCCCAAGCATCAATCGCCTGACTTAAATCCCCTCGAGTCAGTTACTCTTTGGTGCATACTTTTTCCATGAGGTTTTACAGCGAGTGGATGAAATATTTTGTCGGGGACATATGTACATACATATATAATTGGCCATTACAAGCCTTCTATAAGGGTTACGACCTAGCTTCTCACACCACTTTTTCGGGGAGCGTTTATTTTATACACGAGTGGCTGGACCTGCAGATTTCAAAAATAAAACTTCTTGCCAGGCAGTCGCTAAAGAAATATTTTTTAAATTCCTTTTGTTGAAGATCTCTGACCTGGGGTTTGAACCGTGGCCTCACGTCTAATAAGCCACCACACTACCTACAAAAGTCTCTTAATCGAGGCTTAAACTGCACGTGTTCATGCAACAATTTATTTCGAGCTCTCCTGCATTCAAAAGCATGTCAAACAGCTTTGGTGAAATCAATGGAGCGGAAACGTAAGAGAGCGTCTCTGAATTCTAATTAGGTTTTCTTACTAACTCACTGCTTCACTGGCCAGGCCAGGCCACCAGCCTAAAATCCACATCAAAATTTTTCGCGCATACTTTTAACTCTCTTGGTTTTGTTTGGTGTTCTACCAAGGTCGAGAAATTTTCTTTGATCACATGAGAGATTTGAGTTATGATTCTAACTATTCAGAAGAAACCTGAGATTAGGAAACGAAATGTTTTAGACACTTTTGATGACGCCTCTTTTGCTATGCCGTTTTGTTGGTGGGAGCAACAGAACTCCCGTGGCCTCACGTCTAAAAAGCCACCACACTTTCTACAAAAGTCTCTTAATCTAGCCTTAAACTGTAAGTGTTCGTGCAACAATTTATTTCGAGCTCTCCTGCATTCAAAAGCATGCCAAACAGTTTTGGTGAAATCCATGGAATTCTAATTAGGTTTTCCTTACTAACTCACTGCTTTACATCGACCAAACCGAAAGAAGTTGCACGACAACAAAAGGCTCGTGCGGTTTGAAGCAATTTTTGATTCTTTCTGGCTTTGCCATAGTAATCTTATTGATCGTGTCTTTCCTTCGGCAGGCTCTCTGGGTATCTTCTGCTGCCTGGTCTTTAGAAGCCATATTTGAAGACAAACACTGATTATTTCTTTGGATCAGGCTTTACTGACCAAGACTGGCAAAAAAAAAATACAGTGACAAACCCAGCTAGCAGTCTCTTAAAAGTGACATAACATTTGTAAATAAAAAAAAAATTTCCTCAATCTGGCAACTCTAATTTCCTGTTTGTGATCAACGAATGACAACAACATGAGATGACATAGGCAGGAAGCCAATAAATATAAATCAAAGACCCATTAGTTGTGTGTAACAATTTATTTTCAAAGATTTTTCTCTTTGTAATATGCCTTGAAGTTATTGCTCTGAAGGCACGTAGAAACGTGGAATGTCATGTTGTGGGTAAAAATTCAAAACAACAAAAACAAAAACAATATTGAAAGCAAAAGAAAAAAAGGATATGAACAGTAGTAGTAGTTGTGGTAGTAGTAGTTGTGGTAGTAGTAGTAGTGGTAGTGATAGTAGTAGCCAACATGTCAGTGATTAAAGTTTATAAACAACAAAACAGCAGGAATTCTTTGTTTCTTTGCCAACATTTTACTGCTGATGGTTTTTGCTTCACAACAATACTTTTTCGTTTTTTTTCTGTTTTTGTTTTTGTTTCTGTTTTCTTTTTTGCATATAAAAGCCAAGCTATTTTGTTTTTTTTTTTTTTAATAGTGCAACTGGCACTGACTTCAATACTGATGAGGTGTGTTAATTGAGCAAAAAATTATTACGGCTACGGCCATTGCCAGCTACTACTACTACTCGTAAATATGCGATCATCATATATCTAGACATACATTGTGTGCAACCACTTGGATTTTTTTTCTTTCTTTCTGTGTTTTTTGTTTAATTTTTATCGTAACGAAGGCAAAAACAAAAACAAAATACTGACGACTGGCAGGCATTCATGCAATTCATGCATGAATTTATGCTTGCAAGCATTTATTGACTGACTGACTGCATGCTGCGTTTATAACAATTTGTTGCCGATGTTGAGCTGCTGATGCTGATGCTGCTGCTGCTGTTGCTGTTGCTGTTGCTGGAAGCTCTCTTCAGTGTCTATTACTCACTGTTATTGAAGTAATTAACACTTTTGCAGCTGTTTTGTGCAAACAATTTACCCCCTCCCCCCCTTCATATATGCATGTATATACGTAATGTGTGTTGTGTATGTGGCATATGCAATATAGAAATAAAAATAATTTTTATTGCATGCCATGCATACATGCATGCTGTACGCTGTATGCTGTATGAGGACATTTTCACAACATTTTCTTTCTTACCTACTACACTTGACGATTTTGCTTTGCTGTGCAGTTAGTTGTTGCTCTTCTATTTCACTTGATCTTCTTTCTAGTAAATGCTTTAATGGTTCTTGCAACATCATTTGGCATTCTTTGGTTTAGGAATTCTTTTTTTAAAAAAATGCTTTTGTTGCTGTTGTTGTCGTTGACTTGCAGAAAAACAAAAAACGAAAAGAAAAAAGAAAAAAGAAAAAAGAAAAATGAAATGAAATGTAAGGTACACGTATGTACGTATCAATGGCAACACGATAATTTAACACAAATTAGTTGATAAAACATCAACATACGATATAATGGCACAATGAACTTGCAACTTGCCGTGCAACAACAACAAGACACTCTACAAATACAATTTATACAAACAAATATTTTTTTTATTTCTTTATTCTCTGTTTCTTTTAAAAGCCATCATCATCATCATCATCATCATCATATTCGTCACTGGAATTGTTGCTATTCCTGTTTACAATTGCCTCTGTGGTGTGCTGTTGTCATTGACAGTTAAAAGTGTTGCTAGTCTGTTTTTAATTTACACCTTAAAACCATTAAAGAAAATACAACAAATATTTGTATTGTTGTAACAATCATTTTAAATTGTTGCAGTTGTTTTTAGTATGTTCTAGACACAAGTCTTCTTCTTCTTCTTCTTTTTTTTTCTGTTTTTGTTCTCTCAAATTCAATTGTATTCGCTCAACCACAGTATCATGTTGCTACGACTGCTTTGTATTGCATTTTTCCATATTGAACAACAACATACAACATGTGTCATGTGGTTGGCACTGCAATCTATTTGTCTGGCTGTCGGTTGATCATCTCTCAGACAGTCATTCAGTCCTTCTTTTTTTTTTTGGTTATTGGTTGCCGGTTGTCTGCTCGATTTGGTTTTGTTGGTTGGCTTTGGTATTTTTTTTTCTTCTTCTTCTTTTACTTGCCGCATTGACTAGGAATTGGTTTTCATTATACGATAACAATAAAACAAAGATGAAAAGCAGCAGCAGCAACAACAACAACAACAACAATAATAATAAAATCCATTATAATAAAAATTTAAAATTGATTTTCAAAATTGATTTTCAAAATTACTTTCTAGGGGATTCAAAGGAGTTTGAGACACTCGGCCTTTGTTTCCTTAAACTTCAAGCTGTAAGTGCAGCAAAAAAGTTCCTTAGCATTAGCCCGCTGAGTCAAGCTAGATTTTTGCAAAGATGCCACTACAACCCCATCATTCTAGGTCTGTTGCAGTAAGTAGATCGAACCTCTGCTTACATACATACATAGTGGGTCATTACAATCCCTCAGTCATAATTACGATCTAGTTTCTCGCACACTATGTTGTTTGAGTCAATTTTATGCATGAGCGGCAGGGACCTACAGTTTAATGTCGACTCCGAATGGCAGAATTTTAATTTTTATCGAGATGTTTGAACTGTGCTTTGAAGCCTGACTTCGCAACTAATAAGCCACTACACATTTCTGTGAAGATAAATTCGAATTTAACTAGCAAAGACAAAAACCAAAAAATGTTTAACAGAGCTAATGTTAAAGTTAACAGAACAATGTTAAGTGGTTAACAGAAAATACAAAAAAAATGGTCAAGGAAGAAATCAACCAAATATACGATATCAGAGAATGGATTGTCTATTCCAGTTCTTTAAAATTATGGAACAATATTCCTAAGATACAATAAATCAAATCTATAAACTTCTCTCAGATGTAGAATTGAATTTATGTAAGCATCAACTACACTTGATGGTTGTAAATGTAACCTACTAATCAAACATTTTATCCTAATTTATCAAAGAAATTGATTTTGTTGAGCATAGTCCATTGAAGTGGATCGTAGACTACCTAATAAATTGGAGTCATAACTCCAACATCCGATATATATCGAGGTATTTCCTCCTGGGAGGTCAGTATCCCAGAATGTGTCCTATCAACACAGCATATAGTACATCTTCAGTTTAAAACAAAGCCGCCCCCCACCCATTCTGTATAATTGTACTCTGTCGAAAGGATGGCTTCCATCTTCAGGTTATCCATGGATAGTCTAGTCCCTAACTCAAGTTTTCTTATCTTATCGTAATTTCACAACAGAATTTTTGATTTCATCATTTGATTTAAGGAGAGCATTTATCCGTTCCTAGTATACCTTCCTAAACATCAATTCCCACTTTACAGAAAAAGAACTTCGCCTCCACGGAAACTCATCTGCCTGATTATTGTCCAGAATTCTTGTGACATCGCGGAATTTAATTTTATTTTCTCTACATATTCAAGACAGGCCCATATTATCTTCAATTTACCCTCATATAGTGTGTTATGTAGTGATCTTTGTAGCTCCTATCCAAGTCATCAGTTATTTCGACTCCTATGTCATGATATGCTGTCACAAAATTCAGTATATGCACACTGAGCGTGATGAATCGATTAACGCCTGAGCATACACTCGAAAAAGTGCACAAAAATTGATCCAATGGAATGAAGCCAGCCTTGGCAGCCATATGAATGAGATTATATTCCGTTTCCAACCGGAACAAATGGATTTCACAACAAAAAAAAAAAAGAAAAAAAAAAATTAAAAATTTTGCAAAATTTCAAACCGCTTGTGTTTTTCTTTGCCTTTTTAAATTTAAATTTTTAAATGGCCCACCCTTTAAAATTATCTATCATACCCTCTTGTCATAGTAATTATTTTCAAAGTAGCTTTCAAAAGCCTTTCCTTAGTTCTAGCGAATCTATTTAGCACTGCAGAGTTTAGGGGATAACTTTTTGCAGTTGAATCACCTATTCAACTCCTTTGACCGAACAACCATTCGATCATGTGTTCGGTATTCGATCATGTGTACGGTATATTGTGTATTCTGTTTAACACATAACAACGCTCTGTTACTATTAACATTGGAGGTTCTAACGAACTTCTCTTCACACACAAACGCATACAAATACAATTCGATTTAAGTGTTACTATAATATCAACATGAGTATGTGAGAGGTTCGTCAGCTACAATCGTTTTTGTTTNNNATAGTTAATATAGTCATTAGTAATTCTCAGTTAGTTCATTTGTATTTAAAAATAAGTAAATTTATATTGTGTTCGGAGGGTGGGTGGTGGTGGCAATTGAAAACTCTCCGAAATTGCAAAATTCACTAGAAATGAACTACAATTCCAATACAGTGTGTTGTTACCTCCCATACCATCTCTCAATTCTCTACAATATTCGTCATCCTTCCTAGACAACTGACAGGGTCCTAATTTCATTCATGACGTGTTCCTATAATATCTCTACCCAGCCTATTGCCCTGACATATTTCAGAATTGTCAGTGTCAACAATTACAATTCTGTGCCTTAAGTAGCAGCCACGTGTTCTATCTTCAGTAATGTGCTCTCATCGTCGTTGAATCTAAATGTTGGGCACCAGACAACCGCCATTATAAGTGTTCTATGAGTCTACAGTGCCCAGTTGGATGACCTCCAAACTCTTCAATGATATTTCTAATCGGAACAAGGCATACTTTGGCGAAATTTCAAACTCTTTTTGGATTTTGTTTGCCGTTTTAAAATTAAACTTTTAAATGGCGCATCCTACATTTGGCAGATTCTGCTTGATTCCTATTGGAATTGAAAAATTTAATTCTGGGATTAAAAAGAGGCTGGAGTCTAGCCACAAATTCTTGATCAATCTGGGCACTACAAAGTCGCCGAGGTTTAGTAGATAGTGCGTAGGCTTGTAGACATGAGGCTTGGTTTCAAACCCAGGTCAGACATCAAAACAAAATCGTGAAAAATATTTCTTCCGGCGACTACCTCTCACCAGATTCTGGCATACGGAATCGACTTTAAACTGTAGGTCCAGCCACTTTATGTATAAAATTAATGTTCATAACATAAGTGATGTAAAAAACTAGGCAACCTGTAACCCTGATTGAAGTGTTGTAATGACCAATGACCACAAAATAGTTCGTACCCTTAAGAGAGTAAGTAGTTCCAGATTGTTTCTCTTCTTATCCTTGTAACTGAGTTTCATTACCAAGTATTTTTCAAAACTGGTTCTGTACATGGAACAATTAAGGAGGGCGCTTTCGATCACTCGATTCATTAGATCATGAAATTCGCCAATAAATTTTTGATTAGACTTGTCGCCCTTTATCCTAGCTCTATAGTCTGCAATGTTTTACTCTCCACTTCTATGTGGCAGCGATCATATATCCAACAGAGCTTCAAGTGCTTCCATCATATACTTTCCTTCTTTTTCGAACATGTTCGATTATGTTCGGTTAAGGAATTTCTTGTATGCTCTTAACACTCACTCTAACCACAAATTAATTTCATTTAGTTGCAGCAACTATTTATTACCTTCGCCCATGGTTAAATCAAATAATTGCTTGGGTTTGTTTGTTTTTTTTTCTTCTCTTTCAAAAAAACAACAATTTTTATCGCCTTAAACAGGAATTTTTATGGACAAATTATATGTTTTTTCGTAATGGCATGGCAACATTTTAATAATTGAAATCATTTAAGAAAACATTTTCTATTTTTCTTCTTCTTCATCTTCTTCTTCTTCGTCTCTATTAAACTTTAAAGCACACTTTACTAAACACATTGTAAAGCCAGGCAACGTGTTTAAAAGATCTGTGGTTGTTGTTTTATGAGGCCAATTTATGATGTTTCTTAATGCAACTGAAAAAGCTATCGCTATTGCTGATGCTATGCCTGTTGCTGTTGCTGTGTGTATGTGTGTTGTTGCTGTTGTTAAAGCCATCATACAGGGAAGAATAAATATGTAGAAAAATCATCATCAATTTATCGTTGTTATTGTTGTTTTATGTACCCTATTAAGTGTTAGTCTTCTTCAATATTTTCTTAACCCTACCCTCCCAGTTATCTTTCTTTCTTACCAAATCGAAATAGTGGAAATTATTTCACTAGCAACACTAAGAACTGCTGCTTCGTTACTCTGCTGCACTAAGTTTACTTCAAGGTAAGATTGGCAGCATAACTACGTGTGTATGTGTGTGTGTGTATGTCACTAAATGAGTCTTTACACCAGCATAACCATGATAATGATATTCTTTTTAGAACAGTTGCCATGTTATTATTATTATTATCATTATTGTTTCTTGTTGTTGTTGTTGTTCTTAAATTGAACATGCACATGCACGTTCACACATAGCAAGCTAAATAGGGTTTCCCATTGAGCCACGAGGCCATGAAATAAAAAAAAAAAATTTCGAAACCAATTCCATTCAAAGAAATGAAGAGGATGGAAGCTAGGATTAATCAAGGACCCTCTCAATAAAATGATGTTCTTTTACCAGCAGTCGTAATGCACCATGGAGTTGAAGATTTACTTGCCGACATAAATAAATAGAAATTATGGCACGAAGTTTATTTCAATTGAGAGTTCAATTCCTATGTCCATAGGTTTCCTACATTGTCTGGATCACAACACAATTCTGAAATACCTGAAATCCCCCGAACCAAGATGAAACTGTTCAGTGTTGTAGTGAAATGTTGAGCACTCGTATAACACTCTCACTCAGCCACGTCAGAAATGTAAAGTTATTCTATCCAAGGATTCCTAGTGGATTCTATCTATGAATTCCTAGTGAATCTATCCAGGAATTGCTATTGATTTCATGCAGAAATTCCTAGTGATTCTATCCAAGTATTCCTAGTGATTCTGGAATTGCTGCCGTACTAGCCTTAACTACATCGAGGACAAAACAGAAGAAATTGAAGAACTTTTGATAATTGCAGGGGACTCCTATATGGTGCATGCATCATAAATTAAGATAATTTTTGGAAGTAATATCATATGCCAGTTTTATAGGGTGTGGTATTTTCAAGTCTGCCAAACTCCTTAACATTGAAAATTTTTAAAAATTTCTGGATTCTCTTAACATCTAGGGAAGTAATTTCCCATTAACAGTTGAACTGGAATTCTTCACAACTCACAACAGATGTTTTGAAAAAATAACAGAATATTTTCGGTTATTCTTGGTTGGTTGTTTTGCATTAGACTGCTCAACATGAATGCCAAGCAGTGCCACCTTGAAGACAAATAACTTATAACTCCTGAAATCGTAAGTGTTTCCTAGCCAAGCAACCACATAGGAAGTGTTTTAGTGCTATTCATCATTACAATTATGACAGTAATCGCTATGCTGTATTCGGCTCGCTCGAGCATTACCACTAACCAGTAAGTGTCCTAACAAAACAGGCACTAGCCGTACTATTCGTAGGTGGAGCTTCCTTCCTGCAATGGGCTTTCCTGTCACTTATGATTTAAAGAGATTCAAATTTAGTATTCACAAATACCACACCCACTTTCTTCCTTCCCATGGATTATTTTTCTAATTTTCAGCACAATGCACTGCATGGCTAGGGGCCATCCCCTACTCTTACATCATCGTACAAAAAAAAAAACGTACCTTTTTGCATGTGTGTGAAGATAGATTTTAAAATCTAACTCCCCAGACACAAACCGAGTCTGTTAACA
>QOCX01000253.1:12945-32349 GCA_005959815.1 Sarcophaga bullata
CTCAACTTGATCTCTATTTACCCTTTAACTTTGAACCAAATTTCTCTACAACCATATGCTATACGTTATAATTCTTAATGATTTATTAATTAATTATTTTACTATCCTTATTTTAACAATCCTTGAAGATAAAATTTTTGCCATTTTGATATGCTGAATTTAAAAATCAAACGAAAAAGAAGAAAATGAGAGAGAAAAAAATCTCTTCAAAAATCTTCAATTCATTTGAATTTCTCTTAAAAGTGAATTGGAATTCATCTTTGTTAGTGTAGAATTCTATTAAAACTTAATTAAATATTGAAACAAAAGCCGAATAATTTTAAACATTATCCAATAAACCAGGCAACAACAATGGTTGGGCCGAACTGAGTTGAGTTGAGATAATGAAAGTACCAGCAATAAGATGAACACACAGTTGTGCAACAAAAACTAGAGAACTGAAGATGATGATGGTGATGGGGTGGGGCTGTTGGCGATGCAGATGCTAAGAAAAATAAAACCCAATAATACAACGAATATGGAATGTACAAGGCACCTATACATGATGGCTTACAGTGAATGGTTATATTAAATACAAATAAGCAAATTGGAAACGGTTGAAGTCGACCATATGATGCTCTATAACGTTATTGTATATGGAAGGTGTATTAAAAAGTAATCCATTATATTGTGGCCGTCTCTTCAATGTACTTTCTATCTTTAAATTTAAATGAAACAAACTGTAAACGCCCTATGGAAGCCATAATGTATGAAAAATCTCTAGGCGGAGCGCATTCGAAATCCCCAATTTTCTATAATTCTGGGGCATAAATCCGTCCGAAAAGGGTGACTTATTCGCATAGACCTGCAACTTAATAAAATCGCACAAGAAAAAGTCTAACGGGATCAAATTGCACGATTTCTGTGCTCAATTTATATCACTCCCACGTGGTATGACCATGACCTCAATTCACACGTGCAGAATCTTCAATGTGACGTGAGGTGAATGTCACGTAGTCTCGTCTTGTTGAAAACACATGTCGTTGGTATTCGGAGCATTCAATTCTGGATAAAAGAAGTTTGTAATGAGAAGCTAGGCCGTAATCCTGCCTGAAGTGTTGTAATGGCCAATTATGTTATGTAATCACCGACCCACAGCGCTTGTCGTTTACAGGGTTGGCCTGGAAAACGTCATTCTCAAAGAAATATGGACCGGTGACACCACCAGCACAAAATTCATAACAAGCACTGATTTTTGTGGGATGCATTATACTACAATTAAGCTTGTTTGCGTACATTCATCCAGAAGTGGGCCCTTTCGCTGAAGAAGACTTTTCGATGAAAATTAAGACCAACTGCTCCAGATACCATTCATCAAACACATGTCATTGTCTATAATCATTGTTGGTGATTTGGCAAAGCAGACTAAATAAAGGACAACCAACTTGGCCGCTATCAACTGTCAAAGTTCGAAAGTCCTTGTTGAAACTCAAAAGGGTTTAAATGGGAATAAATGCAATGAGAAGGGATTTAAGTTATGCATCGGACTGTTCAGCCAAAGGTTAGTCCCCGTCCGGTTCAGAACAGAGATCGCCTATAGATCCTATGCTAAGGAAAATAAATCATTTGTGGGGCGTTAATGCATTCTTACTTAATTGGTCATTACGACCTTTAGTCAAAATTACAACCTAGTTTCTCACAATATCCATGCTGTGCGTTAATTTTGTCCACGATTGACGGGTGCTACAGTTTTATGTCGACTCTGAAAGGAAGGAGCAATTTTATTTACTCATAGAGTTTTAGCCGGAAGACTGCTGAGAGAAAGCCGCCGATAGCAATATTTTTCATTCCGTTCGAGATGTCTGAATTGAAGTTTGACCCACGGCTTTCATCTAATAATTCAACACATGGCCTACTACACTACGGCGACTTCAAAGATATCTCAGAAGGAAATATTTGAAAAAGCATTAAGGCCGGGGAGTGATCCGTATTGACACCGCACATTGAAAATGGGAGATATCGTGTGTAAACTGAGGGGAGTAATTTTTAATCTGTGCGTGGCAATGAATATAAAAAAATCGTCAAAAGTGCTTGAAACTAATAATTTTTCATTAGATACCGCAGTGATCCGCAATCAGAGAAGTCGAAAATTTGCTCCCGTATTAGTGGACCATTTATTCATCACGAATGCAATTGCAGTCAGGGCGGTTTCTCTATTCGTAAATGTGTGTAATATGGGGAAAGCTAACAGTAATGAACTAGAGCGGTGTACATAGAGAAGGCGCACGAACTCGCGAACCCGCGAAATAATAACATATGATCATTGCTTAGAGTGTACTGTTGAAAATAGCGGTGAGTTTTTAAAGGGCCCTATAGGCCCTTCTAGGTAACCAAAAAATGGTGTGCATTCCTGGAAGGTGTTAGTATCCGTGCTTTTGGAAATTGAATGGGACTTTTCAGGGAGGGCAAATGGTGTTTGCCTTTGTACAAGTGTAGGGTATAGCAAGGAATATTACCTGAAAATTATTATGAGCTGTTGCATATAGCCATGCATTTGGTATAATTTTCGATGTACCATACAACACTACATACATTCTATAGATTCAGTAACAAGTTGCAAGAAATAGTTGATAATACCTGTGTGTGTTGATGCCTATACGTACGTATCGATGGGTATATTTTCTTGTATTTTGTGGATAAATTTTGCAATTTAATGCAATTTACCAATACAAGTGAGCAAATATTTGTTGCTATATAAGAAGGAAGAAGAGGGAGAGAGGACAGACACATGCATGGAAACATTTTCACTCATAGTTTCGCTATTGTAAAGTGCATGTGGCAGTGGATATTTGTGGAATATGCCGTATGCGCCGGTAAAGGATAAGTGCATGAAATTCAACATGTCAGATAGAGTGTGTGATGATGTTGTGAAGTGAAGTGATGACTTTAGTGCTGATGATGACTCGTTGATGATGATTACTGCTGTTGATGATGGTTTATTATCATTGAAAAGCTCTTCTGAAATTTGGCTTCAATGCGTCTGTAGAAAAAACAAACATTTTCAATTTGTTTGTAAACACAGTGGGCCTATTTGGTTTAATTAGCGGATAAACAAAATTGACTTGTAAGCTTAAATTAGAGAATAAGACGCCTTAAACAGATTGAGAATTTGACTGCATTGAGTCCTAGTGTCACCAACTCAGTTCTCTGCTTTGAAAGTAGGTCAAAAGGTAGCCAATTGAGTATAACAAATAACTCTTCAATCGGAATAGAACACAGTCCACTGATGATCAGAACAAGTGACTGCTTGACTGCTTAGTTGGCGGGGTCTTTGGTGTTTATAGTCTGCTTGCCAACATGAATGTGGACTGTGAATGTGCATTGAGTCTTAGTGTCACCAACTCAGTTCTCTGTTTTCAAAGTAGGTCAAAGGGTAGCTTATTGAGTATAACAATGTGAATGTGCATTGAGTCTTAGTGTCACCAACTCAGTTCTCTGCTTTCAAGGTAGCTCAATTGAGTATAACAAATAACCCCTCACACGGAATAAAGCACAGTCCACTGGTGATCAGTACAAGTGACTGCTTGACTACTTAGTTGGCGGGGTCTTTGGTGTTTATAGTCTGCTTGCCAACATGAATATGGTTTATTGAATTATAGCCTAAGTCGATGGGTTTCATTTCAAATTACTTGCCGATGGGAATCTAACCTTCAAAGAATGCAGAAATTTGTGCAATATTTTGCGAATTCTATCCCATTGTGTCTTGGTATTAAGTACTCACGTTTGAATTCGTGAACGATTATTATTACTTGCATGTCAAAACAAATAACCAAATACATGTTACATACATACATATGTACGTTTATATATGCTCACATGTATGTATATGTACAGATAGTATGTATGTGTGAATATATCATGTGAAAATTTTATGAAAATCGTTTTGGTTGTCATTACCTTGTTTGATAATTGAAAAATATTTGATTGGTTACCAATATTTTAATTACGGTATACATTCAGGCAAAATACCTCATTCACTCACTTCATTCACTTCAGCAGCTTACAACAAGTGCTTACAACAGATATCTGAATATACACTCGTTCGTTCATTCATTCATTCATTGCATGACTTAATGATTGAATGACTGATTTTAGTTCCATGATTGATGGAAAACTTATAGTTTCAATAAATTATTTTGCAGCACGAACGAGGGTTGACAGTAGAGCCTAATACTAACGTTTATCAGGATGGCGACTTTATTTTGGAGATTAAGTGAAGAAAAGTTTTTCTTTCCATCTTCCAAAGTCGTCAGAAGCATGAGAATTCAGAGGTTTGAAGCCGCCGTCGTCTAATAGAAAGTGTGTTGGCTTATTGGACGAGAGCTGCTGTATTATTCATATTGGAGGCAGAGTAAGGCTCTGGTTTTGTATACCTATGAAGGGTTCTGATATTAAACTTTCATATGGGCTGACTGATTCCTACAGAATTTTTCAGACTGATATCATGACCATTGTGAAACAGGCGCATTGCCTGAGTTTCTCCTAATTTACTCGGACTGGTAGGCAGATATTACCTACCTAATGATCGCGTTATTTCAGTGTTCGTCTTTGTCCATGAAAACTCTATCAAGATATCAAGGTATAACGAGCGGCAAAGGGTTAGTACCCGAACAATTTTTTGGTATGGGTTTTTAGCTCCCCGACAGTAATTTTAATAAAAAAAAATTGTTTCAGTTTTGCTAATCAGTATTTTCTCTTAGGTTAGGTTAGGTTAGAGTGGTTGCTTTGATACCAAAAGCTCACTTGAGCACTGTGGTCGAGATAATGTTACGACCAAGTCTAAGTAACGGGTTGGTGCGTATTCTATCTATTGAGGGGCCAAGTGAGCCTAACGGCGGAGCAGGAATCCTCATTGAGCCAGGATAGGTTGGCGACTAGAAAGAATTTCCTTGCAATGGCCAGCTTGAAAGAGGTAAAGTATATTCCTAAATCGATTAAAGAGGATTCCCGAGGAAGTGCGAGAGCCCTAGAGAACTTGTCGGCTCTACAGTTTCTCGGAATGTTGATTTTACGTGTTCAGGCTGAGGGATCTAAGTACCCACCATCTGACATAATTTCAAAAAACATATCATAAATAGTAATGGCGCCTCAGGCGCCGTTCGGGTGCAAGGGGTTAACATAAAAGATAAGAACGTTCGGAACAGTCAAAAAAGTTTGAAGACCATAAACTAGAAACATTAGTCTAACAACATTCGTGTTAGACGCCAGAAGAGCTTTTCCAATCATCAAGCGTGATTCAAGCAGCAATTTCAAAGCGTTTAATAGCAACAAGACGTATTGTAAGAAAAATTAAGGCAATTGAATGCCATATGAACTAAAACCGAGTGACGTTTGAAAGAAATTTTGCATGTCTAAAATGCTAAAAATATCTAGTCACCGCTGACAATGAGAAGCCTATTCACTATGACAACCCCAAGCGCAAGAAATCATAAGTGAAACACTACGGCCTAGCGGGATATCCATTACATCAAGATAATGCCTTATACTTAGTGGGTTTAGAAGACTGTGATCTATTATGAGTATCAAAAACTGTGCCAGATTATTGCGGTAGACCTAAACAGATAACAAGTAATGTGACTGAATTAATCATTCGCCAAAAAATGCTATTAATATGCAATCAGACTGGAGGCCGTCATTTTTCATTACGACACCGCTCGACCACGTATTACGACGCCGATCAAAACTATTTGGAAAACGGAGGTTGGAAAGGTTTACCTCACCCGCAATATAGTCAAGACTTTGCTACTCCTGATTACAACTTGTTTAGAACAATGTAGAATGCTTTACTTCAGAGCAAGGTATCAAAAACTTGCTCAGTTCAAATGAGAGTGAATTTTTTTGGGACGAAATCTAAGTCTCCAAAAAAAAGTCGTAGATTCCGATGAACACTACTTTGAATGACAGGTTGGCCATTACAACCCTTTAATTAGAGCTGAAAACCTAGCTTCTCGCACCATCCGCGGCTTGTGTATTAATTTTAGCCCCGAATGGCCGGACATATAGTTAAACGGCGATTCCGATTGAAAGATTTTAGAAACATCACACAGCAATTTTATATACTCACAGAGTTTTTGTTACACAAATGCTGAGAGAAAGGTACATAAAGAAATATTTTCTCTTCCTATTTTAATTTTGTTGGACATGTCTGAGCTATGGTTTGAATACCGGGCTATCGTCTACTAAGCCAATACACTACCTACTAGACTAGCTACTGTTTCAACTTTGTTTTCAGTTGTAAAAGTTAAAGTGCAATTAATGAAGGATTCTATGTATCTGTTAGAATGAATATGTAGGCGTTTAGCATTTACCGTTATTAAGAGAAATTCTTACGATATTAATAACGATCCTCGTGTGTTTAAGTCCCTTGAAAATTTCATGTGGAAAATTTTCAATTACATTTGAAAAGCAAATTATCGTCTCCTTCTGTTTCTAATTCATTTAAAAACAGATTTTTTTCCCAAATACAGATATTAGGTCTACAACCACTTGAATTAAAAGTAGACACATATTTAATACTTATTTATTATCGATATGCATACCATAAATAGGCAAAATGTCTAATTTTCATTAGGAGAGGGAGGGCACTTCCTCTCTCTCTCTCTCTCTTTTTTTTCCTAATAGTGATTTATTTTTCAATTACTTAAATTGTCTTGCATCAGTCGTCGTCGCCGTCATCATAGTCGACATCATCATCGTCAGTGTATGAGCCCAACAATCAGCCCAGCTTTGTCGCAGAAAAATTAAAATTAAATTTAATGGATTTCATTTGGTATAAGCCCTCCCACTCATCAGCCTTCTTCTACTGATTATCAACCTCATCAGTCCAACCAAATGCGGTAGTCCAAGCCAAACTGTGAACAAAATGTATGTGGGTGGTATTGGCGAAAATGTGACAGGGGCAGGTGGGTGTGTCATCGGTTACATTTTATTTTTGTGTCCTTTTTTTTCATTTTTTCTGTTGGTCAAGATTTGTGCTTTTGAGCCATTTCGTTTAGATTTTATGTTAGAATGGCAATAAAGAAATCACGCACAAATATCAATTTACTGATTGAAAATTTATTTGAAAAGAAACACAACAATAACAACAGCAACACATACAATATGTTGCTGTCATTTCATTCCTTGCGTCGTGAAAATGTTGCAATTTGATCTAATGATTTTCCTTTCTTTTTCGTCAATTCTTTCTTTGTATGCAGCGGGTCAAAAAAGGTCAACGTCTGCTATCATATCACAGTGGCAGAGAGAAAATTTCAATTACATATGGATTAAGCGAATTAAAAACTCTTAAACCTTATCCAACGATCCTTACTTACTTACTTAATTGGCCATAACAACCCGATTAACGGATTTCGGCCTGCCGCAACACATCTTATCCAAGGCGCCTCTGCTTCTTGCGCGCCTACGCCAGTTGGTCACACCAATCGATGACAGGGCTTCCTCGACTTGGTCCTTCCAACGGATACAAGGTCGTCCTCTTCGCCGACTTCCGCAGATCCCCGCTTCAAATACCCGTCTCGCCGGAGCATCTCCTCCATTCGAACGACATGGCCGAGCCAGCGCAGCCGCTGGATATTAATACGCTGCACAACGTCCATGTCGTTGAGGAGCTCATACAGCTCACTGTTGTATCGGATGCGGAAATCTTCGCCAACTGCACTGGACCGAAGATCTTACGTAGGACTTTTCTCTCGAATACTCTCAAGGCTGCTGCATCGGTGCTTAATAAGGTCCATGCTCTGCGCCATAAAGAAGCACGGGTGAATGAGCGTCTTGTAGAGTATTAGTTTTGTCGCACGAGAGAGGTCTCTGTTACTCAATTGCCTATTGAGCACCATAATAGCACCTGTTGGCAAGAGTGATCCTGCGCTTGACCTCCAGACTGACATCATTTTTGGTGGTAACGGCGGAGCCAAGATAAATGAATTCCTTGACTACTTCAAAAGTATAGTTATCGACCGTAATCTGAGAATCAGTACGCCGCACTTCTCTACTTGTCGATAACATATACTTTGTTTTGCCCTCATTTACTGCCAGACCCATCTTCGCAGACTCCCTTTCAATAGCGCTAAAGGCAGCAGTAACATCTCGCTTGGTACGCCCTATGATGTCAATGTCGTCAGCGTACGCAAGCAACTGGACACTTTTATGGAAGATAGTGCCATTGCGATGACACTCCCGCCTTCCGCAAAACACTCTCCATGACGAAGTTGAAGAGGTCGCATGATAAGGGATCGCCTTGTCTGAAACCTCGCACGGTATCAAAAGGTTCGGAGAGGTCCATTCCTACCTTGACGGAGCTGCAGGAATTGCTCAACGTATTCTGCATAGCCTTATCAGCTTCGCAGGTATACCGAGCTCAGACATTGCGGCAAAAACACGATCCCTTATGGGGCTATCAAAAGCTGCCTTATAGTCGACAAAAAGATGGTGTGTGTCAACTTGCTTTTCTGTGGGTCTTTTCCAGGATTTGGCGTAGTGTGAAGATCTGGTCGATGGTGGACTTGCCAGGTCTGAAGCCGCACTGATAAGGTCCAATCAGTGTTTTGACGAGTGGCTTCAGTCGTTCACACAACTACGCCTGTAAGAACCTTATATGCGATAGGGAGAAGGCTTATACCCCTGTAGTTGGCGCATAACGTAGGGTCTCCCTTTTTCAGGACAGGACAGAGGACACTGAGGTTCCAATCGTTGGGCATGCTTTCTCTAGCCATATTTTGCAAATAAGCTGGTGCATGCGCCCTACCAACTCATTACAATCGGTCTTAAACAATTCAGCGGGGGAGGCCATCAGGACCTGCCTTTATTGTTTTTAAGTCGCATAATGGTGACTTTGACCTCTTCATGGCTAGGCGGCGGAATATCCACGCCGTCATCGTCGATCGGGTACGAACATTATCTCTAAAGGCGGTATTGGTATCGTCATCGCCTTGTAGCAGAGTAGAGAAGTGTTTCCTCCACAACCTCAGCACCCCCTGCGGATCTGTAACAGGTTTCCATTCTCATCCTTGCGGAGGACGCTCCGGGTTTATAACCCTCGGTTAGACGCTTAACCTTTTGATAAACTTTCGAGCGTCATTCCTACATCTGTACATCTCGACTTCCTCACGCTCACGCCTTTCCTGCTCCCTCTTCTTGCGTCTGAAAAGGCGTCTCTCCTCCTTCTCCTCTCTCTATAGTTCTCGACAATGGCTCGCGTAGCGGCAGACTGCAACGTTTTCTTGTATGCGGCGTTTTTCGCTGCAGCTGCCTCGCGACACTCCTCATCGTACCATTGATTTCGTTGGGGTGGGGTTCGAAACCAAGGACTGTTTCCGCAGTAGTGCGCAAGGAGTGGAGAATGTTGGCCCACAGTCCACCAATGTCGCTGAGATTAGATAGGGAACGACGGAGCTTATCTGAGAGTTGAGCGGAGAACGCCTCAGCTGTCCTTTGTGATCGCAGCTTTTTAACGTCCAGCTTTCGCAGTGTACTAGAGCGCGCAGACCTTGAGGCGCTAATGCGCACTCGGAACTTGCGTGCGACAAGGTAGTGGTCCGAGTCGATGTTTGGACCTCTAAATGTGCGCACATCTAGTATACTGGAAACGTGCCTTCCGTCAATCACATATGATCGATCTGGTTGGATGTGATCGATCAGGGGACATCCAAGTGGCTTTGTGGATGTCGAGATGCTGAAACCTGGTGCTACATACTACCATGTTAGCGCCGCGGCGAAATCGATCAGCCTCATACCATTGGAGGTAGTGTTCGCGTGGAGGCTGAACTGTCCGACAGTGGGGCCAAAGATACCTTCCCGCCCGACCTTCGCATTAAAATCTCCGAGGACGATTTTGGCGTCTGGGCCGGGCACTTATCATATACGTCCTCGAGTTTAGCGTAGAAGCATCCTTAGCCACATCGTCCTTATCTTCCGTCGGGGCGTGAGCACAAATTAGGCTGATTGTTGTAGAATTTAGCCCTGATGCGGATTGTGGCTATTCTTTCGTTCACAGGTGTGAACCCAGAGACAAGATGGCGAACTCTTACTAACCACAAATCCGCATCCGAATTCGTGCTTATCAACATGGCAGCTGTAATACACATCGCAGGATGCTAGCCTTTTGCATCCTTGTCCTGTCCATCGCATTCCTGTATGGCAGTGATGTCCGTCTTACATTTCATGAGGGCATCCGCCAACTGGGCGGAAGCGCCTACCCTGTGAAGGGTGCGGACGTTCCACGTGCCTATTCTTAGATCGTAGTCCTTTAAACGTTTGCCGTGGTCGTCAACTTTAGGGGGATCCTTTTAGAGGCTTGCATTTTGGTATTCACTGGATGAAATTTTTACGTGGTGGGTTCCAAGCCCTACGCACAACCCAAATTTAACGTCCAGGGGATTGGACTTCGCTGCACGCATTAGTTAACATCTAGCGGGTGCTAGAATGCCATCCAGGAGGGGCCACGAGGAGGCTGCGTGTCAACTTGAATGCAGCAAGACAAGGATCGCCCTGGTGGTCGCCACGTTTACCACAGTCAGAAACTTTACCTTGTTTGCATGCAAACCATCCAACGATCCTATTAGCAGCAAAATGCTACAATAAATGAGTAAAGACATCGTCTCAGCTAATGGCAGTTATTCCTGCATTCATATGTGCGTGTAACTCCTCATGGCGTCTATGCGCAATGAAAGAAATCTAAGGTTAGTAGATTCAAATATCTTTGTTCACTCTTTTAGTCAAAGCATTAGTGAATTAAGTCAGTTAGTAGCCCAGTCCTTAGAACTATATCTACAGCAAAGCTAGGACAAAAGACGGACTGCTTCTAACGTTTCAAAAACTATTTAAAATATTCAGGCAGCAAAACACTTTCCAACACAAAACGCCACAAACTCCCCCAAACAGTATAAGCTCTGCACTAGGTGCCGCACAGTTATGTCACATTGAATATTCTGTACGAGTGATTTCAGAGTATGGTCATCTAGCATGGAGACGATGTGCAGTGGCCATCGAAATCGTACCATTTGACCCCGTTAGAAAGTTACTTGAGTGATTTTCTACAGTCCTAAGGATTTATTCCTTGATGGTAAGACCAATAGTGATCTATAGGGATATTGTATATTGATTAAAGTCCGCTGCACTTGGTCGTGACGACCAGAGCTACGATAATAGGAGACAAGTCTAATGGTGGCAGCTCCTGCGCCGTCGTCCCCTAGACAAAACCTTTAGGCACTACGATGTTGGCAATTTCGCGGCAATGAGATTTAGTAATAAAAGTGAATGGAGGAATCAAGATGCTACATACTCTATTAGAAGGAGCACCAGTTTTTGGTCCCAGAATGAAATACCCATATGTATGGGGAATATTATGGGTTATCTTCCAAGCGGCTATCTATTCTGTAGAGAGGTGTGCTCAATGCTAGGCTATCATTCGACCACTAAGCTAAATTCGAGTTAAAATGGAATTGTCTAAGGAAGCTAAAATAGAATTCTCAGCAATCAGTAGGCAGAAAAGCCTGTGCGGAGGGGAGTTTTCACGCCACTGATGTGGTCAGAACATCAGTGGAGTGGAGACAGACATTTAGAAAGGTATAGTCAACTTGAGTGTCATGCCAAATGGGATAGACTATACAGAGTTTTTTATTGTAACCTATGAGACACTAATCCAATCACATGGATGCGTATCAAGTGCGGGGCAAGGAATATCGTTGTGCACATCGATCTTGGCGTTTGTTTTGTCAATAGGCTTGGCAAATACATTATAGGGATGCTCTGAAGAGAGCACAATATATCGTATAATCTAAGTGTCTCTTCTCAAAAATAATAGAGGCCCTATGCTCTACTTTGGAATAAGAGGAACAAATGTCTGTAGGGCAACGACAATATAAACTTCGCTTGTCCCTTAGTCTAGCAATGGTTTTGTACTGCGAAAACAATTGTAGTCTATCTTTTTGACTATTATGCGTTGTCATAAAGGAGGAATAAGAACGATTAATTAATTTCCTTTTTTGTTTTTATTAAAAACCCTACACTTCGTATCACCCATCATTCCAACCCTTAATCACGACCATGAAGCATTTTTACTTGCCTACTTGTTTGTCTACATTTTGCTCCACACAAAACAAACCGCAATTAGACTGATATTCCTGTAGGAATATTTGATTGCCTTGGCATGCTTGTCATAAGCCAGCATAACCAAAAAGTAATCCCTACAATAATTATCGATAATTTCCGTTATGTATACAGCATGGAAATGAGCACCTAACATTTACCGTTAGGTGTCCATTACATGAATAATTTCCAACAAGTTAAAAGCAAACGATACCAATAAGAGAATGAAAGGTAGAGAGAGAGAGAGAGAGAGCGTAGAAGTATGAAAACATAAAACGGAAATGAAATTATGACTTGTAAAGGAAATGAAATAATGATTCCAACGAACTTCACAGGCAATGGCTTACATTGAATAACTGTATGGTGGGTAAAGCAGCGACTGCAGTTTTTTAAAGCTTTTAAAGATTTTTTCAATATTTTCTTTCCGTTTTTTTTTAAATCTTTTATTAAAAAACCGATTTCATATGAAACGTTTTATTTTTCACTTCTTTTTTTTTAGCCAACGAAGCTCACAAATTCAATTGACATTTTTCAATATTGCTTGGGAAAAATGGCAGGCATATAGCCAGCCAGTAGTCCCATTCCCCCCATCTGGCCCCCATCTAGCACTACATATTCAATCGATTGATATTTCTCATCCCACAAATACTACTCTTCTGCTGTACAAACATAAACCAGTTAAAGCTACAGCCTGCTACGTTAGGGGATATATGGAAAAAAGGGGGAGCGGGCATCGGTGTCGGATGCTGCCTGTGCTAAAGGTATTTGTTGCGTTATTTTGCTTTTGAATATGGCATTGGTTTGAATGGCATTCATTTTCGTTTATGGATTGACTATGGAAGGGTATTTAAAACCAATAGACGAAAACAATTTCAATTTAATTCTCATATTGAAATGGAAGTTTATTTGAAGGATTATCAGGATGATGATGGAAAAATATGTTTTGATTAATATGAAAACAATCTTTGTGAGAGGAGGGAGGTGGCGTTTTTTTTTATTCTTTCCACTGCAATTTGGCTTTTAGTTATTGAATAGACCGACAACTCTTCATATACAAAGTAAGTGAATAAAACCAAAAATATTCTGAGTGGTTAAATTGAATTTCGTTTCTTTGTTTAGAAAAACTGAACCACTGTAATCTAGAAGAGCAATAATTTTAAAGAATTTATCGAGAATTTTTAATCACAGTAATTCATTACTGTACCCATACAAAATAAAATGAATCTTGAACGGAAAGTAGGAGACCACAGAGAACGATGTGAGTTTGCTGAATGGACTCCAAGGCTGTTGGTAATTGATCCTAATTCTCATAAAAAAAATCATCTGCTACACTGAGATGCTTTTCTGGATGAATGGGGACGTGATGAAAATTGTCGGATTTGGTACGATACTTATCCACAAGACATTCAAGAGCGTCCAATGCATTATACAAAAGCCACTGTGTTGGTGTAGATTTTTGACCGTCGGCATTATCGGCTTATATTTCTTTATCATAAGCATTCTAGGTCGATGTTAGATCAACTTCTTTTGGTCTAAATTGTATGTCCTGGACACCAATGTATCAATTAGGACGGTGCTAATCGCCATACAGTTCATGACACATCGGATATCGCACACGAGCGATTTGAAAGCAAAATGGTATGAATACCCATACCTGGCACTCTGTGGTAAGCCCTCTACTTTGAGAAGACCTTTAAAGACCTCCTAGCTTAAAATTGAGAATTCTGCTATGGACTGCGTCAACATCAGATTCGGGCAGAACGACCCAATAAATCTCCCCAAAGTTGAATAAAAAACTTATCAAACTTCAATAAATATGCTCAGTATGGTTACTGGATTCATTACTGTGCATAAAATTATGGGGCACTCATGCTAGACGCGTTGGTCTTGGACACATGACTTCTGCAGGAGCTTTAGAGCAAAGAAAAACCAGGAAGTTGTTTTTCAACTTTGGTAATCTAACCAACATTATGTTTAAAATGAAAAAACCACATTGGACGATGGGCTGTAGTCTAGTTGGCAGTATGTTGGCTTATTCGACAGGAGTTCGTGGTTCAAAACCTAGCTCAGACATTTCGAACAAAACCAAAATTAAAAAAAAAATCTGCGACTTTTTTTCAGTATTCTGGCAAAGACTCTGAGAGTGAATACAAAATTGTCATGAAGAGTTTCTCAAAAATCTATCATATGGGGTCAACGGTAAAAATTGTAGATCCCGCCAATCATGGATAGAATTAATGCACACAATAGGATTGGTGTGAGAAGACGGTGATTAAATGGAACACCTAAGCTAGTTGAAGAGGAGGAAGAGCAGCCGCCCCTTGAAAAAAGTTATTAGAATTCCAGGTTAGGCCATTAAGAACGGACTTATAAATTGACTTAAAGTTGTTCCCAATTAGCAGTTTTTATTGGGTTTTCTTCTTCCTTCTTTTCTCTCTTTTCCTTTTAATTTTTAATTTATCTTTCCAAATTTTACTTCGTCTTTTTGCTTTCGTTTTAAATTTATTTTAATTTGCACTCAACAGAAAAATAGCCATTTTTTGTGAATCCAATTAGTAGCATAACTTCAAAACACTTTAAACCAATATTTGTCCCCAATTCGTTGCTTTTTTGCCTCCATTTTTTTTGTTTTTTTTTTTTGTTTGATTTGAATTTTGCTTATTTTGTAATACCCAACTAACTTAACACAGAGTGTTAAACAGTTGGAAACAAACAACCCACTCAACTTCTATATCAACTTGACTAAATGACTGACTGACTGTATGACTGAGTAGTACATACTATTGAATACTCATAGTAGAATTGAAATATATGGAGTCATACAGCACATACTTACATATGTATGTATGTTTGTATGTATGTATGTAACAACGTTTGTAATTTTCAAATTTGGCATATAAATGCCAAAAAATTAGTTTTCCATTCTACAACTTGTGCTTATCAAGGCTCCTTCTAGCACAACATACCATACCATGCCATGCCATGCCATACCATACCACACCATGCCATGCCACACACCATAACCTAACCAGCCAGACATTTTTAAAAGCAGTGTGTTGCTGCAATTGCTGTCGTCTTGTTTTTATTTTATTTTTTTTTCCTCTTTTGGTTCTTGCAAATTTTTGTTGTTGTAGTAATAGTTGTTTTTGTTGTTGTTATTTATAGTAACTGGTAACTACTTTAGTCTTGTCTATTGGATTTGATATACCAATTTGCCAATTTTCAACCCAACACTCAAAACCACATCATACTTTAACAATCATACAATAACTACAAATACAATTACAAGTACAACTACAACAGCAGACAACTACTACTTTAACAGCAAAAATATGCAATAAAGTTATAATCGGCCAAGGCAGACTGTATACAGTGCCCTAAAACCATAACGAAAGCGGGTTTCTTTGATCGTAAGAAAGTGCCTCCTTCTAAACAGGCTACATATGTATGTAAGCTATACATATATACATAAGTCTATACTTTCTATATTGACCATTATAAACCTTGAGGAAAGATGACCGCATAGTTTCCCGCAAAACCCTGAGGTTAGAACTCAGTAATCCTCATCTAGTCAAGCAGCCTAAGAGACAACTAAGTAATAGCAAAAGTACCAGAAAACCCCAAATATCTAGAAAGTATTTTTTTTTACAAAAAGGAAGAACAAATACTGTTTGGTACTTTTTAGAAAAAAGGTTTTTTTTTTGTAAAAAGTACCTTTTTTCAAAAATGTGTTTTGTTGAAAAAAACTATTTTTTTTTGTCAAAATATAAATTTTTTCTGGTAGCCAAAAAAGTTGTACTTCTGGGTAAAAAAGTATTTTTTCTTTGTTAGCAAAGTGGTACTTTTTTTAAATTTTTTGTAAAAGTACTTTTATGTGAAAAAGTAGTATTTCTCAATTGGTTGTGTTTTTGTGCAAAAGTACTTTTTGTTAAAGTACGTTTTCACGAGTAAAACGAGTATTTTTGTTAAGAGATACCAGTTTTATCACCACTGGCATCAAGGTTCTCAAAGATATATGAACCGAAATGAAACCGGGACAAAATTCACTTCAAACGATAGCTTTTTCAGTATGCATTGGGCGTTCTTGGCGGTCGTATGGACCAGCAAATCGTACAAAAATGGATCTCATCGCTAAAGATGACTTCTCGATGAAAATTAGGCTCAATTGCCAACTTCTCCAGAGCTCATTTAGTGATTACAGGCCCTTTTATTCGTTTCGTTTATCTTGTACGAGAGCACATCGAAATCACAATCCAAAATTCGCCAAGTTGTGGCTTACGAAAGGCCGAATTCTTGGGACCGACAACTCTTTATTGACTGCCTAGGAATCTCTGGTCAGCTGTGATGTTTTCTAGCATTTCGTCGACGTACGGTTGTTGATCGATTGGTTCCTGAACCAGTGGACTCGAATTTGTACACCACATTGCTTTGATCGTCCTATGGGTAGAACGATTATGAAGATCGTAAAATGGGCAAAGCGGGCATTACTTTGCCCGCCGAGAACACCCATTTTGATGAAACAATTTTATTATTTAGACGTGTTGTTGAATGTTTTATCAGTCTGTGGCAATTTGGCAAAACAGACTGAATAAATGACAGCTAATTTGACAGTTGAAGATCCAATAAGATGGCCGTTATCAATTGTCAAAGTGCGAAAGTCTCAAAAAATTGTGTAAAACTTTTTGAGATCAGGTTTGAGAACTATAACTTCTAGTCTTTGAAACTAACTTTTACTTTTAACTTGAGTTACCACTTCACAGTGAAAGATGAAGTGTGACCATACCCCCTTAAATTTCTTGTAATTTACAAACATTTTTCTTTGAGCTCAAATACGTATCGAACCATTATAATCAGTCGTTGCATATGAGTCGAGTAAAAGTTAAATACATTTGTGTTGTTATTGTACATCCTTTAGGAAACTAACAATATACTCGGTTACTTATTTACATGTACACACACATACAAAATTATATAAGTAAGTAATTGTAAGTCGTTGTTGAGTTGGCGCCATTATGCTGCTGTTACTACAGCGTAAATGCTGTGTTAAGAAGTAGTTTTCCTACAAAATACCCCTTTTTTTATAGACGTCCCCCTTCCCCTTGGAGGTTGTTTTGCCTGTCTAAACTTTTAGCCATTTTTACCCAATGAAGAAAATATTTTGTGGTTATTTTTCAGTCAGTGAATTTTGGTTTCATGTGGTTTGATGGTGTAACAAACAATAGCGTGTTCACACTGGCTTCGATTTTTTGTTCTATTAAAACGAGAGGAAATCGAAACTCAAATTGTAAAACATTTTTTTTGTTTTGACAAGTTTAAAAGGTAATTTGACCAAATAAGTCAATGTTCAAACTGTTCTTAGTTGCTGAAAATGCAGATTGTACGGATACGGATTGAATTCGGAAATAGGTTTCTTTTGCAGTGGAACTGATAATAGATTAAGCTTCAGACTGGAGATCATTACAATGTTGCAATGAGGCTCAATTCACTTTTACGACTATTGATGCGTTGCAATGGGACTAAGCATTTGCCAGTAATACTTCGAACGTTAAAGTTAGGTTAAGTTCGGCCAGCAAGGGAGGAGAGTAAAGAGAACATTCGCGCCATTCAATCTTGATGATCCCTTCTTTGTGTTGTCCATTTAAATTGTAATATTGGACGTCAATATTGGTTAATTTCAGTCACAGGATCGGTATATAAAGTTCCTACAATATCTTGTAGCAGACAGGTACGTTTTATTGGCTTCAAGCGGACCTTATGGGGGTACCGATAGTAACACAGTCAACATTTTATGCATTTGTTTGCAGGATAAGCTGACTGAGATATACCAGCGTCGTTCTCATATGCGACTACAAATTCAGTGAAGTATTCACAAGATCGGTACAGTATCTCGGTCCAGGCCATTCGATTACTGATATTAACGCCAACAATTTATCCACTAGTGGGAGTGAGGTATACCAGCGTCAATCTCATATGTGACATATAGGACTTCAGACAACTACATGAACATAAGTCTGAATACAGGTCAAGCTATAGTAACATAACTCTTGTTGGCCCTAGGCGATCTGAAACCTTTGAACCCTTTGCACCCGAACCATTTTTTAGTATGGGTATTCAGCTACCCGACAGTAATTTTTCTCTTAGGTTAGGTTAGGTTACAGTGGTAGCTTTGATACCAAAAGCTAACTTGAGCACGCATAGCGGCCCGTTGGGACGCCACAAGAGAACGCAGTCTTTGTATTGGTTGATGCGACTTCTACCCATTGAGGGCCAAGTGAGTCTAGCGGTGGAGCGGAACTCCTCATTGACCCAGGATAGGTTGGCGTCTCGAAAGAATTTCCGAACGATGGCCAGCTTGTAAGAGGTAAAGTGCATTCCTAAATCGATTGAAGAGAATTCCAGAAGAAGTGTGCCAGCCCTGGCGAGCTCGTCGGCTCTACAGTTTCCCGGAATGTTACTTAACTAAGCACCCAAAATTTTACTACGATTTTACGTGTTCAGACTGAGGGATCTAAGTACCCACCATCTGATATAACCCGAACTGATCTCAAAAAGTTCCCGTAGTCTAGTAGGTAGTGTGTTGGCTTATTAGACGAAAGGCCAGTGTTCGAATCTCCGGTCAGATATCAAAAACGAAATATGAAAAAATATTCCTCGGCGACTTCCTCTCAGCAGATTTCTGACAAAAACTCTGAGAGTAAATAAAATTGCCATGAAATGTTTCTCAAAAATCTGTCGTTCGGAGTCGACTTTAAACTGTAGGTCCAACACTCATGTAAAAAAATTAACACACACAACATAAGTGGTGTGAGAAGCTAGGCCGTAATCCTGACTGAAGGGCTGTAATGGCCAATTATGTATGTATGTATAATCTCAAAAAACATATCATAAATAGTAATGACGCCTCTCAAGTGCCGTTCGAGTTAAAGTAAAGAATAGAATGGCGCCTCTCAGGCGCCGTTCGGGTGCAAAGGGTTAAGGTTTTAATTTATATCTCAAAAATTCGTTTTAAGACGTGATCCTCTATCTACTGATAGCGCACGACAATGGGAGATAAAGAGGGCGATAGTCTCATTCTCCTCTACGTCTTTGCAGTCCCAATTCTCACTCACTCACTCCAATTCTTCATCCTCAAACGTTCATATTTGCTAATTAATGGCACAGATAGACTTTCTGTCTCATCTTGAAGGCGCTATGTTTCATTACATCTGGCGAAAGCAAATGAGCTCAGATCAGTTCTCTGATCTACTTTACTTGCGCTATTGATTGTAACTTGCTAACATC
>QOCX01000253.1:32355-49346 GCA_005959815.1 Sarcophaga bullata
GTGAATTCTGGCGAAAGCAAATGAGCTCAGATCAGTTCTCTGATCTACTTTACTTGCGCTATTGATTGTAACTTGCTAACATCATTTTCACAGACACTTTGTTTGTATGACCCCTCCGAAAATTGCATTTAACTCAGTGATTTTTTAAATCAATTTTAAGAGGCTGAGGATTCTGAATCTGGCTTTGCTTCACAAGCAAAAAGGACAATCGTCTGCACTACAAATATAACCTAAAAAATAACTGCCTTTGCAAAATTTAAATCAAATTTAAGAAAGAAAGTGTAATTACCGCCACTTTTTTAAATTTGTTTTCATTGTTCTTGGTCTACTGCAACCTACCTACTGCATAAGACAAAGGCTTTAAACAGTGCAATTATTTAATTATACAACAACAACAACAACAAAAGAAAAATTGCAATTTACTGCTACAACATAAAGAATATCTGTGTGATTAAATTGTAGAGAAAATAAGAAAAAAAGTATTTCGAATCACTTTTGCAATCACAAACAACAAGTAAAAATAATTTGAGTTTAATGCCCAATAAAGAATTAAATTCGGAATAATTCGTCATCATCATCATCACCATTAGCCAACAATATTAGGGGACAACATATTTTCAAGGGGAAAAAAGTTTGAATATATTTATGAATAAGAAATATAGGGCCTTCCAAGAGGGTCTTTCGAACATTGACAGTTAATAACGGCCATTTTGTTGAGTTATGTCGAACCGTTTTGCAAATTAGTTGTCATTTATTCAGTCTGTTTCGCCAAATCGGCATGACGGGATATAGCATTCAAAAACCCGTGCAAATAAATGGCTAAATGGGTTTCTCTTTGGAGAACGTACCGCTCACTTCGCTCACTTTACGTACGTATTGTACGTAATTGCTCATTACTACCCCTTAGTTAGGACTACGACCTAGTTTCTCACATCACTTATGTTGTGTGTTAATTTTTTTTATATATTAGTGGCGGGACCTACAGTTTAAATTCAACTCCGAACGACAAATTTTTGAAAAGCTTTTCATGGCAATTTAATTACTCTCAGAGTTCTTGTCAGAAAGGAAGTTGCAGAAGAAATATTTTTTCATATTTTCGTTTAGATGTCTGGCAGGGGATTTGAACCGAGGTCTGATGTTTCATAAGCTAACACACTACCTACTAGACCACGGCGACTTCGCTCACTTTAGGATTCCTATAATTGTCCTCCTGAGAGGGCTGGACGGAATGTGTACAAATTCGAGTTTATTCGCTCAGCAAACGACTGGCCAACACCCGACAAAGCACAAGATCTGTCGAAAACATCGCCGCAGTTTGTGATTGTATGCAGGATAACCCAAGCCAGATGCTATTGCATCGCTAACAAGAATTCGGTCTTTCGGAGACCACAACTTAGTAAATTTTGTTTCGCGATTTGGGCCTAAACTTGTACAGAATTCAGTTGACCCAGGAACTGATGGTAAACGACGATAGACAATGGGTATGTGTGAATTGGGTCTGAAGGTGTTAGCAATAAGGCTTATTTCTGGATGAATCGGTACATGAACAACCGAAATTGACGAATTTGGAATGACACCAACCCAAGAGCATTCAGCTCATACAGAAAAAGATTGCTTGGTATGGATCTTAGATTGACAGGGACGTCATCGATTCGTTTTTCTTTGCCAACAACATTTGCCAAGGCAAATGCAAACTTCTTTTGGCTTGAATTTGATGATTTGAACACAAACTATATGTGGTTTCGACTGGAGGGCGCTTACGTACCACATAGCTCATGCCACATTGAATATTCTGCATGTGCGATTTGAAGGCATGGTCATCTTACGAGAATGTGATGTGAACTGGCGTCTAAGGTCGTCTGGTTTGACCCCGTTAGAGTTTTTCTTGTGGGGTTATCTTATATCGCAGGCTAGTGACATCGTTAAGAAGGGGTTTGCTGACCCCCAAAATTAAGTTTGGTGACCACAAACTGAAGTTAACAGAGATAGCAGGCGCTATAAAGATTTTAAAGAAAAGCGTTGGACATTTTGGGCCTGCATGCCTAGTAGGTAGTGTGTTGGCTTTTTAGACGTGAGCCCGTCATTCAAACTTCGGCTTAAATTTTTGGATCAAAACGATCGTGGTTCTGCAGCCTTCTGCAGAAATTCCGAGAATAAAATAGAGATTGTCATGAAGTGTTCCCCAAAAATTGTAGTCCTAACTTAAGGGTTGTAATAGCCATACACGCTTGTTACAGTGTTCATCGACTATCCTGAAGAGAGAAAAGCCCACGAACAGTGACATGTGAGGTCGATCATTTGAAGATGGCGGACCTTTTTACATATTTGTTTAAGGCCCAAAGAAGTTTAATTAACACAATTCTGCATTACCAACCAATGATAACATAGTTATCTCTTAAAGCCACCCTAATACCTTAATGTAGACGATTACCCTGTAAAGAGCTGTGAACGTATAACCGCAACGTCATCGTAATTAAATAATGAAGCCATTGTTTGTGGTTAAATAATGCCAAGACAAAAAAAAAACGTAAAATAATCACAAAATTTTAATATTTTCTTGTTGTTGTTGTTGTTTGTTGCTTGTATCATACGAGAGAAAACAATTCATTTAAAAATAATTCACTTCTGCACCACCTCCATAATGAATGAATGAATTGAATGAGACTGTAGACAGGAATTTCCTTAATTTCTTAACAAGCAAATTATCGAGTACAATACATAGCACAGAAATTATCGTTTCATTATGAATTCATGATTTTTCATTTGTTTTAAAATGAAACAAAAGATGACGTGATTGAAATGAATCACGGTTAGGAGTAGGAGTCCAGTAAAATTGTTACTAATAACGCAGTATTTAAAGGAGAAGAGTTTTTAGGTGTAGTTCTAGACAGGCGACAACTGCTGATTTTATTTGATGATATCCGAGAAACGGAGTGACACGGATTTCCCAATGAAACCTTAAATAGTCAAGAAAAGTTGCTTGCATGTTAGGTAAGGCGGATGGTAAGACAAGGCCGGTGTTTGGACCCATATTGTAATACCATAATTAATATCCAAAAAGAGCGCTAAAAATTCATTAAGGAAAGCCAATCTGAATCTTTCGAATATTTTATAGGACGGTACAGTGCGAGAGATTAAGAACAGAGCACTGAAAAATGGCCTCCTTCTCCTGCAGAATTCTGTCAATAAAATTCCGAGTCCATTGACATGCCTTTCAAAATGGCAGAGACTCGTGAGAATCGCAATTGTGCGATGAATGAACAGAAGCAAAGCAGTCCGTTACCTATTCGTACAAGTCTAGCAGAGTTTAACAATTATGTACGCACCTTACTGTAAATTGAGAGGAGATTACTTAACCTTAGTTAATCGGAATCGTGTAGACTCAGGTGCCGTCATTTCAGTACAGAAAAAACACTGCAATGATCAAGCAGCTTATAAAAGTTTTACAATAGAACCCATGATAAATATACTACAAGCACTTTCACTACCATATATAGATCTTCCAACGTTCTGTCACCCAAAAACCGATGACGCCTTTTCTGAAGTTCAAGGTCCTTGTATAGAAGGAATTGAATCGATTCTGTACTGCGCTAATACTGGTGGGGAATAGCGAGCTTGCCAGCTTAAGTAGTTTCTTGGATCCACTGCTGGACAGCTGTCACCTTAAACTGTCTGTGCTACTATAAGAAGATTTTCAATAACAATTTGATGTCCCTTAAAGGGTTAATACTGTTTATATTTTGCTGTTTTCCAGTTGCCAATATGAGTGGCTTGTTTTATAAATTCGAAAAGTATCAGGCAAATAAGCCTGCAAGAATTTCTTCAACTAAAGATTCAAACAATTTTCTCCATTTTGTTCAACAACTACTAAATGTGCCATAAACTTTAAATGAAATATACTAATAAAAACAATAGCGACAAATGTCATACAACAAAAACAACAATAATAATAATATTTTGTATAGTTTTTTCAAGTATCTACTATACATACTACATACATATACAGGACCGACCCAACAGCCATGTCTAATAATTCAAGTTTATGAATATTTATTATCATCATCATCGTCGTACTGAATATTTTCAGGCGTTTCATTTTATTTTATTTGCATACTCACATAGCCGAAAGCAACTACTACTTGTATTTGTATTGTATACATTCACACACACGCATACACACACACGTTGAGACATTCACATCCACTTTCGTTATTTTTTTACACATGCCTGTTCGTTGCTTGGAAAATTAACAATTTTTCAATTAAAATCAATAATCCACACAAGTTTTTAGGCAATAGCAATAACAACATCAATGTGAGTTAAATAAAACAATAGTAAAGAGAAAGAGAGAGAGAGAGAGAGAGTGCGAGTGCGAGGAAGAAAGGAAAACACAATGCTCTTCTCTAGCATTTCTTATTTACCACAGGTTTTGTTTGTAACAATGAACTCTATTTTGTTCTCTCTCTCTCTCTCTGTCTCTCCCATCTACTCCTGCAAAAGCCATATGGTAATCAGTGTTGCCATTCGGTTTATTTTGTACTAGAATTGGTTACTTTTTTCTTTGATAAGCAGAGAGATGAGTACTTTGACTTTTTTGATTTTGTTTTTGTTTTAAATCAAGAGTAGAGTGATAAGTTTTAAATTCGATCCTGAGCCTATTCGACTGCGATTTTGTATTGATTACAAAATTTGGGGTTTAGAACAATTTGGAAGGACGAGCGAAATCGGAATCGGAATAACATGTTCTAAATATCAACTGCTTTATTAACGGACAGCCTTCAAGATTGTCAAGATTATGTGCTTATACTACTACATAACCTAAGGATTTGTTTAATGTCCCTTCTGGTAAGAAGACGTGTAAGCGAAGGAAGTAATTGCAAAGAGGGTGAGAGTACAAGTGTATAGCAATATGGAAGCAATGATCATGTAAAAATATTGGGCTTAGAAGATCTGGATGTACCTGTCAACTACCAGTTACCAAAATCGGCTGTCGGTTCTGGTTTTACAACAAAGACACCGGCCAAATCCTTTTATGATAGGCTAGTGTCGGACCCCCTCGAAGAAAGGGGGCCCATTGTGATACCACAATTAATTCTATCCGGAATTTAACTATTCCCTAGAGAACACCATTCCCAGACAAATCACACTATTGCATCGGTCAACGCTGTAAATTAGAAGTCAAGTCAAAAACCTTTGTCTCTTTATGACAACAACAGAGAACTGATACATGGGGTGAAAGACGGTCTCCTCCTCCTTAGATCGACAACTTCTGTAGAAGGTCATTATTAGGAATGCTGAGTTCTTCGGCATGGTTATAAAATAGGACAGTGTAATAATCGCTATTGTGCGATGGAAAGTCATCAGATTCAAGAACAAAAGTGAATCAGTCGTCTTCTTAGCGGCACTGAGTCGTCCCCACTTCCCCCAACATCCAACATTAACCGAGGCAATGGGAACATCTAGGACCTATAACATGTTGGGAAATGCCAGCTTCGTGCCGGCCCTGGCCATCTCATCAGCGATGCAATTTTCAAACATATTTCTGTGTCTCGTAACTTATATACGAGTTAGCCTTGAATGATCAAAAATTTCTTCAAAAAGATCCTTGGCATTATGTACATGGAGGGACGTTGAAACTATGTTCGTAAGGAACTCAACCGTAGCCTGGTTATTAGAGTAAATCAATAGATTTTTAGGGAAAATTCCGCCACTAACAAGCATTGTGCCGCTCTAAAATTGCAGTGACCTCTGCTTGGTAAATACTGCGTCACCAGGCCAAGTTACATCACTGAGGGAGAGAGAGAGAGAGAAAGAGTATACGGTTCGAAACATGATAATATCGGCATAAGTTTAGACCATAAAACCTGATACATGCTTCAAATATCAAGCATCAATTTCTAATTAAAACTGAGCTACTCTAACTCAACAATGGCAACACTGACAAATATAATACACACATCTACATACATTGGTATTGTATATTAATTTTACATCCTTATGTGTGAATTTGTGCATGACTTTTTTTTATTTTGAAATGATTTTTTTTTTCTTCTTATTTTGGGTGTTTAAATCTCTGTTCCTTTGTTTAGTCACTCAAATGTGTTGTGAATGAGAATTTCTGTGCTTGTGTTAGTGCATGTCTAAGTGTTCATGTGTTATTTCTCTTGTTTGTTTTTGTTGCTTGTATTTGAAGTAGTAGGCAAATAGCTTGAGTGCCTGTAAATATGCAAGCTTAACTAACAACACTTTAAAATGTCTTTTTCTAAATAGAGTGGTGGTGCCATTGAAAAGGTTGTACAAAAACAGGCAATCAGTGAATAAGAATAAGGCATCTAACAGGGTAATCTCATTACCATGTGGAAACGAGAACATTTGCAAACTAAAGAATAATAAGGACTTCAATGTCGAAATTGTTGTGAAGCTTAAAAGAGAAATGAATGTTAATTCATTGAAGGCTGGAACTGACACTCTTCCAATAACGCAGTTGCCCATGGGAATCACAATTGTGATCATCTTTTTGCTCATACAAATTCATCAAAATTTAATAAAATTGAAATTGATTCTCTCAGTGAAACGAGCGTAGCATACTTATTTTAACTGCACCAATAGGAACATCTATGTTCTGTAACATGTGGGTGATTGTCAGCGCCATACCGGACCTGGTCAATTCACCAATAATGCAATTTGCAATGGTGTCCCTATGCACTGGAAACCATGTATATGTTATCCTTGAATAGTTTAAAATTCCTCTCATAAGTCCATAGTATTTATGGACAATGGTGAAATTCGAAGTGATGCTTTTTTTGGGATTTAATCGGCAGTCTAATTGTCCGGGATAAATCTTCCCAACCAACAAACATTAAGTGGCTTTTAAAATGGCTATAATAGCTGCCTTGAAAACAATGCATTTGTAAGGCAGTTCAGTTCATACGAATCAGAACAACTATATATCAAACATTCTAATACATAACCACAGCTTACTCTTTACAGTATGGGAGGCAACAGTATAAACCTTAAGGTACCATTGGGGTCTTCCAGATTTTTAGGCCAAAAAACCCTAGTGGGAATATTCAAATGAAATGTCCTATTCAGGAACTTGAAAGGATCGATATAATCGTCGAGATAACTTCTCACAGGATAATGCAGATCTTAATTACGCCTTTCAATTATTTGCCGTAGTCTAGTCGGTAGTGTGCTCTTTACTAGACATGAGGCCACGGTTCAAACCCCAGGTCAGACATCTGCATTGAAATATGGAAATTTCGGGCAAAGACATTGAGAGTAAATAAAATTGCCATGAAAAAGTTTCCCAAATAACTGTCGACTTTAAACTCCTAAGTCCCGCAACATACATAACATAATTGGCCCTTACAAACCCTTCAGTCAGGATTACGGTCTAGCTTCTTCACACCACTTATGTTGTGTGTGTTAATTTTATACATGAGTGGCTAGACCTACAGTTTAAATTCGACTCCGAAAGACAGACTTTTTGAGAAACTTTTCATGGCAATTTTTATTTTCTCTCAGAGTTTTTGCTAGAAGTCTGCTGAGAGGAAGTCGCCGAAGAATTTTTTTCATATTTCGTTTTTGATGTCTGACCGGGGATTCGAAATCTGGCCTTTCGTCTAATAAGCCAACACACTACCTACTAGACTACGGCGACTAAGTCCCGCAACTCAGGTGTAAAATTAAGACATACAACATAAGTGGTGTGAGAAACGAGCTCGTTATCCTGGCTGAATGCAAAGCCTAATATATCGTCTTTCAAATAAGCTGTGGAAACGTTACATTTGTAAGCGTAATGTCGACAATTTGTAACCGAATTTATCACCCAAACACTTTTGAAATATTGTGGACGTCGTAACTGAAAGTTGTTTTTTTTTTATCGGAATAACTTCAGAAATTAAAATAATTGTTGGCATAAAAGTAAGACAAAAATAATATTTATAGGACATAAAACCAACCAACTTTTCTAAACCATTTCAATAACTTCACTGTTGTTGTTTATTAAAATTAAGCCAAATATGAGTAAATCATTAGCGATTATTCGACATAATTTGCGAGTATTTTTTATTAACAACGACTTTCCTGAACATGTAATCCAAACGTAAAAAATCCTTGACAATCCAACTGATACTCTTTCTTTTTTAAATGAATATCACGTTTCCTCACCATGGGTGGTAAAACTAATGCAACAAAATCTCACCTCAAATATGGATATTCTTTACATATTAAACACAACAAAAGAAACACAAACGATATTAAGTAGCGTAAAAATATTATTACAATACTACTAACACACACTTTTAAACACACGTACACGCACACGCACGCACATTTATACTTTCTCTGTTTTTCTGGCCTTCACTTCTCTCTCTATCTCTTTGATTTCCTAACATGTTCTCAAACTAACTGCTTATTATACTCGTTGTGTTATGGAATCATTTGTTTTGTTTTGATTTTGTTTTTTTACTACTTCGTATTACTCATATTAAGAAAAAAAAAAGAAAAAATAGCAACAACAACAATAATTTTGCAACTACAACAACAATTGTAATATATTTTTTTAATTTGAAGTACATGAGTAATAAAGTGTAGCAGCGTCTAATTGTTTCTTTATTACACGTGTCCTTTCGCTATGGGTGTTAAAGAACGTGCGCATGTTTTGCTTGTTTATTATTTTGTTTTTGTGCTCTCTATCTCTCTTGTAACAATAACAATAACAACAACAACAACAATGATAATAATAAGAACAATAATGTTGTTACTGTCTCTGTTAGCAGTTAAAAACGTAGCATCATTACGTGCTACTAACATCCCTCCTCTTCTGTTAGGGGTGTTTGTGTATTAAAATCATCGTGTTCTAAAACGCTGTTAATGAGCCTTTAGCTGTTGACTTTTTGCGTAAAAGATTATAATTTTTAATGATTTTTAATACTCGTGCAAGGCAAAATGTTTCATCTCTAATTGGCCAAAATGTGGCAGAGTTTCTTGGTTATATCATCACTATGTTTCCTTATTTTCTAGCTCCAGTATACGAAATCAATAAGTGACTTTCATCGGATTTTGCTTCGACTCATGACAACCTTGTAAGTTCAGCTAGGCTAGATCATGTGTTGTTGCAGTGAGCTAGGAATTTTATAGGGTTCCACGACAACTGCAGTTCCGTTTTGACAATCTAGTCTTGAGTTATTGGAATCGCCTTTGAATTGTAACACTTAGCCGTTGGATACTCTTTAAGGTGCTAAACGCAACGTGTTAACCTCTGTAGTCATCGATTTGATAAAGATTTACAGTCGTTTAGAGCTGTTTTTAGATTAACGCTAGGTTTTGCAACCATAAAGCAGTATAAAGTTAACGAAAATATTGTGAACTTAAGTTTCAAGATGCCTGGGGAAGTCAGAAGACGTTCACATATCCCTGAAAGAATTCAAGACAAGATGCATGCTTTGTTGATGCGTGGATCCACAACTTCATTTGCCCCTCCATTTTTCTTGATTGTGTAGCCAATTTACCAGAATAATTGATGCCCTTTTATGGTGTTGTTAGTGAGAGCGAAATAATTTACCGTGTTTCCTTAATTTCACGTTCTTGAAACGCTTTAGTTAGAATTAGGTTAGGTGGAGAAACCTCTTGAAGGAAGAGGTCCCACTTAGGCCAGCATTTAGGACAACTGTGATAGCCTCATTAATTCTACCCGGGAGTCAACCATTCCCTAAAGAAATTAGTCGGGATTACGACCTAGCATCTCACATCACCCATGTGGGGTTTAAAATCGACACCGAATGACAGATTTTTGAGAAACTTTTCATGGCGATCTTATTTACCTCCAGAGTTTTTAGCAGAATATTGCTGAGAATCGCCAAAGATATATTTTTACATATTTCGTTTTATTAGAGATGTCCAAACTGGGGCTTGAACTACGGTCTACACAAACTTCAATAGGGGGTATTTATTGTAATTAAATAACACCAAGTGTGTGAATATTTCATCCAATTTTTTTAATCGAGCGAAGGCGGCAATGGCACCTTGGTTGAAATATGTGCCACGGCTTCTCTGGATGGAGCACATGGAAAAATGTTTAATTTTGAAATTGATCGGTCGCATGGGTTATGTTTGCTTTGAAGGCCGCTGTGGATGTTAGCTTTTTCGCCTTCTACTGTGACTTAAGAAAACCCTACAAATCGTATGATCTCGGTGGTAAGTTTCGCATTACTTCTACGTGAGACGAACGTGACCTCAAATCGTTCATGCATAATATCCAATGTAGATGTCCATGTCATCTAACTCAGATCAAAGAAAGTTGGTCATAATGCTCGCCGATGGTAGCGATAATGATGACACTGCCAGCCCAAAATCCTCATCTAAAAGTAACTTTTTCGGGAGCACTTGGACGGTGGTTTTGGATCTCATATGAGTATCTTTTTAAGTTCGACAATTTCGTTCGTTCAAGTACCGATTCATCTATATACGTGCTTCATCGCTTAAAGACGATTTTTGAATTCAAATTGTGGTCAACTGTAAACGGCTCTAGTTGAATTTTGTACGGATGCAACCCAAGTCACGAAACAAAATTTGACAAGCTGTGACCTGTGGGAGGCTGAGTTTTCGTGAGCGAGATAAAATCTACTGCATCGGCTTCATCTGTTTATTATCACGGACACAGGCGATGGTTTATTACAAATTCTTGAATTCCCCCCGAGTTACATTCATTGGTCGATTCTTTGTCCGCCATTTTGTGTCCTCTTGGTACGGCGATTATAGTGATCATAAAATGGCGAAGAATACGGTATGCTGTCTGAACTGAACACATATTCTTTGTGTTGTTGTTGTATGTTAAACCCGCCCAAAGTGATTTGGCGAAATAAACTGAATACATGACAACTAATTTGACGGTTGTAGCTTGAATAAGATGGCCACTATCAACTTTAAAATTTGGAAGACCTGATAAATTTGAAATTCAGAAAAAAAAGTAATTGGAATTCGTTTTACCACATCTCATATAAATTGTTGTTTCTTTTTTTAATCATAACCTTTCCGTACAGATTTGAAGAGTTCAACAGTTCAAAATAGATTCCAAATTATCTGCCATAATTTTCAAATTACAATATAATTATGAGGCTTCAATTTTTATTACAACAAAACAAGACCCATTTAATATTTCACATCCGCAGGTACACATTTCGAGAGGCGGTCTACAATGCACGTTTAGTTTCCTTTTAAATAATTTAAATGCATATGCTTTTAAACGGAATTATAAGCATTTAAATGCCCATCACACCACACACGCATTCACAAGTCTATAGGTCTACTAATTATTTGTTGATTACCAGGAAAAGCCCTTGAAATTATTTGACGTTTGCCCCTCTCTTCGATGACGTTACCATTTGTTGCATGTTTAGCAGCAAAGACAGCGAGAAAAAAAAACATATTAAATTGAACTGAACTGAACAGAACGGAGGGAGACTGACTACAAATGATAATTTTTAAAATTCGAAAAAAAAATGACTGACATTTGGACTGACAATGCAATTTCGACATAATTTTATGGTTGTTTAGTATCGTCAATTGTATGTATTGAGGCGAGGCACAGTGATTGGAGGAGGAAGATATATCAAATAAAAATCAAATGTCGGACATTTCAACATTTTGCACCGTTCTACCCATAACATCATTAAAGTAGGTAGCATGTATTGGACTTTTCAACTTTTGACAGTTGACATCCGCCATTTTGTTGAAGCTACGGCTGTCAAATTAGGTGTCATAGCATTAAATATAACATTCAACATGTACAAACAATAAAATTGGTTTATCGAAATGCGTGTTCTGTATTTCATTCTTTATCCATACTATGATCGCCATAATCGTATTACCGAGAGAACTATTCTGTAACTAAATTCGAGCTTCAATAAACGCTCAACACGCACGTTGACGAAAGGCAAGATCCACTGAAAAAAAGCTGCCGTCCGTGAAAGTGTGCAGAAGTATCCGCGTAGATCAAGAGAACTCGGCCGTTTGCCGACTATCCACAACTTAGCGAATTTTGCGTCGTGACTTGGGCCTGCACCCGTACAAAATTCAACTGACCCAGGAACTAACTGAAGGTTAACGATCATAGACAACGATGTATGCTCGCTTAATGGTCTTTGAAACATTCATCGAAAAATCATCTTCAGTGATGTGGTCGGTCCATTTCCATATGAATATATGCGTGAACAAGCAAAATTGTTGAATTCGAGACGTTTGCAATCCACAAACCCAAGATCAACGCATTGCACGATCTTGGATTGTGGAAATTTCAGTGTTTGGTGTGGAGTTTATATTAGTATCGCCTATATTCAGGTTAATTTAAGCGACATGGTTATGGACAATCAGACATATCGGACATTATCCAGCCAGAGAAGCCTAGGGGCATTTGAAGGGCAGTTATGTTCCACATATAATGGCATCACTAGGTTTTTCAAATGAATAAAAAATGTCGATGATAGTTCACAATTTGTTTTTAACAGTGGTAATTTAAAGAGAAGGAAGAGCTTAATGAAACAACTGTAACATTGCGAAGGGCTTTTCTGTCAAAATAGATCACAGAAGACATTATAATGTTGCCTGATACCACCTCCTGTATTGTAGTTCCTTATATCACCCATGTTGAGTGTATTAAGTTTTATAAATGATAGGCAAAATCTACAGTCTAACATTGGGTTCGAACGACAGATTTTTGAGAAACTTTTTATGGAAATTGTATTTAACCTACGGGTTTTAACCAGAAGGCTGTTCATGTCTGAGCTATGGTTTGGCTAATGTGACTCCAACTATACATACATAATTGGCTGGCCATTACAACCTTCCAGGATTACGGCCTAGCTTCTCATACTACTTATGTTGGGTGTATTAATATTTATACATGAGTGGCGGGACCTATAGTTTAAAGTCGACTCCGAACAACAGATTTTTGAGAAACTTTTCATGGCAATTTTATTTTCTCTCAGAGTTTTTGCCAGAAATCTGCTGAGAGGAAGCCGCCGAAGAAATATTTTTTCATATTTCGTTTTTGATGTCTGACCGAGGATTCGAACCCTTGCCGCCTTTCGTCTAATAAGCCAACACACTACCTACTAGACTGCGGCGACTTCAACATAACATAACCGTTTATTATGAGTCTCCAAAATCAAGAACTTTTTACCTACCAAATCTAATTTTCGTTCCACTGTTCATGGTTCGCTGTTAGACATGGTAATAATGGTGTTATTGTTGCCGTTTTGTTGTTGTTGATAATATTTAAAAGAGGTGATGAGGCAGAATCATTATCAACAACAACAACAACAACAAAAATCTTGATGCACCTCCCGGTAAATGGAAAAGAAATAATTCCGTCTGCATCTCTTCTGCCTCTGGCAGATTAAGGCACTTTAAAAATTATGAACAGAGAATGATTTTTTTTCTTTCCTTTTTTCATTCTTAGAATTGATATCATTTTAAGTGAATTGGTACTTGAGAAAATGGAGGAGAAAAAAAAATAATTATTTAACCGCTAAAAATACATGCAATATGATGGAGTAGTTTCGTTGGAATTCACCAAAACCAACTAGAAAACGTTTTGAAATTGGAAAAAAAGTAACATGATCTGGCTGCAAAGATCTTGCCAGACATATTGCAACCAAAGAGAAAAGAACGAAAAAAAGTGATTTTATTTTTGTAGACAGCATAGCGTCAAGTGTTATGAACTCGTACAGCAATGGAAAGGGATATGAACGCTGCTATTGCTGCTGCTGCTACCTTTACCCCTTTCGCCAGTCATGCTCATTATCACTACACTAGAGTACAATGTTGCTTAGCAAGGATTTGTGTATACTTAGCAGCTCTATGTTAAGAGTTCCCACAGGTTCTTTGTCAGAAACTTGTCAGAGTGTTGCTTTAAATAGAAAGACAATTATGGCAGCCGCCCATTATTAGTTTCAAACGAATTGGCATTTTTAAGAATTTATCACAATTCCTAGGAAACCAATTAAATTGTTTCTTTTATTAAAAATAACAAAAACAAAATAAGTGATCAACACTTTTAACAGCACTTGTACATACAAAAGAGTTGCATTACAGACTGTCTCCCATTTGCTGGTCAAACGTTGGTTGATCTTTGCATGTTTCTTTCAAGTTGTATACGAAAAAGAAAGGAAGTTTGGAAATTAACTGTTTATACGTGAATAGGGCTCTAAAAGGCAGAAAAGAGATTTTTTAATTCAATTAAAATATGGAAATAGGTAGCGCGGTGAAGTTTGAAGGGGAAGCGACCAATCATAGGGGTCAGAAGTCTCATGTCTATCAGGCACTTATGTTTTTCACTCCTCATTAGAGAGATATCAACTGTAAATTCATCGTTCAGGGTTCACTAAAAGCTATGCTTCTCACTACTTACAAATAAAAGTAATATAAGTGCCAGGCTAAGTTGGGTCGTAATCGTGATTAAAGGGTTTTAATAACCAATTGAGTTTGTAAGATAATCTTTATCCTAAACAAACTTCCCAATTTCTTTGAAACCACATCACTGCGATATGGTATTCTTATTTACACAACCTTTAGAGGGGATTACAACGTAGCTTAATTCTACCCTTGAGTGCAAGACCTACTGCTTAATATCGACTTTGAATGATAGATTTGAGAAACTTTTCATGGCAATTCTTTACATACTCTCGCCGAAGAATTATTTTCTTCATACTTTGTTTTGTTCAAGATATTTGAGCTGAGGTTTAAACCACATTCTCATATCTAATAAGCCAACGCACTACTTACTAGACTTTGACGATTTCAACTTCTTGTCGACTAGATACCCATACAATGCGTAATTTGAGATGCCTAAAGGAACTATTAGTCACCTTTTTACAGTCCAAAACAGTTCCATATCTCGTAACTCTGGATGTTAGTTCACACATACTCAGATCGCACATACTACGTTTAGAAAACCATCGTAGGCATTGTTTGGTTTCCATCTCTTCCATATTAAGCCCATTGGGTATGAACACACTGAATAAATGACAACCAATTTGACAGATGTAGATGGATAGAGGATGGTCGCCATCAATTGTCAAATTTCGCATGATATGATCTGTGGGAAGATGTGTGAAAAACATAGCCTAAGGCCTCTACAGAAGTGAATTCATTTGCCCAGGTTTTTTCTTTACGAAAAAATAAAGTTTGCAAGAGATCTCTACACCGGAATGCCAATTTCGTCTATTTGCCTTGTAATAAAACTTTCAAATTGTTTAACCCTTTAAGTTTAAATGGTGGCAAGGAAAAACAAGAAGAAGCAATTGAAAAAAACAAAACAAAAATCGATTTTCGATTAACGCTTCGAAACCAGCTTGTTCGTCAACCAGCTAGTCAGCGTATCTAATCGACTGACACCAATAAAATAAACAAATTTGAGAGTATGTGTAAATAACGTGTACATATGTGTACGAAATCCGTAACGTTAAAAATCAGGCCAAACAATTGTCTCGAAAACGGTTTTCCACACATGCCCCATGCTTCTTCTTTTAGATGAGGTTAATGATAAAGAAAAGGAATTTTTTTTCTTCACTTCGCCACAAAACGTATTTGTATTTGAGCTTGTTGAGGCAAGCATATTATTTCTAATTTTTTTTTGCTTCTTTTTTTTGTGTGTGTGTGTGTTTCTCTAACGAATTTTCGCTGAATCATCAAATTAAAGGTTTTGTTGATGGCAACAATCAGCCGCTACATACAAAAAAATACGATTACAATGTGAATTGAAGAAAAACAACAACAAAGAAAAATATAAAAAAGAAATCCAAAAGTCATACCAATTACATGCTACAAGCTGCATGCCACTTTTTTTTGTACACGACTTATTAATTTCGTATGTGAGCATGTTTGTTTTTCTCAACTCAAGTAAAAGAAAAGGTGCCAACAGATGACTTTTTTTCGATTTGTTCCTCAAACATTCATTTTAGGTTTCTCAAGTGGGTTTTATCGTTCGTTATTGAAATAAATTTTTTAATAAAAATTTTAGAAAGAAAAAAATATTTGGAATCACTTTTAAAACATCGGGGAGGTTGCCAGATTACCTAGTATAAATAGGTTATAATAGCATCGAATTATAACTGCTTGCATATACTACTATCGAGTGCGAGATATCACTGAAATTTCTAATTCGTCTCAAAGACAATGAGAAACTCATTTTCATCTTGGAGGTTACGTTAATAAGCAAAATTGCCCTATTGGGGGCTCCGAAAACCCCCACGTGGTCTTACAGAAGCGAATGCACGCATTACGAGTGACTGCTTAGTGCGGCTTGTACAGCGGAGGCATCATTGGTCCATATTTCTATGAAAATGATGACGGTGCAGCCATTGCAGTCAATGGAGACACCTAAGCACCATAGTCACCAATTTTTTTGCATCACTCTTCATGGCATTGTATATGAACAATGTTTAGTTCCAACAGGATGGTGCAACTTGCCACACATCTCATGCCGCAATCAATTTATGGCGTCAAACGTTTGATGGCCGTTTAATTAGCCAAAAAGTTTTGGTTAATTGGCGGCCAAGAAGCTACTATTTGACACTGTTGGGCTATTTTCAATGGGGCACCATGTTATGCCGACAAACCAGAAATAATTGAGCATTTGAAAGCCAACATTTGCGACGCATTTGCCGAGATACGACCCCAGAAAACCCCACAAGAAAAACTCGGTTTGAAATTGTACGATCTAGGCGGCCAGGTCACATCCCCTTCACGCAAGAGTACCATGGCCTCAAATTCTTCGTGCATAATATCCAATGTGGCAGGCTGTGTCACGTTGCTTCTTCCTATTCAATCCATATGTCGTTGACGTGCAGATGATCATATAATTTATGCTAAAAAAAAGTTGATAATCATCGACGTGTATCAACTTTAGAATGCAAAATTCTCAATTAACAGTAATTTCTTGGAATGCATTGGATCTGTGATCTCGTGTGTATCAAATTTGACAATTT
>QOCX01000253.1:49362-62835 GCA_005959815.1 Sarcophaga bullata
CATTCATCCAGAAATGGCTGTCATCGCTGAATGCATATGATTTTTCGATGAACATTAGTGTGTGTTGCGACCTGCTCCAAAACCTACAGAGTTAACACACGTTTTACAAGTGGATATAAAAAGCAACCTCATAAGTTTCAATATCGAGGTTTACCAAGCTTAGCTCTTATAGCCTATGGTTGCATATGCTCTTCAATGACGGTCATTGACCGTATTATGGCGAAAGTTACGTCTAAGGCAGGAGGCATAATATGGCGTTTAAGCGGCCGTTTTGCAGAAAAGAATTGTTTTGGGATGAGGCATTTCTGTTCGATATGGCCTCAAAACTAAGGGAACAGGACAGAGAGAAAGAGAAAGAGAGAGAGAGAGAGCGAGAGGCTATAGTCTCAGACTGAGTAATCTGAAAACTAAAAATAATTTTTCACACTGCCACAGCATCAAATTGAAGACGTCTCGTCATTTTGCTGTCTGTGGAGCATTATTGCAACAAAAAAAGTTAAGACTGCCGTAGTCTAGTAGGCAAGGTGTTGGTTTATTAGATAAAAGCCTGTGGTTCAAACGAAATAGCTCTTCTTCTCAGCAGATTTCTGGCAAAAATTGGGAGAATAAATAAAATTTCAAAGAAATGTTTCCTAAAAAATCTGTCACTCAGAGTAGTAGGTTCCAGCACTTATGGATAAAATTAAAACACACAATATGGGGGGTGGGTATGAGAAGCTAAGCTATCGGCCATTAGGTCGATTGTGTTGAACATGAAATGAACGGCCATTAGGTCGATTGTGTTGAACATAAAATGAACGAACGGTCTGGCCTATGAATTTGGAGAATAATTTTCTTTATGAGGAATATAAAACAACCTGAAGATGTTTTTCTGGCGTTAAGCCATGCAAACAGAAATGTCAATACAGTTTGACATACCCTACTGTCAAACTATGATTATCGTTATCGATAGTTCTCATATAGCTACAGAAAACACCCGATAAAATGCTTTGAAATGCAGATTTAGGCAGTAATTCCAGTTCGTTACAAATAATTTGATATTCTTGTTGACTGGTGTAATATTACAGAAAAACAATGCTTTATTGGCATATAAAAAACCGCAGGATATTTTCAAGAAATTGTAAAAAAACAACAAAAACAAAAAATTATTCATTTTCAATTGAAAAATTGAAATTCTCCACCACAAAATGCAATGCAGCAATGCATTTTGCGTGGCGCGTATAATGTGTTGGCATGGCATGGTACCGTACCAGTGGCAGGACATGTAAAAACAAAAATGGTGGTTGATTAAATCGAAGAATGGTTGAATGGTTGAATGGCTGGTTGGTTATAAGGAAAGAGGTGCAAAGCTACTAGAGCTGCTGATGAAGATGGTGTGGTAGAGTAAGTAGTAAAGCTTTATAAGCCACTTGAAATAATGGCATTGTTTTGCTCTTAATGACTTCTTATAAAAATGGCAATTGGGCATGAAGAAGGAAGCGCAAAAAACGGATTTTTTTATAATAAAACCGAAGCATAAAATGAAATGGAAATGCAAATGAAATATGAAATGTTTTAATAAAATATTGTGTAATGAAGGTGTGAAAAATCATAAAATTTCAATCCAAATATTTTTGCTTTCTTTCCTTCTTCTTTGCATTTCCTATGTCCTTCTTCGTTTCTTTTTTTTTCTTGTTTTGTAAATTTCAAGGTTTTTTTTTAATGAAAAAAAAAAAAAAGGACACAGAGAATGCATTATTATCTCTGTTTTGTGAATAAAATATTTTTGTTTTCTGTTCTTCTTTCCTTGAACAGGATGTTTAAAGAACGTATTTCAATAAGAAAGAAAAAAAAGTGTTGAAGTTCTTCAGAAATATTTTGCCAACATTCAACACCAATTTATCATCACCATTGAATATGCAATGCATTCATAAAGACATTCTTTTCATATATCCAATGTTGTATATTTAAGACATCATATGGCATAGAATACTTGATAACTTTTGTTTAATTATCCCTTAAGGATAATTAGTCATTATTTTTGTTTTTATTTTTTCAATTTTTTCAAAACGACCTGCTTGTATCTTTAAAATTTTAAATCATTCTCAAAATCCCATTAAAAAAAGTATTAAATTACCATTAAAATCTCACTTACTTGTATACGATCCTCAGGTAGTTCAGTTTTCAATGATAACATTTCACGTGCATAGACATCAGGATAATGGGCTTCTTTAAAAGCTTCTTCCAATTTCTCCAACTGATAGCTGGTGAATATTGTGCGACTATGACGTCGTTTCTTTTTCTTCTTTTTATTCGCAAAACCATTAAGATTTTCTAAAGAGAAATCCTTGCCAGTGAGAGAACCTGAAAATGAAAAAAAAGAGAAAAATCTTTGAATTACTCAAGTGAAAAATAATGTAGGTTAGGTCAGATTAAATTGGGAGCAGTTTCGAATAAGGCCTCGGGTTATTTAATTTCTGCCAAAGGGGACTTCCGAACTTTGACAGTTGACAACGGCCACCTTCTTGGAGCTATATCCGTCAAATTAATTGTCATTTATTGAGTTTCTTTTGCCAAATAAACCTAAACGAATACAGCATTCAAATGGGAGTTATATTTGGGTAACGTACCGCCCGTATTGGGCATTTAACGTTAAGCCATAATCCCACTACCGAGAGGACTATTCACAATGTTGCACACATACGACAGTTGCAGCATACGACCGATCAACACTGAATGGGTTCTACAGCAGATGGCAACTCACCCTAATTGAAAATCGAATTGAGGCCCATTTCTGAATTAACAGATACGTGAACACACAAAATTATCGAATGCAGAATAATAGAGACCCTAGATCATCCAAAGCAATCAGAAGAAGTTACTGTTTGCAGGGGAATTTGTCCTCGCTGCGTTATCGTTCTATATCTCTTTGAAAACGACGTTGCCTAGATCGTCAGTGTCAATGGCAAACACTATAGGTCGATAAATACCAACTTATTTTGGCCTAAATTGGATGATCTAGACACCAACTACAAAAACACAAAGGCGGTTGGGAGTAAATCTCACGTAGATGTGATGTGAACTGATTCTGATATGATACTCGACTAGGACGTAGCAACGGAAATCAAATAATACAGGAAAGGGCGTTATACTGTCGAATTTAACACCCCACCTCCCCCCCTCCCCACAAATCCAAAGCAAGAGTAACTCAGGAACAATTACTACCAATGACAGCATTTGTTGAAAGGGCCGCGCCTGGCCAGTCCTTTAGAATTGAAATTTCTGCAGATAGGAATGCAGAGGAATCCTCGGCATTCATGGACGAGGATGGGCAGGAATGAGATGTTCTGACCGAACAAATTAAGAGATTTTCGGGCAAAATTCTGTCACCCAAAAATAATTGTTAAGTTTTCAAAGTGGACATAATATTCGCCAGGATAAAAGAGCAGTTGTCAAGCAACCTGTAGGAAGGTTTAATATCAGAACCTGTGATAAATATCTCACACCCACTAAGAACCGCCGGATCTTAAGAGCATGTCTCTAGCTGTCATTGTAAAAACGGTAGAGAAATAGTATTCCAAGACATAAGCAGATCCCCACCGATCCACCTTATTGACAGAACCTGTCTATCAATCCCACTTTTCCATTATAAACGAGGGTTTCTGTAATGGTTTTACACACCGTTACAACGGCTTTTTGTTTCTGTTATTAGTTTCCCACACTTATTACTTAAATTTACTTCTTAAATCTCAGTTTAACAATTCTCTCATGGAACAACGATTGATACTCAATCACTGGCAATATTTTCTTAACCCCTTAACAGTTGCCGTTAATACCACTTCAAAGTAAATGAAAACAAAAATAAACCGCATGAGAAAAGTACCTCCATTAATAAACTGTCATCGTGATCATTATCATTATCATCATCATCTTTGAAAACGAAGTAAAAACAAAAAAAAGTATTTCCTCGTAAAACTATATTTAACGGTTTCTCTCTGACGCTCTCAACAACTAATCGTTTTAAGACAATCGACAACAAATGCAAACGATCATGCAACAGTCTGTGGCGTCAAGTGCCCAATGAGACAGAAAAAATATAAAGAAACTGTTGCAAATCCACAACACATGGCCACAATCAAGTGAAAGGAAAACATATTGAGACACGCAGAAGTATGCGAGGCGCCCCCCCTTCAATACAATATATTTTTAAATAGAAGAACTTGCAACAAGTTGCAAGTGTTGAAAGATGGATTTGTTGGAAAATTCATTTGAAAGATTTAATTTTAGTTGCCCTTGCGGTCGCGGTAACATGAGATGCTCTCACGTTTTTCAAGTAGAACTTCAAATATTTTCAAAGAATTTTTGTTAAAACGTGTATTGAATTTCGTTTCAAAATGAGTGTCTCAAGACGGCACAGGAAATTAAAAAATATTCTCCGGTTTTTAAATTGGAGGTCATTAGTTAAGTGTTTGATTTTTATTTAAAGTCTCTTGAAATTTTGTGGATGAAATAAACAATATGGTTTTAAAGCGAGAGAGAGAGAGAGAGAGAGCTCTTTTAGAGCGGTAGTATGTCAACACCTCAGTTGTGTATGTTAGAAATGAAGGAAACAAATTTAATGGTCGATCGTTAGATCGTTTGTATGCCGACGTACCAGTTCTTCATTCCGTACATGGAGCAGTAGCATTATGTTCTAGCGACTTAAACCAAAGACATCGTAACCACCGCGGAGAATTGCTTGTAGTACTTAAGAAATGGGCAAATGGAGTACTAAATAACTTCAGTGATGGGGTAACCGTTACAGTCTTGGACTCGTAGAAACTAACCTCTACCGCACCATCGTGATTTGCAACAGGAAATCGGACATGTTGTTACTGAGTGCGGTAGAATCTTACCAACTAAACCACATCCATTATCAAAATCTTACTTCGTGGTACCCGGATTACATCACTTGAAAGTCAGTCACACATAGTGTTGGGACCAGCGTATTATTTTCGCTATTCGAAGAGCTCTAGGGTAGGTTAGGTAAGGTGGCGGACTCCCTCGAAGGAAAAGGTCCCATTGTGATACCAGAATTAATTCTACCCGGAGGTAAACCGTTCCAAAATAAATCTTGCTAGGTCAACGACCTCAGAAAACTAGAGCTCAGAAACCTTCAAACTCTTCATGACAAGAGTAGAGCATTGACAAATGTGGTGAAAGACAGTCTCTTACTTCTCCGCAGAACCACAGCTCCTATGGAAGTCATTAAACGGAATATCGAGTCTTTCGGCATGTGTACGAAAAGGACAATTGCTCTTAAGGATCACCATCGTGCGATAGATGGGCATACGATTTAAGGACAGAAGTGACATGTCTAGCAGAGTCTGGCAATATTGCACGTACCCTCCTGGTGCCATAGAGATTGAGCCTCCTTGTAGAGCAAGTGGATAATATCCAAATTAATCGAAACCATGGGAACACCTATGTTCTGTAACATGTAGGAGACAAGAGGTAAATTGCTCGTAAGGATCGCCATTGTGAGATAGATGGGCATACGATTTAAGAACAGAAGTGACGTGTCTAGCTGAGTGTGGCAATATTGCACGTATTGCTAACGAAATAGAGCTTCCTTGTAGAACAAGCTCAAAAATGTTAAAATTAACAGAAGCAATAAGAATACCCATGTCCTGTAATATGTCGGAGATTTTTAGCTATGTACCGGCCCTAGTCAGATTATCAGCAATCCAATTTCCAAAAATATCCCTGTGTTCCGGAACCATTTAAGGAGTTACCTTTGAATGATCCGAAATTTCTTGAAGAAGCAAAGACGGACGTCGAAAATACGTTCGGACTTAATTTTAATTGGAGCCTGTTTATCCGAGAAATTAGGAGATTTTCAGGGAAAATACCTCCCCTCAACAAGCATTTCGCCTACTTTAAAATTTTCATGACCTTTCTTAGAAAACACTTTATTGATCAGGCAGCCTGTAAGACAGTTTAATATCAGGACTCTTAATAAAGGCATCACAGCCTATTTATTCTTAAACTGCAAGGGTCACGTTGGGAAGATACGGTTCCTCAGACTAAAATTCCCTAGTCGGAATTTTAAAATCATATGCAGTATTTAGAAAATTATAGAGAATTTTATAATTGACCCTAGGTTGTCTTTCTTTGTTTTTCCGGAAAAGAAGCGAGTCCCTAGTCTAGGGTCTAGAGGCGTCTAAGTATTGCTTGCAGCATCACTTTAAATCCACTTCCAAACGTTAGGATATCGTCAATCTTGTTATATATTTTAAAATTTTTAATGAACTTAATGGACAGCCCCGTAAATAGTTCTATTATTCATACAATGTTATTACTTCCGTTTAACTCTAATTTTTTTTTCCGTCAAAACAAAACGATGCGGGGACTTTTTTTAAATTTCCCAAAACAAACTTCTATTGTCGTATAAAATAAAGAAGAAATTAAACAAAAACAAAGAAATTATCAACACTAAAGAAATGAAATAATCAATCAATCAGTTTATCAATCAATCAATCAATCAAGCAATCATTATTGAAATAATTAACAACTTAAAAATGCCTGTTAAGTCATCAAAGAAACACAGAAACATGCATAATAACACACGCCCAGGTACATAATATCCCGGCATCTTATTGTCTGAGAATTTTTTTTCTTCAAATAAAAGATTAAAAATTGAATAATTGAGTTACAATAATTACAGTGATGGCAAAAAGTTTTACAACCAGTAGCGAAAAGATAAGAGTAGAGGGGGTTAATTAATATCACAATACCTGTTTTGTTTTTTCTTTTTTAATTTGAATTTTATGCAAAATAGCGATAAAAATAAATCATTAATAATCATCGTTGTATTCTTTATTGTATTTTTACATTTTTTTTTAATAATTTTTATTAAAAAAAAAGCCAGTCGAAATATTTCAAGACCAAAATTTTATTAAAAAAAAAAAAGTTAATTAAGGGCAGTTGTTTAAAATAATTGAATCAAGCGTTTTTTAAAGTAACCACTGTAAGGCTAGGTTAGGTTAGCGATTAGCTTGCCGTTCACAAGCAAGTTCACTCGGTGGCCCATATGACCACTTCTGCTACCCAGTGTTATCCCTTGTCATGCGCTGTTATTGGTAGGTTTGAACTACCCCGAGTTTCGAATGGAAGCGGCCAGTTGCTTCCACGCCCAGATCTTCAAAAGTTCTCTCACCCAAAATCCTATGACCTCTATTTTGAAGTGCAGGACATCCATATAAAAAGAGTATTGAACGAATTTCGTTTCTTCCATATCTTGGCAGCTTTTGCAGTAATCGTGGTGGGATAATCCAAGCCACATAAAAAGAAACTGTCAAAAGCGCATAGTGTCTTGTTAGAAATCCTGTTAGAGTGCCAATTGTTCTCTTGTCGGACTCCTTGGTTTCTTTTTAATATTCACTGCTGGACACAGCAGTTTTGCAATTCGGCAATCAGAGTAAATAAAATTGCCATGAAAAGTTTCTCAAAAAATCTGTCGTTCGGAGTCGACTGTAGGTCCTGCCGCTCATGTATAAAATTAACACACACTACAAATGGGGTGTTAAAGCTAGGCAGATGTGTGTGAAAAATTGATAATAAATTCGGATTTAATAAGCAAAGACAGAAACCAAAAGTTTTAACAGAGCTAATGCTATGGATGACAGAGCAATGTTAAGTGGTCAATAGAAAATACAAAAATTGGTAAAGGAAGAAATCACGGAGAATGGAATCTCTACTCCCACGACTTTAAAATTATGCCCCAGACTTTCCCGAGTAGGACAGCTTCTTTGGTAATTCGGAAATACGTTTTAAAATTGGCCTTGCTATGTTATCCGACTATATACTCACGGTATAAAGTATTCGAAAAAAGGTTTCTTTATGGTCAGGCTTTATTTAGGACCTGAGATATAGGCGACGAAGCTAATTGCTTTCTTCAAATGAGCAAAAAAAGTGCTTTGTTTAAATGGGGATAAATTGGTTAAAAAAAAATGGCCTTGTGATAGAAATAGACCTAGTGAGCTAGATAGGCATGGTATCAAGGATCTCAAAACAGTGGTACTGCATTTGGCTGAAGAAAACATTCTTTTAAGTCACTTTGTATCGACTGTCTGATCATTTGAATAGAACAACAACAACAAATAATTGAAACGCAAAACTTGATAAAACAAATGTCATACGCAAAATACATATTCTACAACAAAAATCCAGCAACAACAACAACACCAACAACATATGCTAAATAAAAAGCACAGAAAAGAAATTGAAAACAAATGAAGAAGAACAAGTCGAAGAAAGAAAGAAAAAAAAACACAATGAAACTTTTATTTGAAGAAGAGGGGCTTAAAAGAGGGGTTCAAACGACTAACGACTGGTTAACTGACAGGCTGACGAACAGAGAAAGAGAAGAAAAAAAGATCAAAATCGCTGTTTTAAAAAATAATTCAAACATCTAAGTTTAGTTTAAAATCGGACGCTGCGCGCTTAATTACAAAACAACGAAATTTGAATAGAAAATACAAAAAAATATTGAAAAACAAAAAAAAAAAAATAATTCTCAGAAATAGTTTAGAAAGAATATGTTTTAAAACATTAAAGGCACTACAATTAGTGAAAAATAACTCTTGAAAATCAATAAAAAAAATGTCTACGCCACCACCTTTACCACCACCCAACAACCCCACTAGTGGGGAAGAGGAAAAATTAAATTACTTTCAAAAAGTATGGCGTTTTCGACGTTACCTAACCATTGAACCGTTTTTCTTCTTCTATTTAATGGGTAGTGTTTTCAATATCATTGCCATGTTGAATTTTCCTTTGGATAAAGCCTGTCGCGTTAATTTGGGCTACAGCAAGGAAGTGTGTTCGACTACACTGGATAAATCGCAGTATGGTATCGACTGTGATGCTTTCAACTTTGAAAATACCACCGTATTCGAGGCAACTATGGATGAAATGTTTTCAACGGACATGTCGCTAGGTTTTAATTATACAGTGTGTAAGGCGGAAGTGGGTGCCCAAAAATTGGCGGCCAATGTGTCCGGTAAAAGGGCACCAATAGGTAAGAAAATGAAGAACAAGCGGTTATTAAAGACACAAAAGGCAATTTAACAGAGGAGCATAGTAGATAGTGTTGGTTTGTTAGGCGTAGCCCGTGGTTCAAACCCCAGCTTATATTCCTTTTGATGACTGCCTCTCAGCTGTCTTGTAATTAAAACTCTGGTGTAAATAAAATTCCCATGAAGTCTTTCGGTGCTGACATTAAACTTTAGGCCTCGCCACTTATGAATGAACATAACATGAGTGCTGTGTGAGGTTAGGTTGCAAACTTGGCTAAAGATTAGTAATGACTAATTAAGCAACCAAGAATGTGAGAATCTATCGAAATTTTTCATACGTGGCCTGTTGATGCCATTATGTGTGGAAATAAAATTGTTTTAATGCCTATTGATGCTATTATGTGTGCTGTGTGAGGTTAGGTTGTAAACTTGGCTAAAGATTAGTAATGACTAATTAAGCAACCAAGAATGTGAGACACTATCGAAACTTTTCATACGTTTTAAAGGTCTATTGATGACATTATGTGTGAAAATAAAATTGTTTTAATGCCTATTGATGCCATTATGTGTGGAATATAAAATCCTTCAAATGTCCGCCAAATTTTCTCTTGGTGGAGTACATCCAAAATGTTTAATCTTCCATGACTCTGGCATACAAATCAGACTGAATTTGACCGATGGCATGGGTCAACAATATGGGAACTAACATTTTAAGGACCTCTGTGGTTTGAAGCTTATTGGCAATAATTTCTACAATTTCCACAATAAAATGAATAACGAAGTCAAAACGTTCGTGCAGAATGTCATGGTATGGGTTGTGTGGCACATAGCGACGTTTTGTTTAAAAACATTTGCCCTTGAGGTCCAAATCCATCAACTTAAGCCAATAGAAATTGATAACTATCGACCTATATATAGTTCTCAAAGAAAGCTTCACACCAAAAAGTGAAATTTTCGGAATGCATTGTACGCTTATGGATCTGATACTTTACAATCCTGGCATGAGTTATGTTAGCTGTGGTTTGTGGTTTATTCGCGGCTTAAGAGAATCCCACAAGAGTAAAGGAGCGAGGTGAAATACAAAATTCAAGAGTTTTGTTTGTTAAAGTACCTACTCGCTCAGCGAATATACGTCATTGTCTACAGCAGTCCATCGTGACAAACTGGACAGAGTAAATGGCAACTAATTTCATAGATGACGTGCAAAAACTATCAACAAACAACAAAATGTACGCAATGATGTTCGATTTCATCAGAATTAAAACAAATTCGAAAATAATTTGCGTTTTTCTTAATTTTTTTTTCTGTCCTTTAATATTCAATAATAATATTGAAACCGGATTTAATAAAAAACAAAAATATTTAAATGCCGATAAAAGCTAAATAACACGATTTTTATGAAATTTTATGTAGATTCGGATCAAAATTCAATAAAATTTCAACTGTGATACTAATGCAGTCACACATTTCATTGGAAATAAAGCTGTGATGGTCTACATATGCATTTACAGTTAAAAAATATTCAAATAAACCGGTTAACTATCGATAAACAAAAATATTCAAACAAATCCAACAACAATTTATTAAACCTGACTGGATAATTAGTTAAAGACAATATTTTTTATAAAAAAAATTCATTTCGTGAATAGACAAGAAAAAAATTCATAAAAAAATAAACAAAAATTTCTGAATGTGATGAACAATGTTTTCTAATTATTTATTAAATAAATAAACACTTGAGTTTAATTACCATAATAATTTTAAACAAAGAATATTTAATAAATGAAATGAAATGAAAAAAACTTTTTTTAAGTATCATAACTTAAAAGGGGAACCGGCTTGTAATTGAATTCTAAAAATAAGTCTTGTTTTCATTGGTAGAATATAGGAATATAGGGCCTTCTAACACAGCCTTCCCTACTTTAACGGTTGATAACGGTTATCTTGTTGAAGCTACATCTGTCATATTAGTTAGCATTCACTCACTTTGTGTTATCTAGTCACCATGGATGACTATACACAACGATGTGCGTCCCTAAATCACATCTAAAGCACCCCAAATAGAAATTGAAAGCCTTCCGCTCTATAAACAACCAATCAAATATGCTTGGTGGCCAACAGTTAACTTCTCTAGACTACACACAAACCTTGCTAATGGGCAGCGACGTATCAAGTAACTGGTAGCCTTTCACCATTCATTCGAATCATTGCTTCTGTAGAAGTCATGTGTTTCTCTATTACGCAACGATGCTGCGATAGCACAGAGGCCGCATACATACATAATTGGCCATTACAACCCTTCAGTCAGGATTACAACCTAGCTTCTTACACTACTTATGTTGTGTACGTTAATTTTATACATGAGTGGGGGGACCTACAGTTTAAAGTCACCTCCGAACGACAAATTTTTGAGAAACTTTTCATGGCAATTTTATTTACTCTCAGAGTTTTTACCAGAAACCTGCTGAGAGAGGAAGTCGCCGAAGAAATATTCTTTTCATATTTCGTTTTGATGTCTGACCGGGAATTCGAACCCTGGCCTTTTGTCTAATAAGCCAACACACTACCTACTAGACTACGGTGACTACAATGAATGTTAATTTAGGAGAGAAATATGAGTTGTTTTGTCTTCTCTAAGTAAAGCTACGATCACAGCAGGTCCTTTCTCCTACTCAGAAAGTGGAATGTTTCCCTAATTTCTAGCCGAGGGAGCTCCGAAGCGTGAGAATTCGTAAGACGATCTGGCTTAGCCGTCCCGCAATCATCCATTCGGAAAGCTGTAAGAGACACTATGCAATCAATCGATATTGTGGAGAAAGAATTTATGACTCTAGCATGTCTAAGGACCAGACTTCTGTCAGCAGTTTATTCAAGTTACCTGCGGCTACAGGTGAAATCGATAGGAAGCCAATCTAGCATTCAGAAAAGTGCTTCAGTTGGGGTCGTCTCAAGGCACTAGCCTTCTGACACCGTCTGAACTCTTGCAGTTACATTGATCTGTGGCTACTATCCACCAGACGATACTCAGAATGACCAATATGTGTATGGTGCTTCGTCCTTAAGTTGCCTGCGGCTACAGGAGAAGATCATAGGAAGCCAATTCAGCATTGAGAAAAGTATCTAGTTGAGGTCGTCTCAAGGCACAAGCCTCCTGACACCGTCTAGACTCTTGCAGTTACATTGCTCTGTGGGTGCTATCCACCATAAGATACCCAGAATGACCAATATGTGTATGGTGGAGTCGTCCTTAGCGCCCTGGCCTTCTGACACCGCCTAGACTCTTGCTGTTACATCCCTTTGTAGCTGCTATCCACCAGACGATACATATATACAGCATTACCAGTTCCACTAATACTCAGAATGACCAATATGTGTTCCGTGGTATCGTTCTTAGGGCATTGGCTTCTGACACCGTCTAGACTCTTGCAGTTACATTCCTTTATAGCTGCTCTCCACCAGACAAGATGATACAGACATACAGCATTACAAGTTCAACTAATACTCGGAATGGCCAATATGTGTTCTGTGGTGTCGTCCTTAGGGCACTGGCTTTCTGACGCCGTCTAGACCCATACGAGCATTACCACCATACGAGCATTACCAATTCGCCCAGTCTTTGAGGCTTTCGGGGATATTTCGAGTCGAAGTTGTTTGATGCAAAAAAATAATTCGGCACCTTGACTATGCATTATGATTTGGCGGATATTTCTGATCTTTTTTTTTTTTATTCAAAAACCTGATAACATTTTGACTTTAAGATTGAAATTTAATGGCATTTCATTCAAAAATTAATCAAATGCTGATAAAAATTTTATTTTAGCATAAAAATACTAGGGCGTAGGAGTCCGAATTTAACAAACGTTGATTTTTTCTAAGGCTAGTTATGCAAATTCCTGTTTTTGTTTAATATTTCTACGCCAAATAAATTTTATGCTTCAAAAACAAACGTTATTCGTCGCCTTAATTTTTTAAATTTCTTTAAACGTTAGAAGCCAAACCTTAAAAGTTGCTTGTTTTGTTTTATAAACATCATTATTATCTGCACATAGTTTTAAATGTTAATTAAAATCGAATTTCTTTAAGATTTTATTATGTTTTGACCAAAACAAAAGAGCACTAGAAAGAAGCACGTGTTTCGTGGCCATACACAGCCAATGTATCATCAAGCAGAACATGATTTTTGTTTGAAACGGAGAAATTATAATGTTTTGTTTGCTTCTTCTTCTTCTTCTTCTTTATTTGTAAACAACAATTTATAAATAAAACTAAAACCGGTTTAGTTAATACCCATAAAAAATCTCGTTCATACATTGGTGTTGTAACTAATCAATGAATTAAAACCGTTTAAGCAGTTGAAAATCAAATTTTTTTTCGTCTTTTCATCACGAGTATTTAGATGCGATTATGCGAATACCCTACACTTTGCTATAAAAGT
>QOCX01000253.1:62855-92089 GCA_005959815.1 Sarcophaga bullata
TTTACAAGGTGGCCGCAGTAGTAGTAAGCGGATAGCTAACTCATGACTTTTTATTTTCGTTGTTGTAATCCGTGTTTGAAGAGTTTTGTTTTGAGGAAATTAAAGAAAATGCAGAAACTTTGTTTTTCATTTACATTCCTAAGATTCCCTACTTTATTGATCATTACATCCATTTAGCTAGGGTTACAAGCTAGCATATCAACTCAACAACGTTTTGTATACTGATTTTGTACATCACAGTTTAAAGATTGATTTAAGAAACTTTTCATGATCATTTTAATTGCCCTAAGAGTTTTGCCAGAGTACTGCTGAGAGAAGGCTAGCAAGAGCTATTATTTTCATATACTCTTTGGCTTGAGGTGTCTAAGCTGGTATTTGAATTATGGGCATCTTTACAGCATTTTAGAAGGAAATATCTCGGCGTGTATTAAGTACAGACATTAAATTATACTTTCTAACTGCAAATAGAGCTCAGACACTCTGAACTACAGAATTTAAAGAGGATTACATTCACGATGGAAGCCATAAATCATCTATTTGCTGATCGAGCAACCTTATGCAGTCTTGTTGCGGCTGGACGGAAGTACTATAGAGGAGAAACTGCATATCCTGCCACATATTGTACCCTGATTTAATAATGCCATCTAAGACATTAAACCGACTGGTGAATTTGCATATTCCTAAAGCGGCCCGTTTAAAACAGGTACACACGGCATCTCGCATTTACCCCAATTAGGACAAAAATTCTGAATTCGCCTCTCACAATTCTCCAAAACGTAACGGTTGTCATAAATTACACTCAGAGGCCAACACTTAAAGTTTTAAGGGTTGTAGGATCATCCAGGATTCAACGAGTTGAATTGTTATTTTCAATTTAAGTTCAATAAACTGTAAGGAAGGGTATTTCTTTTCAAGTAGGAAATGAGAAATCTGGAATAATGAGTAGTTGTCTCAGTAAATTAAAAAAAAAAACCAAAATGTAGGGCACTGAAGGGTACTTTAATGATAATTAAAAAAAAAATTAACTTTCACGTTCAAGTTCACGATTTTGTGATTAACGGGTTTAATCATCACTCACTCACTTAGACTGCTAGACAGACACTCAGTCACCTTGTCATGTGTGGCAAGCAACACAAATATTATTACGTTATGCATCAGTGCATCAATAAAAATAAATTTTTCAACTTAACAACGCTATTGATACTAAGCGAGATAGCGTTATAAGCGTTTACCTTCAATTTCAGATTATAATTGAAATATTAAATCACGAAACTAATCCAATGAAACAATTAAGATTTTATACGAATACATATGTAGATGCGAGGGTAGGTTAGGAATTAAAATGTTTACTCCAATCTTTTTCTGTATTTCAGCTGCTATTTTCCCCATTATTGTGCTGCTGTTTGCTGGTGGCTGGAGTGATCGTTACAATAAACGTAAGGCCTGCATTATTTTCCCACTTATAGGAGAGTCCCTATCATTTTTGTGTGAGTAGTATTGCCAGGTTTTTTATGGTTTAAGTGTTAAAATATGCAAAAATTTCCAAAGAAGGCCTATTTGTGTCGGCGATATTTTTTGAGAAAATACCCATGGAATTTGGTGCCTATTGTGAAGCCATAGTGCCGGCCTTATTTGGTGGCAGTACTCTCTGTTTTATGGCCATAGACAGTTATATGACCCTGTCCACACCCGAGGAAGATAGAGTTTTCCGGTAAGTGTAAAAATTATAATTGTTTTCGTTTTCCTTTTCAATGACATTTCTTTTTTCCTTTAGATTCGGCATATTTGCCATGTTCAGCACGGGACTGCCGTTTATTGGTCAGCCCATAAGTGGTTTATTATTTCAATATCTGGGTTACATAAGTAAGTTACAGAGATGCTTTGAAAATGTTGTATTTGAAATGCTAATTTTTATTTTTAGTGTCCTTTGGCATGGCCCTCAGTTTTAATATTATTGCATTGCTCTATGTGATCTTTGTTATCAAAGAAATTAAACCCGCTAACAAAACTGTAATATTGCCGCCGCCTTTACCTACACAGGCGCCACCTACTGCTCTTAGTCATGGCACTGAAAATCCAGCCTATGAAGTCACCAATTTAGAGGAAATCTCTACACATCCCCATAAAAATGTTTCTTTTGAGTTGGCACCCAATGGCACTGATATTGTTACCATAGCCCCTATGCCTGTCGAACCCGATGAAAGAAACTGTTGTACAAAATTCTTTGATCCTACATTAGTGGTAGATTATGTTAAGTTTCCTATAAAGAAACGTTCAAATCGTGGTCGTATGCTTTTGTTTTTCTTAATACTGGCCTATATGTTTACCGTAGGGCCTGGCTTGGGTGAAAATGATTTCTGGAATCGTTTTGCTTTTAAGAAACTCAATTGGAATGGCAATGATTTTAGTATTTATACCACTTTCACATCAGCTTTAGCCTTAGGAGGTAAGTATTGCAAAGAAAATTTGTAAGCCTTTCATAATAAATAAATTCCCCCTTTCAGGTACTTTTATTGGTACGGCCATATTTAGTAAATTACTTAAATTTTCGGATGCTTTGGTGGGGTTTGTCTCGGCCGTGGCTACAGCTTTGTCTCGTGCTCTTTTTGTAAGTATTGCAAGTTTCAAGATGATATAACTTAAAAAAAGTACTTTTTTGGTACTATTTTGGGTACTTTTTTAAAGGAAACTAATTTCATTGTTTTCTGTTAGAACTGATTGGTTTGGGGTCTATTTAAAAGGACTTTTAAAGAAGAATAAGAAGCTAGGTTGTAATAAGATGACCATTCTCTGTAAAATTATCTCTCTTAGGAGCCGAACATTTTTTTGTTTACTATTTGCAAATGGTTTTGCTGTGTTCTTGTCCGGTTTTATTCCCAGGTTAACTTTCATGCATGAATATCTTATTTCAAGACCTCTTGGTATATAAAGAGTATACCATCTGCATACCTCCTTGGCAATCGATATCCGCCTCAGATAATTTTTGAGGATGTTCATCCAAATCTAGGCTCCACGTTAGTGGTGAAGGGACACACCCCTTTATGGGCATCCATTAGTTGTGTGAACTCTTGTTATTTCATTTCTTGGGTATGTGTTAGCAGATGGTATGTATAGGACCTCTGAGAAACTAATTTCGTCAGGAATCTTGTGCGCTAGTAGGCCAGTAAATTGATTAACCATTAGCTATGAATTCCAAATCCGTTTTGAATATTTGACCAAACAACACTCACTCTCACTCTCCAAGTAAGTGCACCGAATTGAGCTTCCAATGAAGTACGCTAATACCAATCGAACCCAATAATGCAATTCTTCTTAGCCTTTAAACTGAGAATTTTTGAAAAAGATATTTGAACAAACAGATCCTGTAGGTGCTATTACAGGTTTTAGAGATTTTTATAGAAATTTAAAGACAATTTTGATTTATTTTACAGGCCTTCTCCAAAGACACAGCCACCTTCTATGCTGGTGGCATAGCAGATATGTTTGCCACTTTACGTGCCATAGCCATTAAGACAATTGGTTCCAGTATTGTGGCTGAAGAGGAACTAAGTGAGTCTTTTTTTTAATTATTTAATCCAAGTTGCAGTTAAAAGATTTGAATTTTTCTTCATTTTTTTAGGTAAAATGTTTTCAATTTTCAGCATCTGCCAGCCTTTGGCTCAGCTAATCTTTACACCCATCTACAGTGATATATACGAGCAGACGGTGCATTCATTTCCGGGTGCCATATTTTTATTCAGTGAAGTATTTGCGGTATTCAATATTATTGTGTTTATGTCAGTATTATTGTATTAAATTAAAGAAAAAATTTACATTTTAATCTTGTCATAATATTTCTCTTGCAGCATTTGTTATGTGGTGGTGCGCAGACGTAAAAATCGTATTAAGAAACAAGAAAATTCCCAACAGGAAAATAGTAAAAATTCTGCTACTGCAGCTACTCATAATGGTGATGTGGAAATAACTAGTCTTTAACAAAGTAAAAATTAATAAAAATGAATTGTTTTATAATAAATTTATTCTGTATGTATGTATGTAAATGTATGTGTATACGAACTACACTCAGAAAGAGTAACTTTACTGACTTTAACTTACTGCTCGATTTATCGAAGCAGAGGCCAGCCAAATGCCTGAAACAAAAAAACTTGATTTTAAACTGTAGGTTTGTATAGAATCTGAAGGGTCTTTCAGTAGGAATACAGTTCTTCAGATGTGATGTTCTTTTTAGGTTGTAATCTTCTGAATAATTATGGTAAAATGGCCACCATGACTCACTCTGACGACCGTTCCAAACTCTTTTAAAAAAATTTTCCTCGAATTTTTCAGAGATGTGACATTCTCTCACAGACAAGTTCAACCGCTGCTTAAGGCTGAGGAATAGTCTCTGGTAAACCCGAAATTTCATAAAACCCCCCCCAAAGATACAATTTTCACCTCCTAAAATCACATGATTTTAGTGGCCAACCGACTTCAGATTTCTTGAGATTGTTTCTACAGCCGTAATTTGATTGTTGCATGTGCGATGTGGCAGGGGCCAGCGTTTTTACTGGAGTTAAGTGACTTGGACCCTAAAAACATGTGGCATCAGTAGAACGGCGGCCGTAGCTACCAGTTCATGTCCCATAGGATGTTACCGATTGCACAAGAGATTTGAGGGTATGTCATCTCTGGCGGAAGCGATTGGAAGTGATTGAGGTTGTGCGAATTGATCCCGTTCGATTTTTTATTGTGAGGCTTTCTTTATGTCGAATATCACAAACAGCAGGCCTTAAAGCCAACAAAACTCTTGCCATCGTTTCAATTTAGCCTGATTTATGCGCCAGAGACATAGAAAATTGAATATTTTGAAACGCACTTCATCCACGATGCTTTTATTCCAACCAAAATGGCATCGATAGCTCTTTCAAATGTACAACGGCTTTCAAATGTACTTCATACAAAGGTTTCGTCCCGAGTTACAAAAGGGCGAAAGCACTTGCACTCTTGCCATCTGTTCAAATTTAGCCTGATTTATAATGTCAGAGGCATAGAAAATTGCACATTTCGAATGCGCTCCATCCAAACTGTTTTGTTCCCCCAAAATGGCATCGATATCACTCTTTCAAACATACAACGACTTTCAATGCTACTTCACACAATGTTTCGTACCGAGTAACAAAACAGCGCAAAGACTTGACTTTATTGCGGTTGAACAATATCGAGCTTTGCTGCGAAATTATCTCATAAAATTAGGTTTGTGGTCGATTGTTACGAAACGGGGAGAGATTATTTGAAATTAAAATCAGTAAGTCCCATGAGATTTCCATGGCTTTCGCAATCTTCGGCAATGTTTTGAGCTTTCAAACTTTGATTGGCCACCAATATATCAAAGATATGTTGAATTCTTTTGAACTTAAACTGAACATCCTGAATGCCTACCGACAAAAACCTTACGAAGGACTTCCTCATATCTAAGGGATTATTTGAAATTGAAATCAGTGAGCCATAAGAGATTTCCATGGCTTTCGCAATCTTCGGAAATGTTTTGGGCTTTCAAACTTTGATATCAAAGATATGTTGAACATCCTGAAAGTCTGCCGACAAAAGCCTACGCAAGACTTCCTCATATCTAAGGGTTTATTTGAAATTGTAATCAGTGAGTCATATGAGATTTCCATGGATTTCGCAATCTTCGGCAATGTTTTGAGCTTTCAAATTTTGATTGGCCACCAATACATCGAAGATATGTTGAACTTCCTGAAAGTCAATCGACAAAAAGAAATTCGGAGAATTTTTGTAATTTTTTTCTCGGGTTGCTGATTCAAATTAAATTCTCATAGAATTCTAGCACACTTAGCCTTGGTTTGACAGAAGATACTTAGTGATGATGATGAGTGTTTAATGATCACGGCGAAATTTCAATTTTTTTCCTCAAATTGCGCCATAGTTTGCTCCTTAAAAGCTAAACAAATTATTGATTTTTTTTTTTAATTAAATTTGTTTTGAAAACAATTTTCCTACAAATTTAAGAATTTTGATTTAAAATTTCGTTTTTATGAGACTGAATTGATTTGTTGTTTTCAAATGAAATTTCTTTTATTGAAGCTTTTATTCAACTTCTAGAGCGTAATACAATTTTTGCCCTTTATTTCACTCTTTTTTTTCGCATTTTTTTTTTGTGCAAATTCATCTAATTAAAATGCATATTTTTTGTTGCATATTATTTTCATCGTCATCGTCATCGTTATCATCATCATCATCATCGTATTCTGTTTTCAATTCACTTTTGCATAAAATTATGCAAATGTTGTGTAATTGCATTGCATTTAATATGTTCATGTTCGTTCGCATCCTCTAATTAACAATTTTATTATAAAACGAGTTAATTTTCATCAACTTTCTTGGGCTGGCTGGCAAGTGTTATGTGCATTTTGTATGCTTTACAACAACTACAACAACGGCAAAAAAAAAAAAAAAAAAAATTAAGAAAAAAAATATGATGAATTGCAGAAATAAATTTTTAGGCATTCAGCTAACGAAACTTGAGTGCCCTAAGTCAACAATAAAGGCTATTGATCCACAATATTCATAGGATATTAAACAAACCGATTTCAAAAGAGTACAAACATCAATTTGAAGAATTTGACTTCATGAACTTTGACCTCTACATAGAGTAACTGCGAATATACATCCCTAGTGCTTCAGTGCAGAACAAAGATCTTTCAGATTCTGTAACCATTTAAATTTCAGATTTTGCTACCGGTACTGCCGGTTTAAGTATCCAGAACCTAAGTGTGATTATTTGGTAACGCTACATACCTCCCGCGCCCCCTCGTTTTATGGTCCTTGGGGCTCCGATATTCAGTAGGAATATTGATTAAGGCCATCGCCGTAGTCTAGTAGGTAGTGTGTTGGCTTATTAGCCAAAAAGGCCCGGATTCGAATCCCCGGTCAGATATCAAAAACGAAATATGAAAAAATATTCCTTAGGCGACTTCCTCTCTAACAGATTTCTGGCAAAAACTTTCAGAGTAAATAAAAATTGCCATGAAAAGTTTCTCAAAAATCTGTTGTTCGCAGTCGACTTTGAACTATAGGTCCCGCCACTGATTTATAAAATTAACACACACAATATAAGTGGTGTGAGAAGCTAGGCCGTAATCCTGACTGAATATATAATGGGTTATAATGGCCCATTATGTATGTATGTATGTATGGGTTAAGGCCCTCTGAGATTCACCCCTTAAAAATCATTAATATTGTGCAGAACTGCTTACTATATACACTGTCCGCCAGTATATGTTCTGGTAATTTCCTCAAGTTGTGGACACGTCCGACAACATTCGAGCTGATGCTTTACGATAGTAATAGTCATCCAATATGGAGGCGGACGCACACTCTCTATGGTATTTATCCACATGGAGGAGTTTTCAAAAAGTTTTCCAGATCATTACAGCATTTGTCAAGCAGATGTCTCGGCTACCAAGGGCATTTTCGTTTCTATGCGGATAGTGGTTCCTCCATTAAAGCCTTTCAATACTTGTTCTTGAAGACAGGTACTACTCAAGATTGCTTTTCGTTCTTCAAAGAAATGGTTGAACAGTTTAATACAAAGATCATATATTTTCTAGAGCGTAGGAAAATAAATAGAAATTTAATGCAGTGTTGGTGCTCTGTTACGGGTTTCTTCGGATTTGGAAAACATTGTAGTGTTCATGGCTTCAACCTGATACAAAATATACTGGAAGTAACTGTTCGATAGGTAAGCAGTTATCAAAAAATGATAGAACTAAAGATCATTACGTGCCACACACAAAAACTATATTTCATGAGCATCAGTGAGAAATGACGTCACTCGTATTTCTATCCCGAAGGGCGAATGCTATTAGGAAGAACTGAAGGTTGCGCCTGTTAGAGATGTTAATAGAAGGAGATACCCTAGTTAGGATCAATTTAGCATCGCGATTATGGCCATTATCTTAACTTGAAAAACGCTACAATAGTCCGGGAGGCGAAGAAATATGTTCAAATCAAAATCAAACGTAGAAAATTGCACAAAATTCCATATTTTTCTCATGTTTTGGACTTCCGCCAAACCTTTGAAGAGGGAATCTCATATCGGTTTAGAATTCTAGAGTCCATCAAGATTACTTTCAGATGTGACATAATCAATATCTCCCAGAACTTAAAAATGCTCAGATAAGTTATAGGAATGTCCTGAGAGAAAAATGTGATTGAGTGACAGGGCATTAAGTCCCATTGCAACAAATGTTGCAAGTTGGTCGGCAAGTCCAGACTAGACTAAGGAGCAGATTTCAGCATTTGTTACGATTTATGTCAATTGGTCTTTTGATTTTTGATGAATCCAAGGGAAAATAGTGTTTGGTGCGGTATGTCCTACATGTCTGCCGATTCTGTGAGGATTGAATCCACCATTCTTCCTTCAGAGCAGACTGAGAGCCTTAAAACATCTATTCAGGCTTTTGACAAATAAGGATGTCTGGTGCAGGTCATTGGATTGCGTGTGAGCACTGTTCTAGAGTCTCGACGATAGCAATCTGATGCCGTTATCTCCAGCCATATAGAATGGTCTTATCGTTGCTAATTTCAGTTTAAACATTCAATTTTATTCACTTTTTTTAAGTCTTGACCCCATTAGGTGGCATTTAATAGCCACGCACTACCTTCACTGCATATGTAGTGCACCTACTTTGGTGTTTGCATAGTGTAACCCTCATTCAAACATTTTTTTTTTGCTGAAGATTCATTTGACGAGATTTTTTTTTCTCCACTTTTCTTCCATTAATTTCAATGCAAATAGTGATGACGTTGCTGACGACGACGAGCTGAAATAGTGGCATTTGCATATTATATTTTATGCAAACAGAACATATTAGCAATTAAAATTTTCGTAGTTAATTATGGTCATATACACACAGTTGCATACGAGTGTATGACTGTAACCCAGGCAACCATTACTAAATAAACTTCAAACTTTCAAAAGGAAAAATTAAAAAGTCAAGAGTTGGGAAGAAAAATATTCTTAAGAACGAAATTGTTGAAGTCTCTTAAAAATTTAATTTCTTAACAAATGTTTGCTGGGTTATTACATATAAGAGTAGTAGTTCTACCCTACCGCATTAGTAGCTCATTTGCTGGCAGAAAATAAGCAAAAAAAAAGAAAAAAACCAAGTGTTTCCAACCAAAATGTTACTGCAGCATAAGAGTACCGTTACCAGTGCGATATGGATATAATGGAGCATCATAATGCTAAAAAAAGTATGTATGGACTGTCAAAGAGTGTAAATAGCATACCAGCTTGGTCCTTAAATCCACCACACATTTATATACATACAAACGACATTTTGACTGACACATACACATACACATACATGCATATATGTAAGCAACTATATTTGTATAGTTTTTTTCGGTTGGAAATGTAAAATAAAAAAAGATTGTTGATGGCTTGTTAGTTATTTACGAACATTGATGTGACACTGTAACTCTAGAGAAATGGTTGGCAAGGCAATGCTTTGTATTGTGTGTGCCGGATGGGTAGAGTTGCCAAACAATACTATTATAATTACTGGCGCCTCTTTGTTTCCATTGCTTAAATTGAAAAGTTTGATTAATTTTTTCATCGTATCAATTAAATTTCAAAAGATTCCTTGGATATTTGCTGCTTAAAGACAAGTTTTGGTTTTGTAAGGTAACCCTGGTCGCACACACACACACACACACACATTAATGGCTGACTGGCTGGTTGGCTGGATGAATGAGTTCATGGTTGGTTGAATGGATAAAAGTTAACGTTGCTACTCAGCATGTTTTGAACTTTTGTACATAAACTCACACAAGTATACCATGCATATGTATGTGTGTCTGTATGTGTTTTGTGTTGTATTTTAAGTGAATATTTAATTAGTAAAAGTGCATGAAAAATGTTCATCATTTCAGGCAATAATTTTATGTGTTGGTGTGTGTGTTTCGTCCTTTTTCTGTGGCCTTTTTTTACAGTGTTTTTGTGTTTTAATTTTTGCCTTGAAGCAAGCAACAACAAACCATTATTAACAATACGCCATGTTGTTTCTCAGTTGCTTTCAATGTTGCAACATTCAAAACTTTCACTACAGCAGCTCTAATGCCTGGGCCTCTGTCATAAAATCATGTTTTCCACTCATTGACTGGTTGGCTGGTTTCATGTCTGGCTTTTTTTGTGTGTATTCTTCTCTCTTTTTCTCTGTCTCTTTGCAATGTTCTTTTACTTGCAAACGCATTAGTATGCATGCATCACTGACATAAAATGACTAATTCATCCTGATGTTTTTATTCCTTTTCGTTTTGTTGCTTTTATTATTGTTGTTGTTATTGTTTTATTGCCATCATTGTTGTGTTGCCTTAATTGTTTGGTTGGCTTGACTTGGGTTCTGAATTTCTATTTTTTTTCCTTTTTTTGTTGGTTTTTAGTTGGTGGCTTTGCGTCTGTTGTTTCCGTTTCAAAGATCCTGTATTCATTGTCTGGCTTGGTGTGTGTGTGTGTGAGTATATGTGTAATTCATAATTCCCTTCTGTGTATTTGTATTATTATTATCCATGAATTGGTTTGAAATACTTCTTTTAATTTTGCTGTTATTCTTGTTGCTGCTGCTGTTGTTGTTGTTGTGTGGCAATAAGAAATTTATTGACATTTAAACGTTCAAATGAAATTCTTAATTGGTTGTCATCAAAAGATTTTCTTCCGCTCAGAAGAATTTTGGAAATTAAAAAAAATTTTAATTGGAAGCCTGACTTTAATTCTCTTTCCTGCAGGATAAGGGATTAAAACGATAAGAGCTTGTTATACATTCAAATGCGACAACGAAGATTAGTAGGTAGAGTGAGTGCTGGCTTTTTAGATGAGAGCCTTTGGTTCAAACCCCAGCTCAGTCATCTCGACTTTCTCTCAGCAAACTTTTCAAAGATCTGTCTCGCCACGTATGGTCAAAATTAACACATACAACATGCGTGGTATGAGAATTCAGGTTGTAATTCTGACTAGAGAGTTGTAATGACCAGTTTAGTAAGTAATACTTACAGGGCTGCTTATTTCAGCTTTTTATACTGAATCATGTGTCATCTCTCGTAGGATTTCTTTCGTATCACCACTGCATAGCAACTTATGAATCTGCTGTTTTTCACTGCTGGCATACTGTAAAATTGGCTATCCTCTAATCTTCTATTGAAGCCTTAATCTAAATTGGTAGTGGTTAGTTACAATGGCCAATTGTGTTCTATGCATACGATGCTATTCTGGTAAGACATAGACACTTCAAAGTTAACTATTAACCTTAGAACTTCTTGAATAGAACACTTGGTTCTTGATTTCCAATTAGGGGATTTTGGTCTGAAGGTCCAGAGGTTTTCAATGCGACTCTTGAGGTATATACCGATACTGGACAGGGTTGCTGTATATTTGCTAATGGCTCTGATATTAAACCTTCATATAGGATGGCTGACCACTGCAATGTTTTCCATATTGATAACGACTCAATGCTTGTTGCATGGTGGATGGATTATCCCTGAACATTCAGGTTGCTATTAAGATCCAAACGAATGCGGAATTCCGATCTTTTGAAGGTAAATTTCTATGTGTTTCAAGATATAGCGATAGCTTTCGAAATTGCATTGTTAATTATCTAACTTGGGTCGGTTTGGTACTCACAATCTCCGACCTATAGCAGACATAGCAGTTCCAAATGCCTTAAGTAGACTTTGTTTCACCGTTCGTTTTACTTCTTTGGCAGAAGGAGGATACAAGCAATATTGCTAGATTTTGTTGTATTTACACGGATGAAAAGGGGACATGGCTATGAAAAGGGGGTGGCATAGCTACTAATATCTGGATCCTGGATCTCTGGTCTACCACTAGAGCATGAACTATTAAATGAATCCTTAGAAATTGAAATTGTTTTTCAGGTCCCCTAAGTTCATCATTTGCGGTAATTTATGTGTTGGTTTATTAGACTAGAAATCACGGTTCAAAACCCCAGTTTAGACATCTCAAACAAGGCGAAGAGGACTCTTTCAGTAGTCTTCAGATAAAAACACTGAGAAGTTAAACAAAATTTCCAGAAAGGTATTCAAATCTGTAGTTCTAAGCCGATGTTAATTTGTAGGTCCCATTACTCATGGATAAAATTAACACGCAAGCATGGATGCTGTGAGAAGCTAGGTTGTAATCCCAACTAAAGGGTTGTAATCACCAATCAAGTAATTGCTACTTGCTTATGAATGAAATACTACACTAGCGGTGCCTGGGGGACCTTAAGCTTTCATTAGAATTTAAATTTCTTGATCTTTTTTTAAATCTATACTTTAAAAATCATCAACGACAATCCTTCTCGACAATTAAATGGCTACAAAAGCAATGGAAGGGTGCAACAAAAGGAATTTCAATCAATTTAACGTCTCCTTTAATTAAATACTTTAAAAACTTAATGCTTTTCATGTACCCAGGGTTACATAATATTTTGAACACTTGTTTTCTCTTTCAATTAAGCCACTATACAATGACTAACGTATATAGACGAGCGAGCAGGTAGAAGAAGCAGAAACAGAAGAAAATAGAAAAATGGATAGAAAAATCAACTGACACAATACCAACAACACTACATAAGCTGATGTTGAAAAAACCAAGTAAATGGCTATTACAACCTGGAAAAAAGAGAGAGATTTTAAAATGATTTCTACCTTTTAGGGATACAAAAGCACTCAAACAAAACTATAGTGAAGGAATTAGAGAGAAAAAGGATGATGAAAAAGAGAAAGAAACAAAAAAAAAGGAGATGCAAATTCCCTAGATAAACTACGACACAAAGTCATCGCACGCCAAAAGGAATCTAATTAACAATTTTCCATTGAGTGCACAAATTACTGCCACAAAACAAACAAAAAAGAGAACTGAAGAGAGAGATAGAGAGAAACGGTAAGCTATACAGCGTGAGTATAGACAGCAGTTTCAACTACAACACACAGAAAATGACAAGAGAAACTGCAATAAAGGGACATTAACAAAATCACTAAAAAAAACTATTTCAATATAAGCAAAGTTAGTCTTTAAAAGTTTCACAAATTCGTCAAGGAATACAAGGAAGGGGACTTACAGTTCATTTAATTCCGTACTGTATGATAAAGTCCAGAAATTGAATTATTCACACATTTACCGTGTAAACACTTTAAGGAGGTGAGATGGCAAAGATGGTAAAACCATTGAGAAACAGTTCTCTTGTTCTGGTCTTTAAAGAAAACATACACCCGATACTAAACTGATCTGCAATAACTCCAATCAGGGTGTTTATGATTTCAAACCTTTAGCCAGGATTACAATCTAGCTTTTCACGCATATTGTATGTTCATTTCTTCCTTGAGTGGCTGGACGTACAGTTGACTCCGCATGACAGATTTAAGAAACTCTGAGCTAAGGGGAAGTCGCCGCAAGAAACATTTTTTTTATATTTCGTTTTATTCGAAATGTCTGAGCTAGGATTTGGACCACGGGTTCTCATCTAATAAGCCAACACACTACCTAGTTAACTACGATGGCTTCACAAGTTTTTTTTGGTTAGGCATGAATTCATCTGAGGTTCCCAAGTGCCGCAGAACAACAGAAGTGATGTACTGTAGTCCCTCTTCTTCCTCGTTGTTATACACCTTAACGTCAGTATATTGCTATGGCTGCTATTAAGTTCCAAAGATGGAATCTATTCAAGTTTGACGCAAATTTTGTTCTGACTAATCCATATCAGGTGCACTCCTTCCTCTTTTCCCTGGCTTTGGTAGAACGTAGTCGGTACAGGGACTGCGTCCGCCTGTGGCGTCACAACGGGCCGCTATGCGTGCTTTTTGATATCAGAGACTAACACTCCGACCTAAGCTAATCTAATCCATATCAGGAAAGATAAGCATGTCTGGTCTCTCAGCAAGTGGGTTTATTATCCCATTTTAATATCATCAACGTGAAATCTTCATGCCCCTGCAGTATACCATATGGACATAATGCTTATGGACAGGGTTACCGGCCTCCGTTATTTCCTGGTAGCTTGATTCATTTACGTTTTCAGTGACTGATGAATGAGAGTGAGTTGTATCTGTGACATCGATATTCACGAAGTCGTTAAAACCACTTCTGACAGCATCCTTACACGCCACTTTAAAAACTTGCGGTTTGTTTTTACAGCTTCTCTTCTTTTCCATCTCTTTTAGGTCTTCCATAATTGCTATTTCATTAGCATGGACTGTGGAATATTTTATGGTCTCTGCTGCCACCAAGTATTATTCCTTTCTATGGACATGTGAATTGTATTTCGAATATACTCTACTGTGACCGTTTTTGGGATTTTAAGTCAATTTTAGACGAGTTTTTTATATTCGCATTAGCTCTCTTGGCTTTAAAGTCTGCTTTTATTTTAACTTCAACCCTTTACAGTTACCACTACCATCATCATCTTTACCATCTTGTCACCTCCTGCTACTGCAAAAAAACGAAAGGAGTAGCAACATATGTGTCACTTCTAATAAAGCGTGACAACCTAACCGAACATGTGTTCCATATTTTCTCTGTCAATTTTCTACAGTGCAATGCAATTAAATTCCAAAAACTAATGCAATTACAAAAGCAATAACGGTAAAACAAACAACTTTATTGAAGAATTTAGTAACGGTAAAACAAATAAAATTCACAGTGTTAAACCGGAGAACAAAAGCGTACTTCTAGCGACAGCATTTCTTTGCCTATTTGGTTCGTTTATGGAGAAAAAATATTTGCCAATTAAAATCTTAACTAACCTGTTCAGTGAAGAAGACCCTTTCCTTTGCCGTTTCCCGTTCTTTTTCCTTAATATCTAAAGGACATGTAAAGAAGCCGCTTAATTCATGAGATGTTCAAAAGAAATTGCCCCACTTGTCATCACGAGTTCTTCCCGTTTTAGGATACTCTTGTGTAACGACGTGTGCTTTTGCTGTACTTCAGTTGAAAGGCTTTTATTCGGATAGGTATGCTACAGCAGGTAATAGAAGACCACAATGTTATGACCGAAATTTAGACTGTTGACTTGGTAATGTAATATACCCGCTATGTCAGAACACAAATCAACATTGTGCCCCTTTAGCAGTTACAAATCAAAACCGGGCCTGTTGTCTTCTAACCTCGTAATCTTTCCCGCCACAGTCCCCCATATTGGCGAAGCTAATTCTTGGATATTCTAAATAAGACTGTGAATTTAAAGTTTGTGCTTTATAATTGCAGGGTAATAACTTATTCGTATTGTCTTAACCTTTAACCCTTTACAACAACTAAAAATTTCCTTTAAGAAAACTTTTTGTACTACGCTCAACATCAATAGCAAGACTGACACAACTTTGTAGTGACTGAACACTCTCTGCAGAAGAACAAGAAGCCAAGGAAAACAATGAAGCGTTTGAAGTGTATTGTAGTCCTCAATTTAATTCACTTTTAAAAGGGATGGACTGACTTACAGACTAACTGACACGTTATGACTCCCGACTTGCATTGACAACAACATTGTTGCAGAAACAATGTTGGCAGATCATAAGGCCAAGCCAGCGGGTGTTTAAAAAATAAAAATAAAAAATAAACGTTAAACGAAAACAACCAAACAAGGAATGACGACAGACTGTTTGACCATAAAGGCACGTTTTAGTAGTAAAGAATAGCGGAGAAGGCTAGAGAACGAAATGGAGTGAAGGGATTCAACAGTTTTTTGAACTAATTAATAACCGTTTTTAACCGTTATTCACTTAAATTATTATTAAAATTATTGTTTAAATAATCGCCTGAAAGTATGCTGTTTGTGCTATTGTTTAACAAAATGTTGTTAAAATAAGTTAGTTTTTGTACACTTAAGAGGTAAAAGTTTGTAAAGAAAGCCTTCCTTAATGTCAATTACTTAAAAAAAGGTGGCCAGCTTTTAAAAATTAGAGCTCTCTCTCTCTCTCTTTCCAAAAATTAAAGTGTCAGTCTAATTAATATTAAAGACGAACAAAATTCTTTTCGGGGAGAGTCAATTATTATTACAATCGCCGTGAAGAGTTGCAACAGCAGCGCGACCATGCGATCTATTGTGCTGCTCCCATTTAACTTTACAGAGAATCCCCATAGCGTCTCCTACAAACAAATTGCCCTGACAAATTTAAGAATATTGCTCTGTGTCAATGCAGGCCCATCCTATCATCGATTTAAACTCATAAAAGCCATAGTATTCCTGTAGAATTCCTATGTCTTGTCTTTTGTAACTTCAACCAACTTGAGTTAAGCTTCTGCGCCTATAAATATAAAATATTTGATGGCTGAACGAAGCCGCAAGTTTTGACAAGATCTACGCCGAAGATCTATAAAGAAAATAAATCTTTAGACACGATTTGAGCGTACTAGGAATATAATGGCAACCTTAATAACAAATGGTCTTAGAACTGCTTCATCTTAGGTATTGTTTACTATCCTTAACTGTCTATCAGAACAGCATAAAAAGTGGTTGCGAACGCGGAAATGAGTCGGAGCACAACAAATGAATGGAAGTATGGATGCTATGGTCATGACAAAGTCTTGGTTATAGTTGATCTGGAAATACCTATTGACTACTTGCCTAAGATACAAGTCTTACAACGAAAATACCGGAGAGATTACGGTTTACACCTTCCAGAGAACGTTATTGAAGTATTCACTGAAGGATCTATATGGCACTTGGATATTGGATGGTCCCTTACACCATCCGTTTAGTGCAGTACTATTCAGACCGAAAGAATGGCTATAAAGATTGTTTTTATACGAATCTGGTATCAGGATATATAATATGGTGACATACGCATATTTACCGATAATAAAACGGTTATTAGATTTCTGGGGAATGTGTACAAATTGTCTAAAAATGCGACATGTCAGGAGGTGATAGCGAAATATGCAATGGTCATCTCCATATGGGTTCCTGGACACAGGGACATTGACGGAAATTCATACGTGACTCTGACTTTTCTATGCAGCGGTGTAAAGAAATGGTGTCACAAGGACTTTAATCATTTGCAAAGCGAAAATTAAATAATGAACCCTCTGCAGAGGGACCAGACTTATCTTAAGCGATGTGGCTATATGCAGAACAGAAATTACGTTAAACCTAGATAGAGTCCATCTTAGGAATCTCTTAGCAGTTATAGTGGAACATTGGTTTCTGTCTGCAATTACTCGGGGTCTGGAAATAACTCACAACGACTTTGTAGAAGCTGTAATCTTGTGAACACTATAAACAACTCTTCTTTTATTGTCAGGCTGTTTGGAACCTAAGACGAAAGATTCCGGGCACCCTAAATTATGGAGAGAAGATATTATTTAGTCAAGGAAGATTTCGATAGAATCCAAACCTTCAAAACTATGCAGAGAAAAGAAGAATTACCAGCAAAGAATTAAAATTGCATGACGACCTAGGTAATACAGTGTTACAATGTGACCATCCAAGTAAGCGGCTAATTTAGCCTCAGTTTCTACGTCTACTTGGTGCTTAATTAAAATACTTTCGTCACCGTTTTAGTTGGCCATCAATGGATAATAAAACGGTTATTAGATTTCTGGGGAATGTGTACAAATTGTCTAAAAATGCGACATGTCAGGAGGTGATAGCGAAATATGCAATGGTCATCCTCATATGGGTTCCTGGACACAGGGACATTGACGGAAATTCATACGTGACTCTGACTTTTCTATGCAGCGGTGTAAAGAAATGGTGTCACAAGGACTTTAATACATTGGCAAAGCGAAAATTAAATAATGAACCCTCTTGCAGAGGGACCAGACTTATCTTAAGCGATGTGGCTATATGCAGAACAGAATTACGTTAAACCTAGATAGAGTCCATCTTAGGAATCTCTTAGCAGTTATAGTGGAACATTGGTTTCTGTCTGCAATTACTCGGGGTCTGGAAATAACTCACAACGACTTCTGTAGAAGCTGTAATCTTGTGAACACTATAGAACAACTCTTCTTTTATTGTCAGGCTGTTTGGAACCTAAGACGAAAGATTCCCGGGCACCCTAAATTTATGGAGAGAAGATATTATTTAGTCAAGGAAGATTTCGATAGAATCCAAACCTTCAAAACTATGCAGAGAAAAGAAGAATTACCAGCAAAGAATTAAATTGCATGACGACCTAGGTAATATCAGTGTTACAATGTGACCATCCAAGTAAGGGCTAATTTAGCCTCAGTTTCTACGTCTACTTGGTGCTTAATTAAAATACTTTCGTCCACCGTTTTAGTTGGCCATCAATGTTGATGATTAGGCGATTTCGGAAATAATAGAAAGAAATCAGATCCTTTACGGACAATTTAAGATGGCCAGCTTAATATTTTATGCGTTTTCTGAATAATTACAATGAATTTGATATGTTTTTGTTGTTGCAATGTTTTTTTTTCATTATTTTCCGAACTAAATTTGATTTGCGAATTTGTTGGTATTTCATTACCATGAACCACCTTAATTTTTTTGTCATTAATTTCTCTCTTTTATTGCCTTACATTGATGAGATGTTCTGCTTTAATAATGATGTTTAACATCTTAATGATGACGTTAAAATGGTGTGTATGTGTAACGAAAGGGTTAAATTGCTTGTGCAAAACATGAAACACACAGTAGGCAGGCAAGCCTACACGAAATTAAAACAATAAAGAGTTAACACTCGCGCAAATTCTCTCTTCCACATTTAGCGAGAACATATGCTCACACATTTTCATTGTTGTTTCATTGTGTAAGTGATAAATAAGCGTGCAAATTGCTTATAAAAACTTAAAAACTTCGATGTTTTACTCTGTAAAAACGAAAGTCCAACCTCACAGTAAATTTGTTGATTCTGTGTTTCTCTCTTTGTCGAACTCTCTCTCTCTCTCACAATATATCAACAGTTTACGCACATACGTGTGTGTGGTGTAATTGCTAATACATTAAATATTTTCCATATGTGTGTGTGTATTTGTTTGTGTTGTTGTATAAACTGGTCCTTTTTTTTATTTCACTTTTGTGTTCTTTACGGTTGTTTCAAATATTTATTACCGTTACAAATTCAAAATAATGAAATGAATATTTATTCTCTCATACATACATATGTGTTGAGCATGTATGGACATGTTTACACAAATGTAAACACAAATACACACATACATACATACATATGTTATATGTTATGCTGGTTAAATGAAAGTGAATGTTAATTTTCATTTTAGTGCTGCTTATACGAAAGGGTGCAAGTGAGTGGGTGAATGTGAAATACAATTGCGGTGAGAATTATAGCATATTTAGGTAATATTTCCTACCAGAGGTCATTGCAATTTGGAAGACGCCATAAAACTTTTTGATCTACTCACAGCATAAGTCAGCAATTAAGTCCCTCACGAACGTAGTTTCATCTTCTGCCCTAGTCCATGAATGCACAGAATTTCTCAGAGAAACTTCGGATCATTCAAAAGAAACTTTTATATGTATGGGTGCCAGGACAAAGGGTTATGGTTGGAAGCTAATGTCTCCGGCACGATAAAAGAGCGCATAGGTATTTCGATTGTTTCCGTTAATTTGGATATTGTCCTATCGTTTTAGAGGGATACTCAGCCCCGGTGGCTGCACAAAGATACGTGCAATATTGCCAGACTGCTGGACACGCATAGCCCGACTCACTTTAATGCTTAAATAGCATGGCTATCCACCACACAATAGCAATTCTCAGGGATTATTGCTTTTGTGGTAGACATATCGAAAGACAGCAGAAACTGTGAGTCAGAGGAGGAGGAAGAGATTGTCTTTCAGCTTATGTGTCAGTGCCGTCTTTTGGAAGGTTTTTGACTTTCCATTTTCTGACATTTTTGACTGAGCTCTGCTGCAATAGCAAGATTTATTTTGAACTTGAAAGGGTTTTCTCTAGAGAATGTTTAAGCCCCGGGTAGAATTTACTGTAAGTGGACCTCTTACTCAAGGGAGACCACCGTTTAACCTCCTGACAACCCAAGTTATGTGGGTTACTTTTATGCAAGATTGGCGATATCTACAGTTGAACGTCTTCTCCGAACGTCAGATTTTAAGGACTTTGCATGACAATTTGATTTACTTCCTTAGCTTATGACAGAAGACTGGTGAGAGGAAGTCGCCGACAGAAATTTTTTATTTGTCGTTTTATTCGAGATGTCAGAGTTACGGTTTAAACCACAGGCTTTTATCTTAAAGCTAATAAACTACCTACTAGATTAAGCGACTACCACCATTTAATATACTCTGATAATAGATTAGCTTGAATAGCACAGCAATAATTGGGTAGTACAAGGGACATTCTAAGATTCAGCTGCTTGGAAAAGAATCCTCGTCTGACTATAAAGCCTGATCTGTATCCGTCAGTGAAGAGTTGAATAATGTACTCTGGAAAGTGTAAATCATTATCATAGAAGGATCTATTTGGCATTTTTGTTGTAAAACTAGCAACGAAAGCGGGTTTGAGAATAGTGTAGCCAATGTTTATATCCATGATTTTGGCATGACCTCCAGAGCTCGTGTAGTGCTCAGTCTCATTCGCAACCATGGTAAAAAAAACGGGTCCTCATGTTTTAAATTTCATATTCTTTTCATGTCATACCTATTATTTCAAGCACTACTGTAATCTGTGATATTGGTAAACTTGTATTACCCAAAATAACGGGTTATTTTGTTTACTTATTTTAGATTTCTACACTCATTTTATTAGCAATTTAAGAGATTTATTGTTTCACACCATTTTAGTTGAAGAATTTGTGAAAAATAATTAAAAAATTTAAAAGAAATTTTCAAAATAAAATAAAAAAAAATTAAATTCTAACATACAACAAAGTAACTACAGTTCATTTATTTCATTTTCCCTTAATTAAATTAAATTCAAATGAAAAAGGTAAAATAACCTTCACATAAAAGTAACACTCATCGTTCATTATCTGTTGCTCTACATGGCTTTACAAGTTGAAGGACTTTTTTTTTATATTTTTATAGGAAAAAAATGTACCCTGCTTCACTTTTCAAATTGAGCCTTTCTTTTGTTAAATAAAAAATTCTTTATATTCCTACTCTGAATGCAATTGTGAGTGAAATTTGTTTTGAATTCATAAAAAAAAATTGAGTTTTTTTTTCATTCTTTTTTTGCATATCAAAAGCGAATGTTAAAAAGGATTTTGAAATGTTTTGCAAAAATAAAATTCTACTGCATATTTTAAGGGGTAATATTGGTGTTTTTTGTTGCAAAAATCCTTAAAAAGCTGAAGTATTTTTTTTGTAGAAAAATATCCTTTTAATCTATACTTGCCAACTAAACTTAAGAAAATTTATTTAAATTTTGTTTTTACTCACCTGACAGGCAGGCACCAGAGGTTTGAAAATTTTTCAAATGGGAAAAACCTAGAAAAAGAGACAAAAAAAAACAAAATTAAATTTAAAATTAAGGATCTTCATTATTATTAACAAGAATTTTCATATACAATATGTTCCACTGTGCTATGCTACATATATTCAAAGGAAATTAAATTTAAAGATTTGAGAGTTGTAACACCGATTAAAAGGTTTCAGATCCTACCGACCGATCATTCTGGACACTTAGTTGAGGCCTCTACAATTAAGAATTCACGATATTGTTTGTTGACTGATCGGAGATCAGACGGAGATCAACAGATTTTGGAGGCCAATTTCATCATATATTGCTATGTGATCTCAATTTTGAATTGATGGTCACTTCATTTGAATGCAAACGCAATGGCGGTACATTTTCGCAGGAGTGTTTGGCACTGTTCAACCTCAATATGGATGAACGAAAGCGTAGCTGAAACATATCGAGGAGAATCGGTACATATCTGTCTGTATAAATATAATTCAACGCACAGGAAAGTGGACTAAGGCACTTTAATCTTAACCTTTTGCACTCGAACGGCGCTGAGAGCCGCCATTACTATTTATGCTTTTTTTTTTTTTGAGATTAGTTCGGTATATATCAGATGGTGGGTACGTAGATCCCTCAGTCTGCACACGTAAAATCGTAGTTAAATTTTTGGTGCTCAGTTAAGTAACATTCTGGGAAACTGTAGGGCCGACGACCTTGCTAGGGCTGGCACGCTTATTTCGGAATCCTCTTTCAAGCTGGCCATCGCGCAAATATTCTTTCGAGACGTCAACCTATCCTGGGTCAATGAGGAGTCCTGCTCCACCGCTAGGCTCACTTGGCCCTCAATGGATAGAAGGGACGGCACCAACCAGTACAGGGACTGCGAGCATTCTGTACAGTCAGTTGGGGCCTCGACAATTAAAAACTCACGATATGGTGTGTTGACTGATAGAAGAATTTAAATGCAACAGATTTTGGAGGCCAATTTCACCATACATTGCTAAGTGGTTTCAATTTTGAAATGATATCTGCGTAAGACTAAGATTTCCACAAGATGGTTACCCCAATTGAATACAAACGCATTCGTGGAACGATTTCGCATTGTTCAATTTTGGCATTGTTCAACCTCAATATGGATGATCGAAAGCCGATGGCCGATGGCCTGATGGCCGCTTTCAAGCTGGCCATCGCGCAAATATTCTTTCGAGACGTCAACCCATCCTGGGTCAATGAGGAGTCCTGCTCCACCGCTAGGCTCACTTGGCCCTCAATGGATAGAAGGGACGGCACCAACCAGTACAGGGACTGCGCTCACTTGTGGCGTCACAACGGGCCGCTGTGCATACTAAAGACAGCTTTTGGTATCAAAGGTACCTAACCTAACCTAACGCAAGAGAAAATAATGATAAGCAAAATCGAAACAATTTTTTATTGCAAAATGTAATTCAAACGTTTATCGTTTGGGTTTACATCTTGCACAAGTTGTACTTTATAAAAAAAGAATACGCTAAGATTCTTATCTAAAATTATTCACATGGTAGATGCATAAAGTCCCGCAAGTTTAAGACCTAGCAATATAGCAGCAATATTCTCTCGGAATACTTATTTCTTAGTCTTTGCGACGGATTGAATCGAGCAGAAAAGGTAAGGTTAGCGAGTAGCTTACCGTTAACAGGCAAGTTCACTCGGTGGTCCATTGTGTTACCTAGTGCTTCGTTAGTGATGGGTTTCAATCACTTCTGATAAAACCGACCAGTTCTGTTAGTGGCACGTTTGCCACCATATCCAGATATTCAAACGTTCTGTCACTCAAAAACCGAACCGAAATTGTTTTGAAGAGCAGGGCTCCCAATTAAAAGATTATGTACCAATTGCCATTCTCGAACCTTCTGCAGTAATCCTGATGTGGTAGACCAAGCTTGTCAGCGAAATTGCCGTTAGGACACTATGATCAGGTTCGAAGGAGGTTTCAACCATACATGCAGCTTGTTTAATATTAAAAATTTTCACCCAAAAATAAGCTCGCCTGGTTAGGTAACCTGTATGATCCGTTCAATTGTTTTCAACCATTCGAAATAGACACTAGAGATAGGTCACCCGTTTCAATCATACATGCAGCTTGTTCAATAGCAAAAATCTTCAACCGAAATACGCTCGCCTGGTTAGGTAACCTGTATGACCCGTTCAATTCCAACTTTTCGTAATAGACTCGAGATCCAGTTCTGCATTCTATTTTTGAGCTATCGATGAAGATTGTTATATCACAGTCATTGGTGTTAGCTTCACGAACCCATTCTGCTAGTGAGGGAGTTTGAGTTTTGCGTATTCATTCGAAAACGGTCTCTGGTACCACATAGTCGTATTAAATCAATCAGACAGTATTGAAATGTGCCCTCCTACTGTACATGGCCTAAACACATTCGGTAATATAATAGTTATCATAGTTATTTTTTCCCTCTTAATTAAGCAGATTTGAAATTAAAATTTCGAAACAATTTTTTTTGTTTCGTTTGTCTTTGCCACCACTCAGTCGATACATTTTTCTACGTTTTAGGTTTGAAGTGTTTTATGCAAATGATTTCGATTTTTTTTTTTGTTATTTTTTCTAAATTTAAATATTTTTTTTAAAAAGCTTAACAAATTCTTTAAATATCTATGTATTGTCTATTGATTCAAGTACTTAAAAATAAGATACATTCACAAGATACAACAGCAAATGAATATAGAAATTGAAGAATTTCTCTACAAGAGATGACGACGGTGAACGACCACCCAATTAGATGACTTTCAAAAAAAAAAAAAACAAAAAATTAAGATGAGAAAAACTGAATCATCACACAAAAGAAATGGACAGAATGACAGGTTATTTAAAAATCTTTTCATTTCTTTTTTTTTTAAGAACATCAAAAAAAAAAGTACTAAAATTTACCCCCTAATTAATTAGTACATGTTAAGAATTCAAAAATATTGTTTGAAATTTTCTTTAAATAAGCAGAAGTAAAGAGAGCCCCAAACAGAAAAGGGGCCCCTATATTTTCCCCTCTATTGTTTACATCACTTTTACCTCAGAAAGTTTTAAAAATTGAGAAAAAATTATAGAAAGAAACCTCAATTTTTATAAATTAAATTGGTTTCCTTTTTATATTTTACACCGTCAATATAAAACGTAAGTTTAAAAGAGTCCTTAAAAAGGTACCTTTTTTTTGGTATTGGTACCATTTTCCGTTACTAGTAATTTCTCTTTGCTAAACTGCTTTTTCTTCTATATTTTTTTCTTAGATTTCAAAGGATAAAAAAGTACCAAAAAGGTACTTTTTACTATTTAGTACCTCGCTTTTCGTTTTTCAAAAAGGCACGTAAATTTAAAAAAATAAAATAAAAAATCTCTTAAACATTTTTTAGCTTTCTAAGAATATTCAAAAAAGTACCATTATGGTACTTTAGCTAGTAGTTAGGAATTATTTTTTTTTACTTTCTTTAAAAATATTTTTTAAAAACGGTACCAATTCTTTCCCTTAAATTCTTGGTACCATTTCCGATCCATAGACGTTTTTCTCACATTCACTTTAATGAGTGACTTCTCAGTAGAAGGTATCTCTACCGTACAGTACGTGTAGTATTCATACTATAATGACGGGAAAAAATCTTTCAGACAAAGGATATAATAGGATATGTGGTAGTACAAGGTTTACCACTGCATCCTAAGCAACACCCATGTAGGGTTAACAGATCTATTGAAACCGCTCTTGAATATTTAGAACCCATTATATAGACCTTAGACGGTCAAGGAGTTATAGGAACCATAATATCTCATGATGATAAAGCTCCTATACATACGATTTGCGGAAATAACCATTTTTAAGGCGTGATTCTTTCACAGCTAGTTATTGGGTTTGAAGGTAAACACCCTAGAAAAACCCCAGTAATATCATTTGTAAGAAGGAGACTGTTAAACAAAATCATTTTCGAATCCTAGATGAGATAATATCACGGTAAATGAATGTAAGATACCTGGAAATACGATTGGGATGCTACCCAAGATATAGGCATTGAAAATTCGTCAATATTTTGAGCAGGCAGAATACATTTAAGAGCTCAAAATTAGTTGGATCTGATACAAGGGCAATGCGTAACAGTTCTGCAACGGCACTGGAGGCCATGTAACATTTAAGTCCGTCGCATATGGTAGTGAGGGCCAACGCAATGGGGCTGTAGTTATAACAAAGGGAGACAAGTCGTTTGTCACAAAAACCATTAGAGAGCATTACGACTCTAACAACTCTATTCTTATCAGAGCACTGGACAGAACGTGTAGTAGCATGTCTGCATAATAAGAGTGAATGAAGTGATATACGAGAATTAATCAAGGATAAAAGTGAGGGTTTGAACACAAAGTGAAATATTCAGAAGATAGGGGGTAATTAGGAAGTTCCATAACGAATTAAATGTACAGTCCATACAAAGATGGGCAAAACATTTCTAAAGGATTGAAGGCCTTCGAATTCAAACCAGATATTTGAAGATAGCTTTGACGGTATCAAGAGGTTCGCAATTTTCCACTAAATGCAACAACAAAGCAGAGTTTAAGTAACCGAGCTTTTAATGGAAAATGAACTGCGTGATTAAAGGGATCCTGAAATGGTACAGGGGGACAAATTTTATAAAAAAAAGTTCGACTATAAAGCATATTAACCACAACGCGAAGTAATTCGGCATGGAAGTTTCGCAGAACGTAGCGGCTTAACGTAATCACGCTCACTCACGCAAATAGAAGAGAATATTTATTAACCCTTTTAAGGAACTAAGCTTTGAACTCTTAAACAGATTTTTCTCTATTGTTGCTGTCCTGTATTCTTTTGAATTTGAGTACTTATTTCAAGTACTTTTTTGTGGTACTTTTTTTCATTTTGCTTTCATTCTTCCATTGTTTTAAGGTGTGAAATGTTGATTTTTCTTTTTTCCAAATCTAAATTCTTTATTTTTATTATATTTTGTTGTTTTTGTAATACTTTTTCACACTTTAATTCATTGTTGTTTTTTTAATTTAAAACAAGAGGATCAGAGTGGTTACAACAAAAAAAGTACCGACTTTTAAATCTTTCTTTGTAATGAAGTACTAGGGTTTGCAACAGAACTCTTTTTTCTTGAACTTTTAAGTACTGCCACGTTGTTTGAATGGAGATGAGTAGGGGTGGTGAGGTGTGGTGTGGCATGGAGTGTTGAATTGCCACTGCATAAATAAAAGTCAATTAAATTTTGAACTTTCAAGCGGGCGGTAATGAAATGAAGGGTTAATTTATGCTGAAGCTTTATTGCTACCTAGAAAATGTTTAAAAATTTATTTTTTTCTTGTGTTTTTAACAGCTTTTCTTTAAAAAAAAATTGTTGTTGAATTAAATTCATAATAATTGGCTTTAACACTTTGGCTAAAAACGTTAAACCACGTAATTTATAAATAAATATGCTTCATCATGATGCTATTAAAGATAATTAGAAAGTTATTGTTACCAAAAAATAATATAATTTTGTGCTAATTTTGTTAAACACTTGAGATTTAAAAAAAAACGCGTGTTTTTTTAATAACAAACCACACAATTGGTTTTCAAAGTACAAAAAAAAACACACACACATTTTAAGTAGGGTAACCAGAAAAATCTTATTTATAGCTTAGTAATCATATATCAGGTGTCTTTTAACTGCATGCAAACTATCGATAACAATAAGAACGGTTTGGCAGTTGAGAACGTTAAATTAAGTGGACGTTTCTGATCAGTAAGTTTTTGCAAACCCTTTGCATCCGAACGGCGCCTGAGAGGCGCCATCCTATTCTTTACTTTAACTCGAACGGCTCCTGATAGGCGCGATTACTATTTATGACATGTTGCTTGAGATTAGTTCGGTATATAAGAGATGGTGGGTGCCCCCAGCCTGAACACGTAAAATCGTAGTAAAATTTTTGGTGCTCAGTTAAGTAACATTCCGGGAAACCGTAGAGCCAACGAGCTCGCCAGAGCTGAAGCACTTCTTGCGGAATAATCTTCAATCGATTTAGGAATGCACTTTACCTCTTTCAAGCTGGCCATTGTGCGGAAATTCTATCGAGACGACCACCTATCCTGGGTCAACGAGGAGTTCTGCTCCACCGCTAGGCTCACTTGGCCGTCAATGTATAGAAAGCGCACCAACCAATTACTTGAGCTTGTTCGTAACGTCATCTCGATCACAGTGCTCAAATGAGCTTTGGTGTCAAAGCTACCACTATAACTTAACCTTACCAACCTAAGTGAAAATATTGATAAGCAAATCTGATGCAATTTTTTTATTAAATTACTGTCGTTTAGCCGAATACCCATACTAAAAATGGTCGGTGGCAAAGGGTTAAATTGTGGAAATTTATTTTAAAAAACAAAGAAGTTCTTAGAACACTACGTTTATTTTACGATCAACATCGAAGTCGGGGTGTAGTGGGCAAAGAAAGTCGAGCAATTATTGTTTGTTTTCTTTGTTTTCTTGAGACCAACACTCGGGGGCCTGAACCCTATTCATGCAGTACATGGCATTGGCTCAAATGTTTTTTTCTGGTGATCAATTTTTCTCTACACAGAGACTACATATTGGGCTTGAAACGATTCAAAACTATCCTTTCATTACTATCGACGAGAATATTGCGCTGCTGTAGTCTTGAAGACGGCGAAATATCGATTCATCATCGTTGTCAATGTGCTCATCGAAAATTTTAAGCAAGAAACTTTGTTTACATGTCTATCAAATACAGTTCAGAAAGATTATGGCGTTATCAGCAATGGGCAAGCTGATCTATTTGTTCATTACATTGCAAATTCTCAGATGATTTGGCATCCAGCAGAGTGTAGCCCGATTTCCCCTACCAAGCTAATCGAACTTTTCATTCTAATTTCGCGTTAAACTTGTAAACCAAGAGTGTTTGAATGGTGGCATGACTGTCAAATATTATTACTATGTCCAGTCCTCTATACCTCCTGTCCATGTTGAATTAAGCACATGTTTAAATGACGTAAACTTTCGCTTGGAAGCCAGTTTTTCCAGATGATTTGAGTAGTTCATCTCTGTATCCCACAGAATGATAATTCTCTTATTACATGATGTAGCAACCATATTGTTCCTTTCCTTATTCATTCCCTTCGCGAATCATTTCCCACAACAACAGAGCTCTCTATTTCCGTCCGGACGACCGTTACGGAGGAGACGGTCGATATATCAGATTATGTTACTCCCTGATAAATTTCACATTAAAATTGTCTTCCATTATGCTTACCGTAGTCTTCTAGGGCGTGGTCCTCACTATCATATGCTATAGTCGTTTGGATTATAATACAAAATGTTTCATTTCAACAATATTTTTGTCCTACATTATCATTTTAAGTTCTAAAGCTCTTAACAAATCACCCTATAGTCATTGAAAAAGTATCGAAACAAAGTTTGTTTCTATCATGCTCGCCTGGTACTATTTTTAATTTTCTTATAAATTATTCGCTAAAAAATTTTCAAACACACTTTATCCTCTTGACAGCGCCCGGCTATTAGCAAAATGTCTCAGATTTCAAAAGGCTGTTTGGAGTACTGTTTATGGGTAAAATTGTTTTTCAAATTTATTTGTCACTTGCGACGGAACAAATTGTTAATTTTCAAAACTCATTGAACTGCTTGCCACATTCTAATGAACAGGCTTTTTGGCAATGATTTCAAATAAAATTTTTTTTTAAAACTTTTTGAAATTAAAAAAAAAATAAAAAAAAAATTGAAAATTAAATTTAAAAGAAAAACTTATTGGGGAGATAAAAGAAAAGAACATG
>QOCX01000253.1:114396-146570 GCA_005959815.1 Sarcophaga bullata
AAGTGGATGATAAACCAATTTGTTAAATACTCTAGGTATTCTTTATGAAAATAACGAAATTAGTGTGAATAATACGATTATTATCACATTTGAAGGGTGCAGCAGCAGCATTCCCTTTTTATTTAATTTTAATTTCTTTTTTTAAGGCTGCTGTTTTGAAGATGATTTGTCAGTTTTTTTCTCTCTCCTTCTGTTTTTGAAACATTCCTTGCAATTAAAACAAAAAAAAAAAATAGAAAAATATGGTGGATGTTCTTTGCTAGCAAATGTTAAAAACTTACATTTGAAAGTAGGAAAAAAGCTGGGAATTAAAATTCTAATAAAATTAACGTTTAAACTAGATTGTAATGCTTAAAGACACCGTCGGGTTATAGGTGAAACCCTGGAAAACATAAAATATTTTATTTGTGAACAACCTTGAATACCAAAGCAGACTTGAGCACGCTTAGCGGCCCATTGTCAATCAGCGCAGGGGCTGTAGCAATAATGCCACGACTACCCTATGCTGGAAACCAGCCTTAAATTTAATAAACGAATGGGTTCACATCACGGAAAAATTTACACTTAATTGCCAATATAACCGAGGTAAATGACATACCCATTTCGAATGGGGAGGGTTCCGGACGGAGTGCACCAGCTCTGGCGAGCTCATCGGTCCTACAGTTGCTTAGAATGTCTCGTGCTCAGGAACCCAGGCACTGAAGCGCCAACAAAGAATTTTGAGACAACTGAGACACTCTCTAACGACTCTAGAGTTGCCCGTAGCACTCGAGAGGGATTTAATAGTAGCTTGCTATCGGAAAAAATTGAGATACGTTTGAGGATCCATTGAACGGCTTGATAAATAGCCATCATTTCCATCTGAAACACTCTGCAGTGATCCAGTAATCGGAGGGAATATGCAAGTAAAGTTTCCACCGCTACCAACTTCATTATCGAGGTAAAAGTCATCAGTGTATACATTCAGGATTCTGGGAAATGACGAACAGTCGTCCCTCCTCGGAATCAGAAAATGAAGACTACTGTCAAAACAGTATTCTGTAGGTAGATAATTAACGTTCGGTAGGGTAACCTTTAGAACAGCGAAATGCCCCGAAGAAATGATGCGCCTGCGTTACAAAGCATTGGGTCTATAGTGAGTTTGCTATCTATTTCGACATACGAATATAACTCCTACTTGGCATTTCTCAGGCATTGCGATAGTTTTCCAATTCAGAGAATAATGACAGAAACAATGTTCTGAAGTCGCGGTAATCTAGAAGGTAGTGTGATTGTTTATTATGCGAGAAACCATGGTTCAAACCCCTGCTTAGACATTTATTCTCTGCAGTCTTCTGGTAAAAAACCGAGAGTAAATAAAATTGCCAGAAAACTTTCTCAAATCTGTCGTCGATAAGTTGGTTTTGAACTGTAGGGGCCGCCACTCATAGATAAAATTAACACAACAAACACAGGTGATGCGAGAAGCTAGATGGTAAACCTGACTAAAGAGTTGTAATGAATTAAATTTTTGCCTGCCTCGATAATGATTTTCTTAATCTGGCAGCATTGTTTTTACAAAATAAACCGCTGGAAATAATAGAATGGCTACAGTATTACAGATCTTCGTAAAAGAAGAACTTCACATGACGTTTAGCACTGTGTCTGCTTTTGATGTTGCATTGAAGTGTGATGTATTACGCCTCATATGAGTTAATCAAATGCCATATAATTTGCTCGTGTTAATAAATGTAAAGGGAAACTCACTATCTAAGCACCCCCTGGTTTGTTAATGGCAAAAATGAATGAAAAAACTGAAGTTTTTCTTAAGGGTTGTCATTCAGTAAGGAACCATCATCATAGTCAACAACATTAAATGCCTTTTGTGAACTCAACATTAACAACAAGAGCTTGTCGTATTGGGGAGGGAGATTTCAACCAATTTAGCCAACCAGCACAAAGGCATGCAAGGCAGTCAGGCTGGCTACTCTATAAACAACCATTAATCATAATAGTGAGTGATTTCTTCCATTAGAATACGTACGCGTAACTTGAAGCCACCACAGTCGTCAACAACCTCCTCCCATTCCAATATGGTTGGCAGAGTAATTCATGATTACAATAATGCCCAGTCGCTGGCACTTGCATTTATTTTTTTCGTTTCGTTTTGTTATTCAAATTCAAAATAAATTTTTTCGTTTCTTTTTCTGTTTCTAAATCATTCAGTGAATGACTGAATGAATGAACAAATGAACGAATGAACGTCTGAAAAAAAAAAACTGCAGCCGTTTCCGGTTGCCATTATAATTTTGATTTTATTTTTTTGTTAATTTTTTTTTTACAGTCTTGATTATAAAATTGTATTCATTTGGTTGGTTTTGCTTTACTCTCTTCTCTTTACCCATTCTAGCTGCGCTTCTGTTAGTTTGTTACTGCCTTAGCTGTTTTTCCCTTCATTCATTCACGTTGTAGTTTTGAAACTTTTGATCTGATTATGACATTTAAATGAAGGCAGTGCCATATAAAAAAAGGTGAACAAAAGCCCATTAAAGCAACTCATTAGTAACAATTCTTTTCTGGCGCCATTACTTCTCTAGGTGATGCCATAATTTTATAATTAAATTAAGAAAGGGGTGTCCAATAAAAAAAAAGTGGCCTGCTGTGTATCTTTTCTCAGTCAAATTTTAGCCCAAGGTGGCACATAGCTATCAAGGAACACAAACCAAACGGGGTTTGGTGCTGTAATTTTTGCTACGTCCTGATTATTGAATTGTAGTATCGTGTGACTCCATGTAATCTTTGATAGAGTGCGACTATTTGACCTTAGAGCATTCCTCTACAGTCATTATTTAGATATTATAGAGCTTTCTCTTGATACAACAGCCGATTCGCTTATATTTTCTAAGATTTCTTTGCTTCACTGTGGGCTTTTCATTGGTTAAGGTCCATGGTGTGTGGCCAGAGCGAATAGGTAGGCTTATATTGATGAGGCTTGGTCCACAGAATAATTGTGAGGTTCTCTATACTAATTTCAAAACTCCTTGAATGACGCACACGTTGAATTTGAACGATGGCGTCATCTTAAAATCAATAATTCATCCAGAAATGATGCTCATCGCTGAAGACGATTTCGTCAAATTGTGGTCTGCAAAAGCTGTAGTTCTCTGTGAAATCAACTGCATTGGTTTCTTCTGACATCGGCGATGCATTCGATAGACTTTGCGCTTCGACGACTTACGGGTATTACCGATCATTTTCAGGATCAATGACGTTAAATTCAATCCACCACATTGCGAGAAGTCCTCTCACTAGGACGAGTGCAGTGACGAAGCAAACAGCAAGTCGCATTACACATATTTTGATCAGATTATAATCGTTGTAGGCGCCGTAGTCTAGTAGATAGTGCGTTGGCTTATTAGACGAAAGGCCAAGGTTCGAATCCCCGGTCAGACATCAAACACGAAATATGAAAAAAATATTTCTTAGGCGACTTCCTCTCTCAGCAGATTTCTGGCAAAAACTCTAAGAGCAAATAAAATTGCCATGAAAAGTGCTCAAAAAATCTGTCGTTCGGAGTCGACTTTAAACTATAGGTCCCGCCAAACATGTGTAAAATTAACACACACAACATAAGTGGTGTGAGAAGCTAGGCCGTTATCCAGACTGAAGGTTTGTAATGGCCAATTATGTGTGTATAATCGTTAGATACTATAACCGATACCATAACCGTCGAAAATCTGCTTTGAAATTATGTTCTATTTTATCAAGATATGCTCTTTCATACGGGAACCCTGAGTCGCCAACCTTAAACATTACTAATCTACTCCGCCTTCCGCTAACCGAATGGTACGCCTAATACCGATTTCATGTATCTAGAGATGTAGTATTGTATTCAAAAGAGTTTAACCGTCATCTCAAATGGTTAAATTATTTATTGGCCTTCTAGAAGGAAAGATATGCTAAGCCCCTTGATTTTCGAGTGGCAAAAATGTTTGCTGATCTTGTATCTCGAATTTACTCACGCTCTCTATTGCCATAGGCTCAAACCATAATGCTCTTACATCACTCGAAGCAAGGACCCAACTGATCCATGGTAGCAGAGAAAGCAAGGATACCCTATTCTTGTAAGTGGAACTGCCAGTACTGGAAACGAACATAAAGGAAAGGACTTACAAGGGACACCGAGAGCATGCGCTATGACCCTATGACATTTTTTCTTGTTACGTCAAATGCCATGCCATCGGTCAAATTCAAACTGATGATAAAAGATATTATACTCCACACATAATGACTTCAATAGGTCTTTCAAACGAATTAAACATTTCGATGATACCTCACACCCACTTTTTTGTGTTTAAATTTAAAGAGAGGGGCTGTTCTAAATAAAAGAGCTGATATAAGAGGTTATAGCCAATAAGATCTATGTTTTGATAGTTAAAATTTGATGGCATAGTTTCCCATCTCCTATCCCAATACAATCTCATAATCTCATAGAGAACAATTAAAACATATGTTAGGTTAGAAATGATTCAAAAATTACCTGCAAGATATTATTGCAAGTGCTGGCATTTGTGTATTTTTATTGTATTTTGGTAACACTTACGAGGCAATGTGTGAATTCATTACACCTTAACAGAAGGCCTTAAGGGCTTAACAATTAAAACTAGGCCTTCAAAAAGGTAAACAATAAAACCAAATGACCATAGAAAACGCCTTTTTAGAACACTTCTTAGGCACTTGACTAATTGTGTTTATTTAACAGGATTTTTCTACCAAGGAATTTTAAGCCAGATTAAGACAAAAAGGACAACAAGGATTTGAGCAAAAAGAAAAAAAGAAACTGAATAGAATACAACGAGAGGAAGTGCTGCAAATAATTCAAATCAAAACAAAACAAAAGAAAATCGCATTCGCAAACCCCCGTACAATATGTGGCAGGTATTTTGCCGCTGAGTGTGTGGGTCTATGTGTGTTAAATGCGAGGGTAGTAAGACTGGTAAGACTAATGATTGACTGACTGGCTTGACAACTGCTGTATAAATATTTTGACAAGTTTTTTGTGTGATTTCTTTGAAAACGAAATGAAATCATTGACAAAAAAACTGACAAAAAAAAAACAAGAACAACGAAAATCCTTCTAAATGCACAGGACAATGGAAATTAAAAAAATCCTGAATGTAACAGGAAATAATACAACAAAAGGGGAAAAATAGGACATCAAAGCTTAATAATTTTGGAAATTTTTTAAAAAGAGAATTTCAACAGATTTTATGCAGTTACAATCAATTACCATCTGAGTTCTGGTGTTTTACAAAGTGTTGACAGTTTGTCAAAGTAATTCTACGTCATTTGAATAAAAAAAAATTATTTTTTTTAATGTGCTTAATTTACGACACTTGTCGACTATTTGAATGCGAATGGATTCAAAAATGTTGAAGAATTTTCAATTCAAATGCGAACAAGAGAGAAGAAATAAACAGGAATTGTCAGAGTTCGTGATTTGTATTTTTGCAAATTTGTTTTCTGAAGTGAAGTCGCTGTAGTCTAGTAGGTAGTGTGTTGGCTTATGAGACGTAAGGCGTCGGTTCAAATCCAGGTCAGAGATCAAAACTTCAGCAGATTTCTGGCAAAAACTCTGAGAGTAAATAAAATTGCCATGAAAAGTTTCTCATGTCGATTTTAAACTGTAGGGCCCGCCCACCACTCATGTGTAAGTGAGTGGTGTGAGAAACTAGGGCCATAATCCTGACTAAAGGGTTGTAATGACCTATTATGTATGTATGAAAATTTGTAAGAACATAGAAACTTTGAAGAATTTTCAGTCGAGAGAGTTCAAAAAAATTTAAAGAAACACAATCGATTATGAACAGAAAGGCTTGATTCGGCATCGTTCTCAACAACTTAAAATTTCATAGAGCACAACGCATTACATTTTGGCCTTCACCTACCATTGCCAATTTGGAGAATTTAGAGATCAGAAATCTGTCCCATCAGATATGGGATACAAATGCACCCACAATCTGCAACTTTGTACTGCAGATTTAATTCAGGCGACTGCATTGGATCGTATTTTTTGACAAAAGATTTCTTGTGGCCGGTGCTACAACACCGTGCGTATAACACTTCTTTTGTCATCATGAAAGTGTACATTCATTCGCGGTTCTAAAGTTTCGTAACTGATTTAGATCGATTGCATGACTTATATTGGCTTTGAGGACCGCTGTGGTTTGTGGCTTATTGGCATACACTTGCGGCTTAAGGAAATTACGAAAAGAAAGTCGGACGGTGTCATATCCCCCGATCTCGGTGAGTGCACATCATCTGCAACTGCTGTCAATTCGGTCGTGCAGAACGTACAATATGACATAAACAGTGTGGCATGTAACACAGTTCTGTTGCTACCACATGTCATTAGTGCCCAGATCATCCAATTAAACCAAAAGTTGTTGGAAAGCATGGACCTACAGTGCCCGCCGTCAACAGTGATGGCCTGGCCAACGACGTTCTCAAAGAACCCAAATGAGCAAAAAGAAGCCTAAAAGGATAAAAATAGACTTATGGGAGAAATAGACCTATCCTCGGACCTAGTGGGGATGGACACCACGCTATTAAGGATTCCAAAACAGGTTTTCTTACGGTTGGGCGTTAATTGGGACCAGAGATAAGAGCGACGAAGCCAACTTTTAGTCAAATTAGCAACAACAAAAAAAGTGCTTTTGATAAATAAGTCAAGATCGGACCGGTGGGGCCAGTGGTCCTAGCGAAATGGATAGACATGGCATCAAGGATTATAAAACAGTTTTCTTTAGGGTCAAGCTTCGCATTTTTTAATAATATTTTACTAAAAGTTTCACAGTCATTCATTTCGTATAATGGATCTAGAAAAATTAAAATGAAAAAAAATTGAAACCAATACGGTTGGCTGCTTAACTGTTACAGAACGGAATTGTTTTTTTCCACTATTTTTTTCTAATGAAACTATGATAGTGCCACTCTTATAATGAATGTGTACACGAGTATGACTAGTTTTTCATTTTGCATATGAAATCTCCATAATGACTGTGTAAGTTGAAATATTCTTAAAAATCATACGATGAGAGGTAAAGTGATCTAAGGTGACAATAAGCTTAAAAGAGAATTCTTTTGATTTCTTTTAATTTATTGCGGAAGCCACGTTTTCCCGAAATTATGTGCGAAATTTTTAAATTTGATGAGAATATTATTAGAAAAGGGGGTCTTCAAGCGGTGGTTTTTTAAATGGTCATCACCACTCTTTAGTCAGAATTACAACCTAGCTTCTCACACCACTCATGTGGAGGGTTAATTTTATCCATGCATAGTGCGACCTAAAGTTTAAAATCGGCCTTCGAAAAACAGATTCCTGAGCAACTTTTCATGTCAATTTTATTTTACTCTACAAGTTTTTGTCGGAAGACTGGGAAGAGGAAGTTTCTAAAAGAAATATTTTTTATGCTTCGTTTTGTTCGTGATATCTAAGCTAGGGTATGATAGGCTAATAAGCTAGAGTATGATGACTTTAATACTAACCAACTTTCAATGGCATTTGATACATTTGCTATGCTTTTATTGGAATCTCCATTGCCATATTTTTGGTTAGTTAAGTCACTTTGCCACTCAACGCTGCACGTATGAACAGACAAATGATTTTTCGAATATTTTTTGCCTTTGAGGCAAATGATTATGAAAATAATGGCATAGGAATACACATATCAGCACAATAGCAATTATGCACTGAAAGGAGAAACGATTTCATAGTGAAACACAGAAACCTAAAAGAATGAATTCTTACAGATGTATGACAACAAAAAGAAAAATGTGAATTCATAACTACTTCGTGTGTACACTTCCCAAGTTAAAGAAGCAGAATTTTAATAGTCATCCATAACTGCAGTTAGATGGTAATGTTGCCTTATGCCTGTGGACTTTCTGAAACATGCTTCGGTGTATTGTCTTATTGGTGCACAGCTTTAACACGATTGTAACGCTTATATTGTCTGTGTAAACTATTTCAGAAGCGGAATGCCACTGGCATTTGGTTCTACATCCACACTCTGTGTAAGACCACCAATCTCTCTACCTAGAAGTTACATAATCGACTTGGAAAAAGGGTTTTTAAAAGCCCTTGACCCGCTGGATATTATTCACGTTTGTGAACAAATCAGCGCAGAAATATTACTTTTAGGCATCCAATCCCTTTGATTAAGAAGACTTGAAGAGTATTTCTGAACTGAAAAGTCAAGACCCTAGGAGACGATTGAGAATCTTGAAACTTGAAAAAAACTTTCGAATAAGCTGTCAACTCTAACTCTATCTTAGGCAAAGCCAATGGTAGAATATGACGGTCCAAGCTAAAGTTCATCACAAACGTAACTTGTCTTCCATAGGCTATGTCAACGTATTGATGGTATTATAGTACTTCTGTTGGGTTTTTCAACAGGTACTAACGAACTTTGAAGATACCAATTCACGATTCCGAAAATGACATTGTTTTGTGTCTCGGTCCATATTTCTTTCAGAATGACATTGTACACGCCATGATCGTCAATGGACGATCCTCGAAGAATTATCAACTTATTTTGAGCTAAATTGACTGGATTTCAGCTGGACAGCGCTACGCGATATACAGTTCATGGGGAAATTATATTTTAAGACTTGAGAATTTTTTTTTAGTGAAACAGGCTGCCTTATTCTTGATCTTCCAGGCGGAAATATAAGCTATAAAAAGGGTGGCCAGTATGACACTTGGAACGAATGCCTTTACACTAGACACTGGACACTAGAGACTGCATGATAACGAAATTGTAGACGAATGTGCATTAAAACTAGTTTGATTTCGGAATCATATGAAGTGGGCCCAGCAACAGAGGCGGTTAACAATCGCCTTTAAATTTATTTAAAGGATTCTAAAGCAACGTTCTCGGAAAAATATGGTATTAACGATGAGTGCCATCTTCTAATCTCAGGAGAATAAGCAGGCTTTTAAGGATGATTTTATTTTTACTCCCAACAGTTTACATTCTTTTACAGCACTGTGTAGCACTTATTGCTTAAATCTCTGCTAAAACGATAGCAGGAAATACATTTGAAACTTAACCATCTATTTGTAGAGATGGATTCTTTCGCATACATTACGGCTAAAACCGCATACCATATACGAAAATTTTACATTGTTTTCAAAAATCACTTCATATACTTACAGCTACAGTGGGAGCTAATAAAATACGGAAGAAATGAATTTCCATTTGAAAAAATTATGCTTCTTTGAAGGTAAGAGTTTACATATGGCGAATAGTGGAAACATTAAGCGAAGAGCCAAGCAGCAACAAACAAATTAAGCAGGCTTAATGGACAAAAAGAAACCGTGGTTTAATTCTTAGCTAAGGGAACAGGGAACTTACAAAATATTTCTTTCAGCGATATCCTCTCAGCAATCATTTGGCAAGAACACTCAGACTAAAATAAAATTGCCATGAAAAGTTGCTCAAATCTGTCGTTAGAAGTATAAACAATCGGTGCCGCCGGACTGCCATGATAAGCTAGGTTGTAGTCTTGACTAAAGTGTTGCAATAATCAATTAATCAAGTAAATAAGCTACTAAGATCCTTGACTAAAGCTTCTAAAGCGTCATGCCGATTGCAGAATACCAATTTAGTTTCTGGTTGCAAGATTTTGAAGCCTTTACTGCAACATTTAAAAATTTTAGGAGTTGGATGTCAAAGTGAATCTAGACTGAAAGGTCTTTGTTCTGTCATCCAGTGGTTATTTAGCTGGTTTTCATAGTGAAACGATGACAGTAAAGTGAATGTTAAACCAGTGGAATCCTACAGGGAAAAACCAAAGGGGAAATGTGTCTCATCTAGACTGAAAGGCGGTTTAGCTGAACCAACAATTTTCAGTGAGAAGAAGGTGATTGTAAACCAACAGGTATCGTACAGAGAAAACCAAAGGGGCAGAATGAGTGAAGAAATTTGCTGCTCAGGAATAAGCCGAGAGATTACCTTTGCCATCACATTTGAGGCGATCCAGACATATAAGAAAAACATCCACGATGATGTTCTAACAACAAATTATTGGATGGGATTCTACCAGGTTCAACGTTCACTACTGAAGTAGTGAAATTGTTATCTTGCACTATGGGCATCGCATTCCTGTGTTCACAATTGAATATGGTGCGTCTCTGTCAAAAACGGGTACAAAGTTCCTTCGTTTTGTTTAACGACATATCGTGTGTGTTTGTCTCTCAGGAAAACAGGATCGTATGCCAGTGGCATATTGTATGTCATAGAGGTAAAAGGCCGTGATCCTGTTTTCACAGTGAGTTAAAATGAAAATTAGCAAGCTTATCCTGGACATCAAAGCATGATAACAACTGTTTTGTGTCTGAAGTTTCCTAATGATATTGTGGTAAATGATTTCATGCCTTAATTGCATTCCATTGAACTTTTCCATCTCAATTATACAAAATATTTTGCAAAATAAATAATCTTCTGTGCTACACTGTAATAATAATGACAAGGGCGTGCTGGGGAACTGTAATATAAACGGGAACTTAAAATAATGAACTGAACAATGGCTGTTTTAAATTTGCATGCTAGTGTATGTGTAGGTACATGTTGGTACATCTACATATGAGTGTGTATGTGCAATATATGGCTTCTTTTGTAATATACCGGTTAATTGTGGTTTTTCTGGTTGTGTAGTTGATAACGATTCTTCTTCTCTTTTTTTTTTCTCTCTCGAGTATAAGTATTTCTTCTTATCCCCACATACCACATACACACATTTGGATGAGTATGGGAATACGTAGTCTGTGTAGTTTAACCGACTCTTTCTTCCAAGATGTGTTTTTCGTGCATAGCCACCTCGTTATTTTTGCTCCTTGCAATAGTATAAGTATCGAGGTAGACTTTTCGTCCTACATGCACATTGGGAAGATTAAGGTTAAGTTAGGTACACAGAGTAGGAGCATCATTTTTCCGAGAAGAGTGTTGAGAGGAAGTCGCCACTAGAAATATTTTTTGTTTGTATTTCGTATTCTTCCAAATGATTGAACTGGGGTTTGAGCCGTGGACTCTTTATTACGAAAGTTTTCATAGGGAAATATCTTTGTTTGGTAGTCGATTCAGGGCAACACTTCCCAACACTTTCTGCGTCATGCAACATCTACTTCTCATAACTTTTCACGGAACTCAATCTTTTCGTATGGGATCCTATTAGACATTGAGGAAATAGGCACAGTATCTCCATGCTTAGGTAACCCCTCTGAATACCGGGTTATCGTAGAATTTGTTGTAGTAATCTGGAGTATTTTATTCAGTATACCTATTGGGAGTCCATGGCTTCTCCACAATGTATTCTGCCTTAGTTCCGTTTTTAATTTGTGACCATCTAAGCAGGTGATATTGTTGCAAGTATTAGGATAAACGGAAATGCCATCCATCTGTTGCCGTACTTTTCACGGAACTCAATCTTTTTCGTATGGATCCTATTTAGACATTGAGGAAATAGCACAGTATCTCCATGCTTAGGTAAACCCCTCTGAATACCGGGTTATCGTAGAATTTTGTTGTAGTAATCTGGAGTATTTTATTCAGTATACCTATTGGGAGTCCATGGCTTCCCACAATGTATCTGCCTTAAGTTCCGTTTTTAATTTGTGACCATCCTAAGCAGGTGATATTGTTGCAAGTATTAGGATAAACGGAAATGCCATCCATTGTTGCCTAGAAACAACGCCCTCCGAGTATTCAGTTTAGTGGCGGGGGAAACATATTGATTGTTGATTCCCACTTTTTTTCAGTAGGTGACCGGCATTGCCTGACCCTGTCCCGTGATCTATCCTTTGTTTTTAATTTGAGGGTGGTAGGACTCCTCACTGAGGAGTCTTCCTCAGATAAGTTGTGTTGGAGGAGAAGAAGCCATTAATTTGAAAGGAGAATAGGCTTGATGAAATTGCAGTTCACACGCGTGCAACGTTTGTTTTCTCTGGTGCAGAAATATTTTACTTGGCAACATGTGTCTTTTTCCAAGTTTTCGTCAAATAAACTAAAGAAAATGAAATGGAAATTACAAAAAGCGGATTTTATTGACTGGCAATACCCTTAAGTTTGACGGGAGGCTTGTTTCTTCTTAAGAAACACCAATCACATTTACATTCATTATTGGTTGAGGCCTGGTATGTTGTTTCCCTCACTCCTCCATATTAGCTTTGAGCAACGCCAAACACTTTAGCGAATTTGTAACATGATTTCGTTTGTGGTACATTATGAGCAAAAGCGGTATTCTTCTTGAGCAAATCTTTCTCATACCCAAGTGATGTTCAGCAGTTTTTATACGAATCATTCCCTAATTTTTTGTATCTCAGCTTTCTTAAGCTGAGATTTTTAGGCGGAAGCTTAGTTGGGTTTGTGGTTCTTATGTACACAGGCTCAATCCCGTTTTATCTCAATGTTTAAAACCATCTAAGGGGGCAATCTTCTGTTTGATCTTAAGCGTCCAAGTCAAATCTGTTTCTCCATTGTTTCCTTTTTTCTGATTCCAAGCTAAGGTTAAAGCACTTTAACATCCAGCAAATGCGCTGGGCTCGAGCATGTCGTTCAAATTGAAAAGGATGTTCCCTTAAGACGTGTTTGATGCGGAGATTTGCGGTAGTCGGCGAAGAGGGCGACTTTCTCTATGTTAGAAGGACCAAATGGATGAAATTGGTGTTAACAACTAGCAAAGGCGCGCAAGAAGCAGAGACACTTGGAAAGATGTCCCAAAGCAGGACGAATGTAGGCCAGCGATAGGGTAGATTATAATGAAGTCGGTGTTAATCCTTTAAATGAAAATTTCTCTTGTTATTATTGTTGATTTGTTTGTTTGTTTTTGTTTTTTTTTTCTTTTTAATGCATTGCGCAATTTTCAATTATTTTGTTGGTGTTGGTGTTGGTGTTGTTGTTGTTGTTGCCATTGTTATATTTATTATTATTATTTTTCTCTCAGCAATTTTTTCATTTTTCTCTTATTGCAAGAAATTATTATTATTATTATTGTTGTTATTGTGTTGTTGTTGTTCTTGTTGTTTTCTATGGCATACACTTTGTGTTTAATTAAAAGCTTGTATGCGTTCACAGTGTAGATGTATGTATGTATGACGACCAGTGCCAGTGTTGCAATTAAAAATGCAAAAATCATGCAGGAGTAGGAGAGAGAACGATACAGAGTGAGAGAGAGAGAGAAAGAGGGATAGAGTATAAAAATTAATAACACTACTGGCTATGCACTTACATATACATTCCATACCATATTATGGTATTTGTGTGTTGATTTCCATTATGATTTTGTTTTATAGTGTTAATGACAGTGGGTAACAGTAGTAGTGGCATTATAATTACGAGCAAGTACTTGCTTTTTTTCATTTTTTTCCTTATTTATTATTACGCTGTTAAAGGCTATATTTTTTATAATTTTCTTTTGCTATTTTTTCATTTTCAGTATATTCGCCTATCGCGTGTCATATACGTCGAGCACATAAAATCATTATGATTTTAATAATAATGATAAAATAAATGATTATTTATGGGATTTGTTGTTTATTTTAAGGCTTTATTTTGTTGTTTTTTTTTATGTTAAGAAATTATATAATGGTCTCATTAAAAGTATATGAATATTGCGATTTTAATTTGCACAAACTCGTTATTAAGCTAGAAGCCTTAACCGACAGGCCACATTTTTTTTAAATAAAATTGTTTTATAAACAAAGAAAAAAAACAAGGAATATTTAAAGAAGTTTCTTATATTTTAATTAACAAATATTATAATATAATGAGAAGCTAGGTCGTAATCCTGACTGAAGGGTTGTAATGACCAATTTATTTGTAGCGTAGCTCACCTGGGTCCTATACGGTCCCCCCTCTGTCTATTACTTAACTTATTACTCATTTGGTCAGGATTCCAGCCCATATGACGTAGATAGGTACGTTGAAGGGTAGCTTTGTCCGCCAAAGCTCACTTGAGCACACATAGTAGCCCGTTGTGGCTTTACAGGCAATCATAGTATCTGTAATAAACGAATCCCATTAAACTAGGGAAACAAGTCGGTCAGTGCCTGCTGGCTGCCTGTCGGTAGCCAGCCTGAAAGTTTAAAAAACGAAGCTAGATCCTTAATATAAATGAATGATAACTGCGTTAAGTTGACAAGGAATGGCTCTCCATTCTAAGTCTCGTAAGACATGGACAATGACAGAGAAAGTGGACAACAGTTTCCTTCTCTTCAGCAGACGCACATCCTCGACAGAAATCCTTTGATGGGAGCTGCAGTCGTTACGCGCGGCTTAGTGACCAGTAAGCAGACCAGTACTATAGTAGTAGTAGTATTGTGAGCCAAGTGAGTCTGGCAGTAGAGCAAAATTTCTCATTGACCCAGAAGAACAGGTAGGCGTCATGGAAGAATGTTTGCCTAATTGGCAATTTAACCGAGGTAAAGTCTGGTAGGTAGTGCGTAGGTTTATTAGACGTAAGGTCAGACATCAAGGCGACTTCCTCTCAGCAGATTTCTGGCAAAAACTCTGATAGCAAATAAAATTGCCATGTAAAGTTTCTCAAAAAATCTGTTATTCAGAGTCGACTTTAAATTGTAACGCCCGCCACTCATGTAAAAAATTAACACACACAACAGAAGTGGCGTGAGAAGCTAGGTCGTAATCCTAACTGAAGTGTTATAATGACCAATTATGTATGTAAGTATGTATGAGTGACATACCAGTTTGATAGGCGAGGGTGCCGGAAGAAGCACACCGCTCAGGCGAGCTCATCGGAATGTGATAATGCCCAAGAACTTAGACAAGTGAGGCGCTGAAGTGCCCAGATGAAAGATGCACCGTTGTTGAGGACCCAAAGTAGACACCGCTACCAATCCTATTATCTAATCTGGAGCCATCAGTGAATATATCCAAAGATTTCGGGATGATCCTATTAGACATCTTGTCAAAACAATATTCTGCAGAGAGATAATCAATGTTCAATTGGGCTGGGGTAGTAACCTTCAGAAAAGGAAAGATACGTCAGCGCCGCAAGATACGGAGTTTAGCCGCGGCGACTTTGGCTGCTTATTTAGCAAGAGGTGCTGTGGCAACCAGTTAAGCATTGAGAATAAAGCTTAAGAAGAAGTAAGATGTAGAGCACAAGTAGTATAAATAGCTGGAGATTCTCTGATCTTGTCAAGATATCTGGTGAGATTGTCTATTCAGGGCAATCCAACAGAAAGCAACTAAATACAGGAGATACTCAGCAGCGGGAATCTTATTTCCTTTACTAGTAGTTACAACTTCTTCAGACAGTCGCATAAGATATGAGCCTCAGAATGGTGGCATCAGATCTAATCGCAGTCTAGCTGTACGATTAATTCAAAAGATCTTCAGGGACAATCACGCCATGCAACAAGAGTTGTGCCGCTGGCCACTAGTCTATTCAGAGCTACCCCAGTGGTCGCTGCATCTATGAATGTCATTTGACCCGAAGAAATGATAGAAATTTTTCATTTGCCCTCCTATTGTTGCGTTCGAGGACAAGCAAAGGTTTCCTGTGTAAAATAATTCGTCAAGATTTAGAGGACGTGAAATGACCTTTATTTCCTGATCCATTCTGGAAATGATTATGCCTCGTTTCACAAGGAGACCTGATAGTAAATCATACAATACTTCTGTTCTGCAGGACGTACTTTTCACCCTCTGTTGCATATTAGTTGCGCTCCGCATAGCTTGAATAAACAATTTGATTGTTTTGTTGTTGTTTTAATTAAAAGTGTGAATAGAATAATTACAGCCTTTATATTCCATACAAAATCAGCACCAAAACAGTTAAAGGACCAACGATTTCTAGCATCAAAAAGTTCTTTTTTTTCGTTTGTAATTAAACGTTAAGCAAACGTAAATGTTCCAATTGACTTTGATCTCCGGCATGAAGAATGAACATCAAATAGAAGCAAACAAATATTGCAAATATGCCTTAGGACTAAAACAAGACTAGGGGAGTGGGTATTAAGGAAGTAAAATGAAAGCAAAAAAGGGAAAATTATGGATTCTAATAAAAGGAATTCAGAAAAAAAAAGAAATCGTAATTATGACACCTCTCTTCTGCACTTGAATTTCTCATAAATTCGAAATGAAAAGCAGGAGCGGAGACATCTTCGTCAAACTGTTTCTACGTTCGACAAGCTTTTAATTTCTTGAACGGAGGTGTAGATGGCCTTACAGGACTTTTGTTCTTTCGCGAGAGGACTGCAAACTAAAACAACAGATGTTTAGAATGGAGGGGGATCACCTACAACCCAATATTAGATGCTTTGATAAGGAGGAGCATGAATCAGAGAATCAGAAATACGTGACATTAATGGATACCAGAGGCAAACACCTGACTCAAAATAGTCCTTATTGCCAAGGCACAGCCACCTGAAGTTTGCCAAGACGATACGCTTAGAAGAGACTTTATAGGAACCACTGTACTCTACATAAAGACGACGACAAAGTCGCTTTCATTATGACATAATGATGGCAAGTAGAGGAATTTCAGAAGATAACACTCAGGCTGTAAGAAATTTTGCTAGATATTCTAGACCGAACTACCTGAAAGCAAAAGTGTGTCAATTTCACTAAATTGATAACGGATTTCACTCATGATGTATATTTTTCTAGACTATGTGATGCCATTATGCCAGAATGAAGATACGGAGAGACCTTCTAGACTGACAAGGTGTAAAAACTACCCGACCTCTAAACTCGCAGGCTTCAATAACAGATTTCACTCATTACTCACAAAATGTTTCTGCAGAATGCCAAAAAGTAAAACAATTTCTGAAGCCCAGATCTACGTTCTGAGGAGTTCTGTAAGATTACCACACTTGTCTGATTCGATCGAGGATATTTCTCACGCTTATAGCAATATAACAAAGCAAAATCCACTAAAACTTTTAGGTAATGTTCTTGGTGTCCTAAGTGAATAGGAGGTAAGACTAAGGCTCGGAGAAATTCTGTAAAATATTCTGGACTGAGGAAGTGTAAAAACTGCAGCTCAAAAACCACGACATTTGGCTGATTCGATTATAAGATTCTCTAAGTATTTCGATGGTATTATCTGGCCTGTTAGCCTAGTAGGTCGTATGGTAGCTTACAAGGCAGAGCCAAACGAAATATTTCTTCAGCAACTTTCTCTCAGGAGTCTTCTGAAAAAACTTGGAAAGTAAAATATTATTCCCATGCGAAGTTTCTCAACAATTCGCAGTGCGGAGTCAGCTTTAAACTGGGGCCTATTATGGATAAATTAATACACCACAACATGGATGGTGCGAGAAGAAAGATTGTTATTCTGCCTAAAAGGTTATGAATGCCACCAATATCTGAAGAGAAAAACTCTGGCTTTAAATAGTTTTAAGAGATATTCTAGACTGAGAAAGAGTAAAGGCAAATTTGGCTGTTTCGAGGATAGCTTATAGAATAGTAAAGTCAATAACCATGTCATAATAATGTGCTAAGGACAGAGAGAAGTTAATAGAAGTCTTGTTGGTTTTGATTTGTAGGATTTCTGCTGCTTTTCCATCATTTCTTATATTTTCTTGTTGACCACCTACGACCTTTTATGAATAAATTAATACACTCAACATGGGTGGTGCGAGAAGCAAGGTTGTTATACTGACTAAAAGATTGTAAAGGCCAGTTAAAATAAATTGATGACAAGGCCAGCAATTTCTGAAACAAAAAACTCTGGCTTTCACTAGTTTTAAGAGATATTCTAGACTGAGGAAGGTTAAGAAATGTTTAAAGCCAAATTTGACTGTTTCGAAGATAGCTCTATCGAATAGTAAAGTCAAGAACCATGTCATAATAATGTGCTAAGCACAGAAGAGAAGTTAATAGAAGTCTCGTTGGTTTTGATTTGTAGAATTTCTGCTACATTTCCATCATTTCTTATATTTCTTGTTGGCTGCTGGGTTTATTGGGTTGTTTCAGGTTGCCGGGCTGACTGGATGAATGTCGTTTAATTGCATTGATATGTTGTATTTGCAAAAGTGCCATTGAAATCAAAAATTGAAAGACTTCATTTAAGCATATTGGCTGTCATATAATACAGGCGTCTATTGTCAATAGAGGAGCGCAGGAGGAGGCAAAGAATGATTGAAATACAGGCTTAAGCAATTAGTAAATTATTCCATCGACAAATTAATATTCATATTTCATATGCAGAGTTTTATTTTTGTTTTAATAAGAGAGTCTTAACAATACAGAACAACTGAATTCCATTTCACTTTCGATGGGGCATTTAAGAAACTAAAACGAGTGAGGAGAAGTGCATTATGCCATCGTTTTCAATATTTAAATGCAAATGTAAATGCAATGAGATGATGAATGTTTAACGAAATTCCATACTTAAGGCGTTTACACTCGTGCAAATCATCATATGGAGACAAAGCAATCCTTTTATGATAATTTCTCAAGAGTGTCGTCCTTTGATCATTCACGTTAAAAACCAGTCAAGCATAAAACAGTTTTTGTTTCTCAAAAATTTCCCACCACATACACCACTCTTCTCTCCTTTTCTGTATTCAGTTTCATCCATGGGGGACTTTAACACCCATTCTTTTGCTTTCAGCTCCGCTTGCCATTCCATATGATTTGCTTAACAATTCTTATGATTTTTATGCGGTTTTTTGAAATTCTTTTCTTTTTGACTTGCCTTTGGTAATCAAGAAATTATGGAAATTGCAATTGCGATTATTATTCAAAAATATTTCCACTTATTTTGTATGCATTTATTGCTTGATTGCAATTACGATTTCGATTGTTCTTCACTTCAGTATTTGTTTCAATAGCTGCTGCGTCGCTCTTAAAATTCTAAGAATTTTTTATTTCCAATTTCCTTAATTATCCAGTTTTTTCTTCCAGTTTTTTTTTCTTATTCTGGTGGGTGTATCCCTCTTACATTTGCATAATTTTTTAATTATTCATACAATTCGAGTGTAAAACAGAATCCTCTTATAATTCTCATCACAATTCACTTTTTTTTTTTTTTTGGTTTTTAATTGTGATTTAAAATCGCTCAACGCTCGTTATTCAATGTGTGTGTATGTCCTTAGAAATTGCAGGTGTCCTTAGAAACATTTTTTATAATATTCTGCGTAATTTTATGTCAAATGAAATTCATTATGAATTACAAAAACAAAAAACGGGGAAAAAAACGTTATGAAACCCATGATAATTGCTTTGGAAATATAATGTGCAAACCCCTCACCATCACGGCATAGGTGCCCATTTGCTTGTAGATTATTTACATACAGTTGGGGACAAAACACGTCGTATATTGTTATGAAAATGAAATTTAATATACTGCCTGTTAACCCTTAAATGCATAACTGGGCCCGTCCGTTTGGCCCCCAGCGACTTTTTAACTTTTGTACCTATAAAACCTTTACCATTCGAATATTGGTTCTGCAGATCCCTTTTTCTTTCATGATAATCTCAGAATATATCCCCTACGGAAATCGATTGCGGAATAGGCAATAGAGGGAGTAGTGTTCATATTCATAAGCAGCCACAAAATCTCTTCCAATTAAAACTGCAAATCTAGAAACGCAACAAAAGACAAATCTTCAAAAGAGGTAAGAGATACTCTAAGAGGATGACCCCTACCCTTGCAGGGCACTATATTGAAACTAGGAAAATAGAAGGATTGCTGAGACAATGAAAAGGCGATTTGAAATTCTATTTTCATGCAGCAGGTAAAACTTTTGCAAGAAGAGAAATAAAGCACGACGAAAAATTTGATATTCCTTTGAGTGACTTTTTCAGAAGATGGGGATCGGAGTAGGTGACCATCCCTCTCCTGATACATCAGTACTTATTTCTTGCTATGAAGTGACTAAAGTTCTTGATTTATTATTTTCCGTTATTTTTGACTGAACTTCGTATTATTTTGTTTGATCCGTGGGTTGGATCTAACATTCGCACTCTACAAGTATTATAATCTACCAAAATAAATGAGGGGTAACGAAGCAAAAAGCTTAGGTACTGTTGACTGGAAACTCAACTGTTACACGATACTGGAAACTGATATCGATTCAGGTTTCATAAAAAAAAAAATACTGGAAAGATTCGAGACAAAGACAGACTGAAAGATCGACAAAACATTTCGATATCAGAATAATAGGGGGTGAGCACCATTTCTTAACAGCCAAATGGTCATTACATCCCTAGGAAGCATGTATGACACATCAATATTTGTGTCTGGAGGAGACCTCTTGTTCAAGCTATTACAACTCTAACAACTGCAGACGTGATTTAAGGGTATAAATAAACGATATTAACATGACTTCCCTTATTCGCAGTGGAAAGATGCGAAAATTCATCATCCCGTAAAGACATCAGAACAAATTTGGCCCTTTATATACGGAGAATATAATTACATTAAGTCGACATACGAGTATAATCAATACTTGGTAACTCAAAGCGGTCATAATGGGTCACTGGCCCCTGGACATACACATGCAATACTTTATAAAGACCTTTGCCTTTGCTTCGATACTTCGGCACTTGAACCCAACGACTTGTGACACTGAACACTCCTGTTCAGTAATTTTTAAGACTATTTAAGGCTTTATACTCAAATGTGATTTCTTTCAAATTTCAACGGAAACAAATGTAAATAAAGTGTGAGCAAATCGGAAGATCTTATTCTTAATGAAATAATAGATTATCAGGATGTGCCAGTGAAATATTCGTATGAACATGTGAGCAATTATCATATTAGAAATTCAAACCGTTATTATTCCTAGCAGCTAGTTTAGACTGCCATTTTCTTAACGGCCTACGAGATGGCTTGATAGTGCCCAGCTGATATCCTGGGTGTCAGCAAGCAGTCAGGTGTATATTACTAACTCAGAAGCATTGTAACTAATTGGGATCGATAATGGTTCCGTTACAATTTTATCCGGGTGTGGGACCTGTACAAGTTTCTACTTTCTGTCAATCTACTTTAGGTAGATTAACGCACTATTGGTTTTTGACAGTAAAGAGTTTGGTTCCGTAAATTCAGGATGATAGCCCAATATCACGTTGTCTGTTATTTTGGTGTATGACTTTACAAGTCGAATAAAGAGGCTTCAGCAAACAATAACCTGCTTTGGTAGAAAACCTTTTTAAAAAAATTAAGGGGGGGCCTTGTGGTTGTCTTATGCTCCTTGGGGAAAAGAACAGAATCCTTTAAAAGATTTATCTTTCATGCAAGGTTTAGAAGCCAAAAACGCAATTGGAAGATCGTCAAACCTAGCCAAACAGGGAAAAATCAAATCAAATCACTAACGTTACCGTCACTGGATACCATAAAAGACAACTGAGCATGTCGGAAGTGCTGCTGATATAGACATTTTTGCATCAAATCATGACGGCCGCTGAAATATGGATCTATAATTTGAAGGGCCGTAGTCTAGTAGGTAGGTAGTTGGCTCATTAGACGAAAGGCCAGGGTTCGTATCCCCGGTCAGACATCAAAACCAAAATATGAAAAAAAAATATTTCTTCGGCGACTTTCTCTCAGCAGATTTCTGGCAAAAACTCTGAGAGAAAATAAAATTGCCATGAAAAGTTTCTCAAAAAATCTGTCATTCCGAGTCGACTTTAAACTGTAGGTCCCGCCACTCATGTATAAAATTAACACACACAACATAAGTGGTGTGCGAGGCCGTAATCCTAACTGAAGGGTTGTAATGGCCAATTATGTATGTATGTATGTAAATTGAATGAACAACAAAAGGATTTAATATGACAATACTTTGCCATGATAGATGAACGAAAATAGTTCATCAACAATATTACAGACAATCGGGTCTTTCAACATAAGAATCCGAGACATAAGGACTCGGTCTTTCACAGGCTACATACTGACTTCAACCTGCACTAGTACAAAATTCAACTGACCATGGCAGCTGAAGATAGAGGACCATAGATAATGTTGTGTTTTCAGTGAATCGTCTTCGGTAATGAGACCCACTTGACGGTGTTAACTGGTCACCGATATCGCTCGCTGTAATCGCATAAGACTTTCTCTTACGTGGATTTCTTAAGCCGCAAGTGTATACGAATAAACGCTAAAACACAGAGGCCAACATATCCCATGCCAGCTGTTAAATTCAGCCTGATTTATGCGTCAGGGTAATGGTAAATTGTACATTTCCAATGCACTCCAACCAGAGAAATCATTCCGCACGACTGTGACATCAATTGGTCTTCCAAATGAACAAACTATTCCGATGGTGTCTCACACACAGTTTGTTTGATTTAAATTGCAAGATAGGTAGCGCTTAATGAAAGGAATTGTTACAGGCTGTAATGTAAGCCTGGGTTGTTGTTATTTCTACGGTTTTTATGAAATTGTTTAATGAGAATTATTTCGAAATAAACGCACTTAAATCAGTGAAATAAAATGAAAACTAAAGCAAGAGAATTATTCTTTCTTTGCTTCTTATCATATAACGATTCCATAAAACATAAGGAGGAGGCAGGTAAGCATAAAGCCTTTAGAATTTCAAAAGTTTTTTTTTTACCTTAAGCGGACAAAATTTAAAAAAAACGCATTTTTATTAAAAAAAAATTTTTTTTTGAATTAAAAAATAAAAACAAAGAAGAAAAAAATGAGAAGCTAAAGCAGCTTTTAACTCATAAAACATTTAAAATTAAAATGGAAATCTAAAGACACAGAGAAGCATTAGAATGGCACAACAACGACAGAAAAAACGAATTCATTTGAAAACAGAAGACAACGACAGGACGTAAGAAAAAAAAACAAACAAAAAAACGTTTAAACTGGAGCTTGTATGAGATAAGAGATATGCTGGTGAAATGAAAAAATTAAGCAAACCCAGTATGCAATGCATGTGAGGAATGAATGGCTGGAGCGAAGAGGAGGAGGTTGGGTGTTTCAAAAAACTATAAAAAAAATATGATAAAAATCCTAAAAGGCAAGACTCAGCAGAGAGATAGGCAGGTAGGAGCTTAAAAAAAAAAAACTGCTGCATAATTAAGAATAATGGCTAGAAAACAGTTTTTTGGGGTAACAAAGTATAGAAGATCCTTTAGTGCTTCAGTGCCTGCCCCTTCTTGCCATCAACAGCAGACATGTGTGCATTACGAATAGGTGCTTATGATTACATTTCATCATAATTTGCATTTTAAGGACAAAAATGCAAAATCCTATGAAATAAAAACGTTTGTACTCAAGAGATTTTTTTACAAAATGGTGACACATACAAAAACAACAACAACAACAAGAAGTGGGAAAAAAACATTCTAAATTAAAACCCATTATGATAGATGTGCGAAAACAGAAACGAAAGAGAAGAAAAAAAATTTCAAAATAAAAAAATAAAAACTCATCAGGATTTCGTTTTGCCAGTCTAAAATAAAAATGGGGTGGCAAATGGTTGAGTTTGGGTTTGGGTTTGGGTTTTGGGTTTGGTTTGGGAAGGAGTTAAAGGCATAATTATTATGTTAATTCCCATATACACATACGGCCATAATCATAATCGCAATCGTAATCATACGGCTGCAGTACAAATGGGGTATGATGGCAGCGTTTTATCATCATCATCATGCTGCTGAGAATGAAGATGATGATGTTGGTGTTGATGAAATTATTGCTTAAAACGATAATTTTCTCATATTGTTTGTGTAAATAATGGAACAACTTTGTATTTCATTTTCTCATTTTCATTTTTCTCTTTTTTTTTGTTTTTTTTTGTTTTTTGTAAATTTATTCTCTTTTTTAAACAATTGTAATCATACTAGCAAGACACGAAATTAAGGTGAATGGAAAGCAAAAAGGATTTCTAAAAATTAAGGAGAAAACAAGACTTGAAATACAAAAAAGATTTTGATTTTAAGCAGCAGTTTAAGGGTTTAAAATCTTAAGATATCTCTACGCTTTCTAGACTACTAAATTGGGTTTTAGTTTGAAGTCACTTTGCGGAATAATAAAACAAGAATTTCTATCTCCTCTATATATAGATATGGACCACTTCCCCGTGGTCTCAACTGGCTGGATTGATAGGACCATTTCCAATGAACGCAAGCTGTGAAAGCACGTCGATGAAATATCTAAAACGGCTATAGAGTGGAAACCGTAAAAGATTAGAAAATAAATTCGACCAGCCTACTCTTGGTGATGCCATATAGAACTAAAGGATATTACACACAAGAAAAATTGGAATCAATACAAGACATTGGAATGGAATACACAGTAGTAGAGAACAAATGGTAGTAGAGTAGCATTGATAGTAGTAGGCAGCATTAGAGTTGCAACAATAGCAGAGTAACAATAGCAATAAAGTGGCAACAATAGCAGTGTCAATAGAGAAGCCGAAGTAGAGTACCATTAGAGTACCAAAATAGTAGCAGCAGTAGTATAGCAGATGTAGAATACTACTTGAGTAGAAGTACTAGAGTACCAAAATAGTAGCAGTAGTAGCATATCAGAAGTACAGAATACTATTAGTAACAGAATACTAATAGCAGTAGAGTAGAAATAATTGTTGAGGAGTAGCACTAGAATTGCAGAGCTAATGGCAATTGTCTCTGCTCGCAGACCTTTTGCCAGAAGCAGTACAATGGCAACAGTTGCAGAGTACCAACAGAGAAGCAGAAGGAGAATACCATCAGAGTAGCAGTGCTATAGTACCAAAATAATAGAAGAAGTAGTATAGCAGAAGTACAGAATACCAATAGTAACAGAATAGCAATAGCAATAAAGTAGCAATAATAGTAAAGGAGTATCACTAGAATTGCAGAGCTAATAGCACGCATAATTACAGTTGTAGAAGAGTATTACAATCATTCATTGAAAATCTTTTCAAGCAATTTTTCTTTACTCGCAGATCTTTTGTTAGAAGGCTACTGAAAGAAAGTTTAAGACGGGCTTGAATCTAATACNNNNACATGCTGTCTACTCGAATACGGCGTCTTCTTTACTAGACTTAAATGACCAAAATTGGATAGAAAGCATGTTAATCAACTTTTCAAATTAGCCTGTATCCATTATCAGGTATGCATAGTGATATCGCTTACCTCTTAAAATACTTTGCTGGTGTTACAAATGGGTCAAGGAGGAAGAGAGTATTGTCCACTTTGTCAATCTACGTCTGTGGCGCCGTTGTACAATATTTTGATACCTCTGCACTGTAGTGTCATGTAACACTGCAACACTGTGCAACATTTTCGGAGCTATTGTTTAAGAGCTACGGCAACGATTTTATAGCTAATGGAATCGTGGATGTTCTGGTTCAGATTGGACTTTGAAGAATGAAATTCCATTTGATATTCAACTCTGGACACCAACTGTCATGGATATATGGAAAGATTCTTACAAAGTGGAGAAACCAAAGTGGGGAAAACCACATAGTAAGGGTCTTATGACCATTTGCTGAGAACTGTAAGTTTTAATGACATTAACGACTGCTAAAAAGCTTTCCTGCTGCATTGATCTAATTCGTTTTTATCACGTCTGCGCGGGTTGAAGACACTGTGACTCTAAAGGCAATCTCTCATCAATCGGCATAGCTGAGGTATGTTATTGAGTTTCTGATGGAAGAGAGGAAAGCTGCCTACAGATTGGTATTTAATGGTTGCGCCAAACCTGTTTTCCTTAGCGCGGAAAAATGGCGAAGGCCTGGATTTAAAGGCCTTTAGCGCGGAAAAATGGAGAGGGCTTGGATTTTAACGGCCTCTAATAGTGAAGAGCTGTAAGATAAATTTAATACAGTGGGACTAGAATATTTTCCAAATCTGCTCTCTTTAGTTTTTAGTTTATTTTATATCATGTATAAAATACTAAAGGGCCAAGGTTCCACATCAAGGATTAGAATTTACTGTGTAAGAGAAGATGAATGAGGACTAATGGAAACTCCGACAATAGAAACTTTCCAAAACAAGAGAAGATGAAAGTAATGTTGCAGCATTGTAGGATAGGACCCCTTCTACTTAAACATTAGATATTCAATGACTGTAGAAAAGGAAAAATGCGCAGATTTTTCTAAAGATATTTATGCACTTCCTCTTCTGTAATTTTAAAGACCCTCTGGCAGCTGAACGACAGGAACGGGACATTAAAGCTTCTAAACAAGGCCCGCTAGTTTTTATTCAAAATTCATTGTGGTCCAAACGTCTATGATCAATGAAAAGGTTGGTCTTCACATTCCGTAATGTGTGCCGTAATCTCAACTTGTAGGAGTATAAACCTCTACAATTGGGAAACTTCTCAAAGCCAGTAACTTTAGATTAAGGACTACAAGAATCAAAAAATATATAAGGAATGCTAACACGGATCATTGGATAATCGATATGAACTTGGACGTAATGGGTGTACAAAGGTTACATTGCAGAGGCAGATAACCATACAGTTTCTCTATGAGTTCGAGTTTAGTAATCAAATCATTCAAGTTCTTTGCGTGTCCTTTTATAACGGTTTGCATAAGTTTGGACTGATATTGCTACTCTTTATAGACAAGCTGAATACCTATAATGCTTGTTCTTCTTTGTAATATCGTTTCGCTTAACTGAAGAATTAACCCACTAAAGCAGGAAGATGCGTTTTATGTGTTCAAAAACATTTTTTAATTTCTTTAAAAAGATTCGATTTTATGGCCTTCATTTTCAAACACGAATAATAAGACGAACTTCGAAAAACTCCTGCCACATAATATTTTAATATAATTTTTTAAAGATTCGAACGCGTATCCTTCTTATTTACGTTGATTAAATGCAGCAAAACGAAAAAATTCAATTCATTTAGGGTTGTGGTCTAGACTAAATTGGGGTGCCAGCAATTAAAATCCAACTGTGAGTTGAGTGTTCGAAAGTTTGCAAACAATTTGCACAGCTTTTAATAGCCACTCACTCACATACATATGCACGTACACGTACATTTGAGTGAAACAGAAAAAGCTTTCGTCCTGTGGTTAGGCGAGTACAAAGGAATTCTGTCTTCAAGACTGTGGTAGCGTGTAGAGTAATTTGAAGAGTTTAAAGGAATTCTGATTGAAAGCGTAGTGTTATGGAATTCTAATTGGAATTGAAATTTGAAAAATAAAATGATTTCGTTGAGAACACAGGCGTCTATCCATACAAAGCAAGAGATTTGAAAGACTTGTGGCACGATTATGAATGGCAATTTAAACGCAATTCCGATAAAAGTTGCCGCACGTGATATTACAAACGGCAACTGGACATCAACATCCAAAAATAAGAAAGTAGCCGTCAGAAATATTTTTTTTCGTATTTCGTTTTAATAGAGATAACTGAGCTTGGGTTTGAAACACGGTCTTTCGGTTCGTAAGCCAACAGATTACCTATTAAACTGCGGCGACTAACTTCACGGCAGCTGTGGCCCTAATATAATTTATACACCCAAAGGAAATATTAAGAGCTATGTCAGCGCATAGGCAGTTGACCCACAGCTGAACTGTTCTGACAGCGCTAGCAATTTGTTTATCATAAGATTCTAGAGGAAAGGAAAGAAAAAAATTTGGAACAGTTAGGCAATATTTCGACTATTTAAACGTATTATTGCTAGGTCTTAGTCCTCTAAATCTTGGGTATTGATTAGACGAGATAAAATTCAGTTTTTAAGTTTGGGTTGTGTAGGTTGGGGATATCCGATCCCAGAGGAGAGGAAAGAAAAAAATTTGGAAGTCAGTCAGTATTTCGACTAGTTAACCGTATTACTGTGGTGTCTCTCAAATCTTGGGCATTGGACTAGACGAGGTAGAAATCTGGTTTAAATAATGCGTTGTGAAGGTTGTGGTTTTTTAAAACATCCTTCAAATTCAAATTATGGAAAAAGTTTTGAACAAAATCTTCTCTTTGATGTGATAATTTCTGTTGAAAATGAATCAATTTTTTCATTTGCTGCTGCATTTGCATCTGGCTTTGCTTCAGCTTCGTTTGATTGCTTTCCATAGGACAAATTTTCCAATTCGTTTTCATATTTGTTGCTGTGTTGTTAATAAGAGATGCTCTGCTGATTTCGAAAAAGAAAATTTTCTCGTTTTCTTTTTTCATCTCTTTCTCCTCGTGTCTGTGATAAAAATAATTTCCATGCCAAATGAAAAATTTCTGCTGATTGAGCAAATTTTGCAGCTTTTGAAATTTATGAAGGATTTCTGTTTTATTTTACCTGGAGTTTAAGGCAGCTTGAAATGAGGCTGTTTTGGTAGCCAAAACAAAAAAAATTGAGAAATTTTGCTTTGAAGTTTTCGCCGAGGGTAAATAATTATAAAAAAAAACGAGGAGGGGCAATGAAGAGGCTTAAAAGCATTTTTTCAAGTATTTTTTAACTTAAATTAGGAACCCCCATGTGGAAAAAATTGAGGGAACAACTTCAATATTTTCAAACGTTTGAAATGTTCTGTTGTGATTAAGGAAACATATGCGCCGGGAATGATTTAAGAAACTAAAAATTCTACGAAGTCTCCGTTTGCCACTCCGACGATACATAAGGAATTTAGGACTGTCGCAAGCAGTGACCGCAATACGACCTCTCATTGAGATTTAGGACATCCTTTCCATATAGGAAGGTTGAAAAAAATGGTGCGGTATACTTGCAAACGACTTTGTACAAAATGTACTCTAATGGCCCCGAGATAGGCGGAACCGTGAGAGGTTGAATTTTTCGAAAATCGATCGTAATATCCCGGGTCTATAAGGTCTACTATTCACAAGTTGGACACGTTGGAGGCGAAATTGTCTACCATTCAGTTTAGCATCTTTCGGGCTTAAGTAAAAATTATTGGGAACACAAATGTCTCTAAGTGGGAAACTATCAGACTTTCCGAGAGCCACACTAGCGGCCGTCACTGCTCTGAATTCTAATGAATGATGAACTCCAAGAGGTTGTACAATTGTCACAGATATTTCAAAGAGGTAACAGATCGATATGATGTCCACATCATGTGGGTGCCAGAACAAAAAACCCATTCTGGCAAACTGCAGAACGGATGAACTGGATAAACGGGGCACAACAATCGAACTGTCCGTCTAGTTCTCAATATTCGGAATACCTTTGAGAACCAGCAACCTTATAATTGACAATACGGTTGTATACTCCGTCAACAGATGGGCAATCTCAAACACGACCAGAACAGAGCAGATAATCTGTCCCCGACCGGAAGTAGGACGCACGGCAAGTCTGCTTAAATTCCACAGAAGCACACTTAATACGGTAGTTGGGGTCATTACGGTCATTGCATTATAAGCATGCATGCGAGGCGCATTGATCTTTGGCGCCACGCGAATGTATTCTGTAGAAGCTGCAGAGATGATGAGGAGGATGAGATACTATGTCGAAAGGGAATAAGAGTGGGTGCCTACTATATGGAGTAGCTCCCCTAGTCAAGAGGGAAGTCATGTCCAAATACATGGCTTACTCACGCATGGTGATGTAGTAATGCATTGCGCAGGGCTGCATCAGTGTGCGTAGGGGCGCTGGTAGACGCATTGTTTCCATCCGTGCTTTGAGCACCGTGGGGTATGCTGTCATGGCGAAACTCGCGTTAGACCCTGGACTAATGTACCTATCTACTATATGGGGTATCTGGATGAACTGAAGTTCCGATTGGTTCCGAAACGAGAGGATAAATGCTCTATGTGACATAAATGTGTCCATTCAAACTACTTGAACGAACTGTCACTTCTAATTCGTCCCTGCCTATTTACAGCTATTCATTGAGCTCAAGGAAAGTGACTAGAAGTGAAGTGAAACAAACGGACAGTTTTTCATGCACAAAGGCGTATTCCCCAGTCATTGCTTCATTGTAAAGCTTACCAATGACACTGTGTTATTTAGCGTATCTTAACCGATCATTTAGTCAGTATTACAATCGAGATGTTTTGCGTGTTAAAATAAATTACTTGCTAGACAACGGCGTATTTTTTATGGTCTTTGCATATTTCTTTATAATGTTGACAGGGCCTTGCTAAGTAGTTCGTCTATGTAGCTACCATAAAATCGAATTTAAATCATCACTTTTGAGCCACTGTATGTATATGTGTAATGCATATCGTTTGAGTACAATTGTTTCAACACTTTCTTAGAATTCCAAGACAATGTGATTGAAATCTCTTTGACAAATTGAAAAATAAACAAAATATCACACCTTGAAATCCGGCAAAAACATGATGACAATTAAACATCTGATGAAATTCCCATAACCATACCTAACCACAATCATATCATGCCACGTATTGTTAACACACAACAGATTCGATGATAATTTACACAAATATTTATGAAAAAATGTTTCTTTCAAACACATTTCTATACAAGAATATGAAACAATGAAAGCAAAAATAAAAATAAAATGAGCATAAACATGAAGGAGATAAAAATCATCAACCAATGACAAACGAATGACAGTCCATTCATGTCATTCACTGCAATCAAACAATTTTCAAAATGTTTCATCACCCATTATACTACCATCATCATCATCATTATCATTATCTCTCTTTGTTATCATCATTTATTATTATTTTATTATCATTATTATTGTGATGATTTAATATTTTCCATAAGCTAGTAAATATTTTTGTTAGAGAATGGTTATGTAAACAATGCTTAGCAGCAACTGTCAAACAAAATGAATGTTAAAGTGTCACACATGACAGTCACACATCAGTATGCGGCCATTGTTTATGACTGTTTATTCGCATATGTAACTGGCATTAAAGCATACGTATGTAGCAAATTGTAACAATAATGCAACAAAATTTCAGAAAAAAAATTTAGGGCTGATGTTGTTACTTCCCTTCTCCTTCTTCTTCTTCTTCTTCTTCATCATCATCTCTAATAAGGGTGTTAAAAAATTTTGTTTATGCTTGCTGCAGATTTCCATTAGAAATACGTAAAAGCAAGCAAAGGACCAGAAAAAAATATTCCATAATTATGTTTGATTTGACAGATGGTCTTAAATTGAATTAAAATTATGACAGTTTTTGGAATTTGAGAAATCACGCCAACACTTTGAGCATTCTAAACGTAGAGGACTAGGCATTGAAGTTATGAACACCTTAAAGGCTCTCATACGTCTTTGAATAGCTTAATGGATGGAATAGATCGACCGTCTGTAAAGGATTTAAAGTCCAGAACTATTCAATAAATGATGGGATGTACAGTGGTGGTCAAAACTAATTCAATCAAAATCAAAACTTACAACTGATATGACTGCATGAAATTTCACTCGATTAATAACGACTTGATGGCAGTAAAAAGTCTCTACCACTTCTCGATCGATTGACAGAGATGACATGCCAACCAATTGTTCATCAGTTGCAGACTATGCATTAGAGAGAGGAGGAATACAGAAGCATGACAGAAGAAACCAGTAATTATACACAAACAACTGAAGTGTTGATTTCCTAATGTTGGATTAGATTGGAAGAGTGGTGGATTAATGTATCCTTAGTTTCACGCGTCATGGGTGAAGATATTGGTTCATAATGATCCTTTAGGAGAAAGGAAAATAAAGAAGAGAAAAAAGGGTATAGAAGGGCAAATAAAAATCAAAAAAGAAAGGAAACAAGATACGAATATAGAAACCCACTTCACTTAGCAGCCTTTTACATTACCAGACCGGGTGTAACATAAGAGCATATTTTTCCCTATGCAAATCACCAGATGGTCTGGGAGGTTCTCAACTTAGGTATGATGGCAGTGAAACTTCCAACCCTAAACCTTACATCTGCTTTCAACCTCGTTAAAAAAGAAAGCTGTGCCTAGAGTGTATGCACATAACATCTGAAAATTTCTAAGAATGCTTATGGGTCCCTGGTTTCATGAACATTAAAGGTCAGAACATAGCTAAGGCATGTAAAGGCTGGTAAAACAAATACTTCAAATGAATTCATACGTGCAAGTGGCATTACTCTGCAGGGGGAAAACAATTAAACACAGACAGGCGGAAAAAGAACGTTCTCACATAGAAGAACCCATCTTAAGAACCTTATTTCTGGAATTCTCTTCTGGTGAAGCGGAGAAAATGGCACCAGTGTACTCTGCAAAATATATGATACTACATAAATCAATTCCAATGAGTGGAAAGAATGGAACGACTTTTCCACGCAAACGTGGTAGTAAAATGGGCCTTAAAAATATTCTAAATG
>QOCX01000253.1:155813-169022 GCA_005959815.1 Sarcophaga bullata
GATGGTTGTCAAGTGGATTTATTTTCAATGATAAATTTCTCTTCTTCTTCTTCGCTTTTTTTTCTAACGATTTGAATATTTCCATAATTCTACTACATTTGGATAGAACAACTAAAAGGAAAATGTCAAGCTTTGGTAACATTTGCCAAGACTCTAGAAATCGAAAGTTTTAATTGAAATGATTAACAATGTAATCATATTGACGAAATTATTAATTGAATTGATGAAATTATTGATTAAATATTTCATTGGTTCAATTAATTGAATCAAAACTTAGTTTAGAACAGTACCCAATTCATAATTGGATCCATAGACGGATAAGCCACTCACGCGGAGCTATCAAACGATATGTTGCACGTGTCAATAGCCACCATTTCCATCATTATAACAGATCCACATTGTTGGTTAAATGGTACCAGATGACCTTAAATACATGTTGCTGGTTCGGCCGGCTTCGAACATGAAGACTGGACGGAACTGGGTTGTCAACTATCACACCATAAGCTTGTACAATCAAAGAGTATAAGGATAGGGGCAAATACAACAAGGAATTTTAATATCTTCACCGAAAGTCAACTTAACCACGTGCGAAATCAAGGACTGTCTTCGATTGAAAAACGACGATTGACAATTTCTTCTGGCATTACAAGTAGGCATTACATCGTTACCCAGCAATCAATATGTAGCTTGAAAATGAGGAGGTAAACAAGCCATTACATAATAAAGCTTGAACATTAAAGATCTTTAGACCAGATAACAAATGAACTTTATTGCATTGAAAGCCAGGCTACCAAAGTAGGCGGAAACATTACAAAGACTTTTGAGGACACTTGACACACCAGGCAAACTCCAAAGATACTACGAAAAGATTCTATAAAAAGAAAGACACTCCTCCTTGCATGTACATCTGAACCTTATAGGCGTAAGAGATAATAACGAATGCAGGGCATACGGAAATGAAATCGGGATATAGAAACTATTTTCTAATTATTGCTCAAACTTCGTAAGCTTCTGGTATTCATATTCCATATTTCCTGAAAGAAATTTAGAAAATTTATAGAGAATATGGCTGTTGCCGCCTAACAGTGAGAGTACAACAAGCCAACACGATGACTCTAGTGTATGCAGATAGGCATAACACCATGAACCTCTAATGTTGGTCTCAACACCGTTAATCAAATTAAATGCGTACCTCATTTAGAATAAAGTCGTCATAGTCTAGTAGGTAGTGAATTAATTTATTAGACGAGAGTCCGTGGTCAAACCTCAGCTCAAACACCTCCCACGAAACAAAATATGAAAAGAGAAATTTCTTTCGACGCGTGACTTTCAGCAGTCTTCTGCCAAAAAAAAATCTCAGAGAGTAAATCAAATTGCCAAATTTGATCAAATTTCAAAAAATCTAATGTTCGGATAGGAAGTTAAATTGTAAGACCTGCAACTCATGAACAATCTTCCTGGTTTTGGTAGAACTTGGTCAGTACAGAGACTGCGATTATCTGTGGCGCTATGGCGATTAGCTCACAACGGGCCGCTATGCGTGCTCAAGTGAGCTTTTCAATATCAGAGGCTACCACTCCGACCTAACCTAACTCATCAATAAAATTAACACTCACCACATAGATGATGTAAGAGACTTGATTGTAATGCAGACTAAAGGGTTGTAAAGGTTCTTAAGTACGTAAACACTTATAAACTATACTGTTCTTACAAGGAGCCTAGTTTCCTCAATCGTTTCTTCTTCCTTCCAGCTCGCGAAATTCTTGTGTGTGTCGGACGTCCAGCTATTTTACTGCCTCGTGTACGTTGGGCATGCAATAGACCTGGTGGTCCTCATAATACATGACCAAACCCATTGTTCCTTCTTTGTCAAAAGTTCGGATTGTATTTGGTTTTGATGAGCGTGGTGCTAGAGTTGTGCGATATTCTGCGATACCAGGACGTTATCTTGAAAACAGGCAGAAGGTGTTCAAATGCTTAACATCGATAGTCTATGTTCCTAAGTTTTCACGTCTAGCGTGTGTTGATCAGATGCTGTAGGCGTCTTTCTCTTCTACCTCCTTGCATGTCTAAGCCGTTCAACAACCGACCAAATCATGCCAATTTTTCAATATGTAGCGTGCATTCAGATTCGTATAGAATGTTACATATCCTTTCCATTTATGGCATAATAAATCAGGATATTAACATTTCATTAATGAGGACGATTATAACGTTGATTATATTCGTTTTCAATGATTACACTTGATGAGTTCATATTGATGACACTGTAAATAATGTCGTTGCTGGTGGTGCCTGGTAATGTTTTCTCAATATCCTTATAAGGACTTACGAAAGGGTGGTCTTAGCAGCTTGGCTCGGTGGTTGGATGGAGTAGAAACGTTTGTAAACAATATTTCTGACTGGCTGTTATAGGTTATAGGTTCAGCTCAATTCAGTACACAGTTTATTTCATTCCATTTCAGATTTTTTTTTCTGGATTTTTTTTTCGTTTTTCTTTCCTTTCTTTCCACCTTCATTTATTATGATTACGGATTATGAACGTTTATTATCATCAACCGAAATCATAGTGGAAGATTTGCTGATGACTACTTCACTTAATGCAAATTTTCTGAATTGAATTGAATTCTGCTACTGCTACCGGCAGCCAGCCTTACTTACTGCCTTCCTGCCTGCCATTATGATTTTTTTCCAAGGAATCTTTACTTTTTTTGTATCTCTGCAAGACTTATTATAACAGGATTCTTTTTTTAATTTACAAAACAAAACAAAAAACCTGTTAAGGAGGTAGAAAAAGTAAAAATTGCATTTTAAGCTCCACTAGATTTGGTATAATGAATCAGAAGTATAGTTCAGTAATAATAAATAATTATACACTCACGAAAAAATGTTAATAGAAAAGCTATAATGGCTTCTCTGGATGTAGAGCAACCATAATATCTAATTTTCCACAACTCTGGCGCATAACTTAGACTGAATTCGGTCTAGGGCAGGGATTATGTTGGTTTTAAGGACCGGCTTTATGGATTTTTCCCTGAACGAATAAGTCTAATGCAGTCAAGTTTATATCACCATGCCCTTAAATTGATCGTGGCATAAAATATGTGACACGTAACGCTGTCCTGTTGAAAACATACGTCATTGGTATCCAGTTCTTCAAATTCAGGCCAAAGGAAGTGGAACTCATAGTGCTGCGCGTTTACAGTGAAAGCCTGGCCAATGTCTTTTTCAACGAAATGTGCACCGATAGCGCTTCAGGCTCAAAATCCCCACAATACAGAAACTTTTTCGTAAATGTAAATTGGTATCGTCGAATATTTGATAATTTTGCTTGTTTAATATCCATTCATCCAGAAATAGGCCTCTGCCTTGAAAAGAATATTTCGACGCAAGAATTGACCTTCAATTCTTAGGTCCCGCCCAAGTCACGACGTAAAGTTCGCCAATTGAACTTTGCGAAAAGCTGAGTTATCAAGAGCGATTCGAAATCAATTGCCTGGGAGTCTGGGTGGATAATCCCCGCCTTCCTCTATGATAGAGTTGAAGTGTCCATATTTCTAGTACTTCGCACGTATCCAAAGGTTTGAAGAGTTCCGTTCCTTGATGGAGTAGTCTAACGCCATACTGTACAACCTTATCAGCTTTGCAGAAATATTGAGCTCAGAAATTGTGGCAAAAACATGATCGGTCTATTGAGCGGGTGTCTACTAGTCGACAAAGGAATTCTATGTGCCAACCTGGTTTTCAGATTTCTTCTCCAGGAATATTTAGACGTAGACTTTCTAGAGCGTACTGAAAAGATCCTATTAGAGGGGTGGCGAGTGGTATTAGTCTTTCACGCAATGTGCGTTATGTGCAATAAAGGTTAGTCTTGTAGAGTTGACACTGAAATTGTAATCGTTGAGTGTACTTTCTTGTGGCATGCACCCTACTAGCGCGTTAATTTCAGCCTTAAAGAATTCAATCGCTGAATTATGGCTTTGAAATTGTGATAGCTGGGGGACGAAATTTTCAGGCGGTCATCATTGATTCTCAATTGACGTAAATCATTATCACCTAGCAGTAGCTGAGGGAAGTACCTTCTTCATAACTTTCGCACCCCCTGTAAATCTAAAACCACATTTCTGCTTTTATCCTTGCAGGAAGGCGCTCCGTGACCATCAATGAAACTATTCAGGATCAAAGCTATGCTACTGGTATAATAGATTTGTTTGTTTACATTTTCCTTAAGTTAGTTTCGTCAAAACTTTACTTTTTTTAACATTTTTCTTCGAGTGCACCTGCCACTGCTGTCATGCTTGCAGGTAGGCGCTCCATGACCATTAATCCAATTATTCAGACCAAAGCTATGCTACTGGTATAATAGGTTTGTTCGTTTACATTTTTCTTAAGATAGTTTCGTTATTAAAATTTCACGTACTTTTTTTCAACATTTTTCTTCGAGTGCACTTGCCACTTTCTATTCTACGATAAATGCAGTTTGTCATCTGGTTTGAGATGATTAAGATGGATGGGGCGGTTTTAGTTGGTGGTTTTTGTGTACTGCGCTTACCTAACGTACTCCTCAAGGGATTTGTGAAAAGGGGTTTTCATAAGTTGAAGGATATTTAGAAATATTTGCTTGATTTAAGTACGCATTATGCAAATTTCAAAATTTCCAACTCAAACTCAATTTGAATGTGAATTTTTTCTTTTCATATTTTTAAGTTGCATTTGCAGGTTGTTTTATTGTAAGGGATTCCAAATGGATTTTTATGCAAATGACTGCGTACGTATGTTTAAATTTTTCAATTTTTAAAATTTTAATTGTCAAATTAAAGAAATATTTTTGTCGTACAATGGGGTTTTGTGGTACACTTCATTAAACTTGGTTTTAAGGATCGAGGTGAAGTTGAATTCATTTGATTTAAGCTGTCAAAACCAATTTCATCAGGAAAACAGAAGTCCATTCAATCTCTATTTGTTTATGAGATCCTTCATCAGAAAAAATTCCAATCAATTTGAGCAAGCAAGTTCCATAACTTCCACTCACATGGGTAAGGTAATAACATACCGAAAACTGGGTAAACAGGGTAAGTACCAAGGGAATATCACTGGCTGGTGAATTGACATGTAAGGCTAACATAGAAGGCATTTCATGGTCACACATTCCACAATAATAAGCAGATGGTTTGTAAACAAATCTTGGAAGTGTAAGTCAAGGATAACGCAGCTAAGGAAATAAGCTATGGTGCCATTATTTCCATAGACAGAGTAAATCTGAATACAATTGAAATGGAGTTGGAGTCAGAGCAATGAGCATCTGTTCTATAGCAGTACATTAGGTTCTGCCAGACCAGCGCTTTGAAGACTATGGTTGGAATACTGGCAGACAAAGAGATATAATACATCAGGGACACATTGCGTACTTAATTCGTCATTGCAATCCTTTAGTAGGGATTACAACCTAACTTCTCAAATGTGCCATGACTGACGAGAACTATAGCTTTAAAGTTCACAATTTTAAAGTCTAAGACTTTTCATGAGAGTGTTTGAGTGTTTGCCAGATGAATTCTGAGTAGAAGTCGATAGAAATATCTTTTTCATATTTTAAGATATTAAAGCTGGGGTTTGAACCACAGACTCCTACCCAATAAGCCAACACGCAACCTACTAGACAGGTGACATCATGACCGATAAATTGAGTGGTTAACAGATCCTCCTTAGCGGTCTTCTGAACAAATAGATTGAACAGTGGCCAACATATCCTTTCCAAAGAGGAATCATTCCGTGGTAAACGGTTGAGACGTTGATGGATATTGGGCCGGAACGGTTTCTTAGTTCCAAAATAAAATATTTTCCAATCAAAAGCCCTACGCTCAATTCATCTTGGATACGAGGTACAAAAAGCAGAACATGGAAGATACTATTTAAAAGTAAGGCCGCCATTTGAGCACGCGGGGAAAATGGGGTAACTTTTCTGATGGATACAAGGGCAAACAGAGATTTAAATCATGCATCAGACTATCCAGAAGTAGCCGGAAGTAGTAATCTGACTTTTAACGGGAAACTGTCCACAGATGGAAGACTTTTTCAGAATTGGCTCGTCGCGAAACCAACATCCTGTGCTAATGAGAATGAATTATCAGAAGAAATTCTTGGAACAGAAAGGAACACCGAGCAGTGTCGTAAGATTTGACAGAACAATAGGATTAGAAGAGGACGAACATCTTGGGGAGTTAGCAGCTTTTATTATATTATGAGGAAATGCTGCACTTATCTTAAGAACACAAGATATCTCAGAGTCTACAACACATCCCAAAAAGTCACTGTTTTGTGTAGATTTTGGGCTGGCGGTGTCATCGATCTGTACAGCTGTGAAAACAACATTGGCCATGATTACTAACTCCTATTGACGTGTGTTGGACAACCTGAAGACCATCGGCATGTTTTCTCAATAGTCCAACGCTACGTGCCACACAGTTCATATCGTATTAAATACTCTAAACGAGTGATTGAAAGTCAAGTCATCTGCTGTGGAGGCGAAATTAAGTTGCCACCGGAATCGTGCGACCCTGTTAGACTTTTTCTTGTACGATTCTCATAAACTTAGCTGTAGGCAAATAAGCCACACACTACATCGTTCCTGAAAGCCAACATAACCCACATGATCGGTCAAAATCGGCCTAATGTGCCAGAATCATAACAAATTTTACATTTCGTGTGTTTCATGAGAGTACTCTCGGGACACTATGCCCTACATTTATACCTGAAATGTATTGGCGTGGTGGATAATGATGAATGTGGTGAAGAGATACATTCAAATGAAGGAATATTTTTAGTGAGCTTGAGATTTCAGGATTCTGGGGATGACACTATGCTCACTATACTGGATATAACTCATTTCAGAGTAGTGCACTGGAGGACACTATAGTTAGATCAAGATACTGGTGTTCTCTATAAATTATGATTTGTTTCCCCCCTTAATAATGAGCACGCAAAATCCGAATTGATGATGATCCTATTATTGGTATCTGTCCCTATAACCTGCCTGCCTCAGACTTCACAGCACTTAATTTTGTGCCCACCCTCGCATTTTTGATATATTCCTGCTTGAACTTTTCCAAATTTCATTTCCGATTTGAAATAATTTTGTCAACTCTATCGTTAATTTCGAGTACATTCAACTTTTCCTAACAGCATTTCCCATTTCCTTATTCAATAATTGACTTTAAAAAGTTTCTCTCACAGAGAAATGAAAAAAAAGCATTTTTTTTTCTCTTACTGTTAGAAATAAGAAGAAGACTAAATTCAAACTGAAAGGAAAAAAGAGGGTAAAAAATTCGTTTCATTAAACGTGATGAAAAGATTATGTTACTCATGGGTATTCCTTTACAACTTCAGTGGTGTACAGCAAACAGAACAGAAGTAGAAAAAAAATGAAATTTCTTTTTGAATAACTTGAATGAATAAGTATTACAAAATACTTCATTAAAATTTTTCCATTTTGTTGTTGTTATTGCTCTGTTTTAAAAGAAAAAATAATGCAAAATCAACATGTATTTCCTTCAATACAGAGAATATATATGATGTTGCCACCAAATCAAAATAAAAAATGGAAGAAAACGAAACATGAATATGAAAATTTATTAAAAAGAATAAAAAAAAAGAATAAAAGAAGAATAGAGAAAAAGAAAAAAGAAAAGAATCGTAAAAATCTCCAGAGAGAATTCTTTTTTGTAGAAAAATTGAATAACAAACACACGTAAAAGGAGTTTTTAGGAGCTGCTAGAAGACTTTATAAGGTGAGCTACGACATTAAGTGCTACGGACTCCTACAATTAATTTTTACTCAAAAAAAATTTCGATTCTTGTATACAAAGTGACACCCACTTAACAAAATTGGAGATTTTAGGGGGAAAAAATGTGGACAAAATTCCTCTCTTACAACATATCAGCTCCGCAGCTGAAGCCCTACTCAGTTTTTTTTAATCCAAGAATGGAATCAAGCCAATTCGGAAGCATACTTACTTATTGTAGGCGCCGTAGTCTAGTAGGTAGTGTGTTGGCTTATTAGACGAAAGGCCAGGGTTCGAATCACCGGTCAGACATCAAAAACGAAATATGAAAAAATATCTCTTAGGCGACTTCCTCTATCAGCAGATTTCTGGCAAAAACTCTAAGAGTAAATAAAATTGCCATGAAAAGTTTCTCAAAAAAATCTGTCGTTCTGAGTCGACTTTAAACTGTAGGTCCTGCCACTCATGTAAAAAATTAACACACACAACATAAGTGATGTGAGAAGCTAGGCCGTAAGCCTGACTGAAGGGTTGTAATGGCCAATTATGTATGTATGTATGTATTTACTTAATTGGTCATTACAACCCTTTAGTCAGAATTACAATGTAGCCTCTCCACACCACCCTTGTTGTGTGTGTTAATTTTTATCCATGATTGGACGGACCTACAAACTCCGAAGGACTGTTTTTTGAGAAACTTTTCATGGCAATTTTATTATTTGCACTCAAAAGTTTCTCCCACAAGATTGCTGGGAGAAAGTCACCATAAGAAATAAATTTTCTGATTTCGTTTTGTTGGAAATGTCTGAGCTAATAAGTTAACACACTACCTACTAGCCTACGGCGACTGCTAATTCAATTTCGTAAACACTGCTCTTAATTGAAGCGTCGAGGATCAAGAATTCCCTTAAGAAAACCAAGGAAACTAAGTCTAGAATAAATCTAGCTACAACATTAGCCTTTATAGTGGAGAGTTCAGTCAAAGATGTCGTAAATTGAGTGTGTAAGGACTTCCTCTTTATAGCAAGACCAGGGCACTGACACATGAAGTTGAAGATACCCACTTTCTCCTCCCTAGACCTACGGCACATGCAGAAACCATTTGATGAAATGCCAACACTACATACGTGTCTTCCAATAAGACATTGACACTTTAAACAACAATGTGTGGTTATGCAATATAAGGACAGAATTAGTGAATTAGGCCATCTGTTATCCACACTAGTCCAGCAGAGTCTAGCAATATTGCAAGTTTCCTCCTGCTGCCAACGAAGTTCAGCTTCCCAGTAACATTAGAAAAGAAAACCTAGTTAAGCCGAGGAAATGCGCTGAGGTCCTTGCAGTTCACAGCAACATCTCTATGACCCGGAACCCACATAACAATTATTATTGCATGATTCGAAATCTTCCTGAGAAATCTGCGATTTTCATAGACAACGATGGATGTCGAAGAGATATTCATTAGGGGCTTAATTGCAACTTGGCAGTCTAAGTATATCAAAGATTTTCAGGGAAAATCCTACCACCCTAAGTGCATCATATCGCTTTCAGAATTGACATGGTCTCCATAAAGAGAGGTGGCTCATACGAAAGTTAGACATCAGAACTCTAAGCACGGACTACTCTGTCCAGCATTTTTGAAGTCTAAACTCCTACTAGGAACCTCCGAATCTTCGGACGAGCAGTCCCTAATTGGAGTAGTAAAACGAAATGCTTTCCGAATAGTTTAAATGATGCGACTATGAGTTCCGAAGATTGCATTGTGCCATGAAAGACTGATTAAAACTCTGTCATTCAGACTTAACTTTAAACTGGCGGTCATGGATAACGTAAATACATATATTAAATGGTTAGCGCAAGAATCTCGGTACTTATCCTGACTAAAGAGTTGTAATGCCCAAATAAGTAAGAAGTAAGGAGCATTTGGCATCTGCGATTTTGCTGGAAACAAAGTTTCCGATAAACTATAAAGAACAAGAGCAGTTTTTAAATTAACGACAGGAAGCAGGTGGGTAGGGAAAGGTTCAATACATTGACATCAGGCTGTTGAGGTGCAAGCCCTATGGCCAAAACCTAATCCTACAGATACGAATGTGTAGGTATATATGTAGTTAATGTAAGAACCTTAATGGGGAAAAGTTGCGATTCACTTACTGATCGTGCACATGAAGACTGTGTCCAGTTGAGTTGGAAGAGTCTTATGGCCAAAGCTTAATTCTACGACAACGAAACTCGTATAGGATAAGATAAGTACTATTGTTGGAGCCTTAATGGGGCATGACCCCTGTCGAAATATCCTCGATTTCTGTAGATTGTTTAAAGCAGCAGAAGAATCACTGGGTCATACTTTATGTAACCGTCCTTGTCTACAGTTACGTAGGAAAAATTATAAGTTTGAGGATCTAATAAGGTTTGTGAAGGAGATGCACTGGCTTAATTCTACAGGTACGAAACTTGGATAGCATAAGATGAGTACTATTGCTGGAGCCTTAATGGGACATGACCCCCTCGAAATATCCTCGATTTCTGTAGCAAAAACCAGCGGAAGAAAAACGTTTTTTTTTATGTAACTGTCCTTGTCTATGCATACGTTGGAAGGATTATAAGTTTGAGGATCTAATAAGGTTTGTGAAGGGGATGCACCGGCTAGGGGCATATCTATAACTTGGGCATAATGTTTAACGGACACCTCGCTTCTAGGGGCGAAATTTCTCCCGTTTAAGAGTCCTCAGGCTTTTAAATTTCCATTTGTTAAGGTAACATATTCTTCGTCTAACCAATGTTATACTTCCATATCCTTAAGGATGTTGTGTGTAACGCATGAAGCAGACATTTTTTAAAGAAATAAATGATGATGACGATGATTATAATGTGGCTAAGGTACCATAATTCAGGCCACCTTTAGCTCCCCCATACCAAAATCATTCATAATGGAAAAAGAAGGAAAGGAGGACTAAGAAAGGAAAGCAAAGAGAATATTAAGGATTCATTATTATTATGCATTATTATTTGGTTATGTTGCATTACGTTTTTATTTCATTATTTGCAACAAAAAAAAAAAAAAAAACAAAAACAAAAAAGATAAAGAGTATCTCATACTGAATATAGAAAAGAAATGAACGGAAGCAAATGAATACGCTCTGAAAACTTAACTCAATACAAAAGTAAGGATACCCCACATAGAATAGATAGAAAAAGGAGACAAAAATAAAATGAAATATGAAATCCAATGTATATAGTGGCTGTAGCACTTCAATAAGAAATGAAAACAGAAACGAATTCATAGATTTACGTTGCGATGCAGGATGCGAAGTTGTTTTTGTATGCAACCACAAGTAGAATGTGGAGTATGAAAAGGATACCCAGCCACAGCCATCAGCGTTTTGCAAATATGCACGTGAATAACAGTTTTCTCTCTTCTTTTTCTTTTTAATTTTCATTTTATTTTATTCAATTCATCTGAATAAGGTTCTGAATCTGAAACTGAATGAATAATCCTTAACTCCGATTGGTGTATGCCAGTCCATGTTATATACGAGGGGGAGTGATTTTTTTTTTCTGTTTCTCTGTCATAGAAATCCAATTTTTTTTATTCTTTTGAGAATTTCTTTCCTTTCCTTTATAACCAGCAGCATGTTTTCTATTCCTTTTTTCCATAAATTTTAATTTTAATTTCAATTTATTCATCAACTGGAAATATTTTTAAAAACAATTAACGTATGTGGCACTAAAAAGGAGCTGATGCTGGCCGCTAAAGCCAAGCACGAATACAACCATGAGGCTATAGGACAGCAATTAGAACAATAGCGGGGTTTCAAACCTAAAAGTTCTTAGATTTAAAAAATTGGCTTCGAATTTCAAAAATTACAAATAAAACCCAGAGAATTTGTAATGGAAACGAAATATTTGTTTGGAGCGCTAAAAAATTGCCTGGCATTTACATACATAACTGGTCATTACAACCCTCTGGTTAGGATTACAACCTAGCTGCTCACGCCACATGTGTATTAATTTTATACATGAGTGGCGAGACCTACTGTTTAAAATCGACTCTGAGCAATAAAGTTTGATTTCAGAATGAAATATTCCAAGCCCGTGAGTATCTTCTAAGCGGAAATCTAGGTCATCGAACCATGTTCTCAATTTCATTTAAATAGGAAGTAAAAAAACACGACGTAGCAATACTGTCTGAAGAAGCTGAATCAGATAGGTCGACAGAATAAAGTAGAATAAAGCAGAGGGTTATGCTGGGCACTCTACTAACATAACCGACATTGCGCAGAATTTAAGTGAATTTGACCGGACCTCGTCTGAACCTAATCATCTTAAGTCTAGTAGATAGTGCGTTGATTTCTTGGACATGAGGCCGTGATTCAAACCCTAACTTGAGCTAAACAAAATACTACTTTCGGCGACTTCCTCTCAGCAATTTTCTGGCAACTAAAAGTAACTAAAATTGTAATGAAAAGTTTCTCAAAAATCTGTCGTTCAGAGTCGACGTTCCATTGTAGGGCGGACCTCTCATGGATAAAATTAACACACACTACATGAGTGATATGAGAAACTTGGATTCAATTCTGAGTTCGTTTTTTAATCGCTATGATCCAGTGGTTGAATTTAATAAAAAAAAAACTCTAATTCGATGCGGGCTTTCAGTAGTTTGAAGTTGAAAATCTGTAACTTTGGAACTTAAAATAGATTTTTATTAATTTGCATGATCATTAGCATTTTTATGTTAAAATTAAACACAAATTCCCACCTGATTAGTCCTAAAATCCAGTGATTAATTACCACAAAAACAACTCCAGAAACCACAACAGAATTAACTCTTACCCTTACCCATGCACTAAGCAAGTAAATCAATAACAGTCCAACACAGCACAGAAATAGAGACATAGAGAGAGAGAGAGAGAGAGAAGTTTAAAACACAAACAAAGTCATACGCAACCATAAGATAAAAAGAGCGAAAACATTACTAATCATCTCTCAACAGCAGCAACAACCAACAAAATTGTTATTGCCTTTTGCTTTCTACTTTTCTACTCTCACTTACTCTCTTGGCATGGGCATTAGCAAAGGGAGGGGCATTTTTCGTAAATGATGGCATGATGAGTAGTTTGATGACACACCACAAGCAAGGAAAATTTCGAGTAGAAAATAAAACGAGAGAGAATTGCTAACACAAATGAGGGTTGTTTGCAGCTATTACAGGTATTTAGCTCCAGCAACAACAACAACAATGTGAATATAAAAACGGAATAGCATGCATGGAAGACAGAAGGAATAAGAATGCTACAGAGAAATAATCGTGTATTGTTGTTGCTGTGTTGAGAAGCATGGCTGGCTATGTATTGTTAGGTGAGTGCAAACTAGGGTTTTTCCCCTTTTCATTTGTTTTGTTAGGTTGTGTTGATTTTTAAGGGTTTGAGGG
>QOCX01000253.1:169044-186045 GCA_005959815.1 Sarcophaga bullata
GGCTTAATTGGAAATATTGTTGTTTTGTAACGTTTTAATTGGATTTATAAGTTAAAATTGTTACAAAAATTAAACAAATTAAATCAAAAAAGCAGAAAACATTGTTAAAAAGTTATTTAAAAAGGAATCCTCAATAAACGTTCATTGATCAAATGATTTTTAGCCTTCTAATCTAAAAAATCTTAATGCATTTTTAGAAAATTTCAATTCCAACTAGAGACTTCTGAACAGAAGATCCGGAGATTCCCGATGGGACCTTTGAAATCCACACTGTTGGTTCAAAGATACGTGGAAGGATGGGCTGTGGTATTATTATTATGGGTTCCTGATATTAAATTTTCTTTATAGGTCTACCTGTTTCCTAATGTTTTCCAAGTGGAGTCATGGCAGTTTTAAAACCGACGCAATGCTCGCTGAGTAGCGCAATTTTCCTTGATTTACTTGGATAGCCAGGCTGCGTTTAGGTCCCTAAAGAATGTTGTTTTAAGGTTCGTCCTTGTCAATGAATGCCGAGGATATCTCAGGGAAATTTTAGATCATTCAAAGGTAACTCTTATAAGGATTCCGGGATAGGACCGGTACGAAGCTCGAAATCTCGAACATGTTACAGGTTGAAGGTATTCCGATTACCACAGTTAATTTGGATATTGTACACTCAAGTTGCGAGAAAACTCAATCTCGTTGGCGGCAAGAAAGTAAGTTACATATTTGATAGACGAGGACCCACTCACTTCTGTCACATGGCCGTCCATAGCACAATAGCGATTCTAGAGGGTCACTGTTATTTTGATAGACATGCTTTCTGACGAATGATTTCTACAGGATTAGTAGGTCTGAGGAGGAGGAAGAGACTGCCTTTCACGTCATATATTAGTGCCCTACTTTTGCCATAAAGAGACGGACATTTTACCCCCTCATTTTCTGACATTCTCTGCCGAGCTCTCTAATATAAAGATTAGTGCAACAGCAAAATTTATGTTGGACTTGAGATAGTTTCCTTTAGGGAATCTCCCATCCCCGGGTAGAATAGATCGTGGCATCACAATGGACTTAAATGCTGGCCTAAGTGAGACCACTTCCTTTCAGTTACCTAACCTAACTTAACACTCACCAAACATTAAAAGCATCTTTTTTAATTTCAATTCAAAAGCTTCTAAAATTTGTCATTAAACTGATAACAAGGACGGACGCTTTTTTATGTTGAGATTAAATTCAAAACATTCTCACGAGAAATAAATTTTACGACATTATAGGACAGGGCCAACTGTATGTGATGACAGTAAGCATTTTAAGAAACATGTTTTATAAAATTTTGGAGGCAATCAACTAGTTCACCAGATTAATTAACTGATAAAGAGCACGCCTCCATAATAAATAACAAAATTTTTGAGTTTGGTTTCTAAATCAAAACTGATAATCGGGGGTCATATTTAGAAGCCAATTGTTTCAAAACAAAAAAAAAAATTATGTTTTAGGTATTCATTTAGAGAGGAGCTTCACCGTACAGTAAGTCACTTACGTGATGATGTATGAAACACAAGTGTAGGATACCAATAAATGATTCCTCGATTCCAACTTGCAACGAAATAGTAACTTCACGATCTATAGCGGATGAAGTGTAGCTAATTTGTAACCCTTACTTAGGGGTCGTAAAGCAATTTAAGGGAAGAAATAAACCACCTCTCCACTGCAGTGTTTTCCAAGCGTATGACATGACCATTTTTAAACCGGTTTTAAAAAACATACAAGCTGCGATTAAGACCTTATCGAATATCAGGAATAATTGTCAGAACAAATTCGGGTTATCTGGAATATCCAGGACGTAGGGAATTGCATTGCTGATAAGCTCGCTTGTTATGCGTTTTGATTGTATCAGTTAAAGGAATTCTCTCGTTTTACAAGGTTTAACTTAGAAGGTACATATAATATTGCTTGACTGTGCTGGTCTTGTATGGATAAAACTGAGAGTCTATGACTTATAGACTTGGCATCCCGTCCGGATATGAGCAGGGTGATTTGGAGAGGAATTTACTACATTTCACATTCATGTGTCCGAGCCTTGTTCTTGCCATGAAAAGGTGAAGGTTCTTGATATCCTCAGACTGAACTCTCCCATGTGAAGATTTTCTGCAAAAGCAAGCTATATTTTGGACTTAGATTAGAGAATGTTTTACTTCTGAGTTCGACAATAATTGTGATATCACTATGTCACTAAGTAGGACCTCGCCCCTCAAGCAAGATTCGCAAACTAGTCCAACCTAAGATTGCCAAAACACAGGCAATGAATGCCTAAGATCTGAAGTACAAGGGAGGGCGCTAAAGGGTTTAATTTCCCCCATGATCTTTGTAAACCAGTTGTTGTAGCATAATTTCGAACATGACCTCGTATTTTTGAACAATAAGTTTAAAATTAAGTAAAGAGAGGCAAATACTTTTGTTTGAGACATAAAGACAGACGGAATTGAATGATAAAGCGTGAATTCAAACATACTGTACGAAATGGACTTCACATAATAATTTCGTATTTATTCTTACGCTTTTTCAAAAAGTCTACGTCATAAATTTAATCTATTATTTCACTATAAAAAAAACAAAACAATTCTTCGTTTCAGTAAACATTTGTATAAATGCGTAGAACCAAGCTAAAGACTATTTAGTTGGTGTGAAACGGTTTAGACAACGTGAAAGTTTAAAAGAAATTCTTTTCGTTTAAAATGCGGATTTATCGAGCTTACACTTGGCTTGTACTGGCTTCACTGTTTTTACATATCAGTACGGTAGCTACTGGTCGAAGTTCAAGTCGTAGCAGTAGTAGCAGAAGCAGCAGCAGTAGTAGCAGTAGTAGTAGATCCAGTTCAAGCAGTAGTTGGGGAAGTAATAGTAGTCCTAGCTATAGCAGCAGTTCTAGTAGCTGGCGAAGCAATAGTAGTCCTAGCTATAGCAGCAGCACAAGTTATAGTCCTAGTAGCTGGCGAAGCAATAGTAGTCCAAGCTATAGCAGCAGCAGTTCCAGTAGCACAAGTTTTAGCAGTAACAGCAGAAGTTGGGGAACCTCTGGAACCAGCAACAACGTTGGAAGTTCAAGCTACAGCAGCAGCACTACCAACTTTAATCCAAGTGTTAGAACTTGGGGAAACACGAAAAGTTCCAGGAGTAGTAATACCAAAAGCGGTAGCGGAATTAATAGTAGCAGTAGCAGTACCAGTTATAAACCTGGCAGCAGAAGTCCGAGCTATAGCAGCAGTAGTTCTAGCAGCAGCAGTCCTAGTAGCAGCGGCAGTAGCAAAAACGAAGATAATGGTAAAAGTCGCAGTAAAGCGTCTAGCAGTGGAGCTAGTAAAAATATTTTCATTCACACTCCTAGTAGCAGTAGCAATACAAATGGAGTAAGTAGCAGCAGTTCCAGCCATAGACCAAGCAACAATGTGCACAGTCGCACAGTTTTCAATGTTCTTGGAAACCGAAATATCATAAGAAATACAACTGCAAATGCAACGTCCTACAGATCATTTTATAGATCGCCACCTCTAAATCAAACGATTTTAAACAATCCAACTAATCGTCTCGGAAGTATAGCTCAAAACTTAAATACCATGCCCTTGCATGCAGCTATTAATTTAAATAACAATCAACGTTCGTCTACAAGACGACCGTATTATGGAGATGCCTATCACACTTACTCTAATTATGACGAGCAGAGCTTAGAAACTCCGCCATATAGTCCGGAAGATGACTGGCAAAGTTCGTATTACACAACAGAGTGGCCTGCCACTGAAAGAAAAAATTATCTTCCAATCGATAAAGGTTCGAAGCCGATTAAAACTGAAAAAATCTGTAGAAATGTAATACAAAGTGAATACAATGAGCGTGATGCCTACGTAGAGAGCATTAACAAAATTTGTGAGCCCGAGATCACACCCCACAGCAGTTTGACACTGGGAGCTACTACATCACCTACAGTCTTTCCACCCATACCTTATGCCCTGAAAAATGATGTCGGCAAGGATCATACTTTAAACAATTCAACAAAAATCTTTAATAATCCTGTACCTACAACTATAGTTTATGAAAAGGTAATACAAAGTGAATTTAATGAGCGCGATGCGGTCATTGAGAGTATAAAAGAAATTTGTGAAGCAGAGTTCGCTAGCACTACTACTCAGACTCCAGTTGAAACCACCACAACGCCTCCAACCAGCACTACCTATTTTATTGATTACAAAAATCGTAAACCATCAAAACTAGTAATAATGCCAACCCTAGCAGATGCCACAAATTGCCGCAAAGTCATGAAAAGCGAATTAAATGAAGAGGGACAAATTGTGGACATCGTAGAGCAGATTTGTGACCCGCCTAGTGCCTCTGAAACTACTAAGGCAGCTTCCCTTACTGTTGTCAAGGACTTACCAAACATCTTAAACGTTTCAAATAAAACTGCATCCTCTGATGAGCAGCATGTGCCTGATTCCATGCATGGAAGTAACTCTGGGCATGTGAAACAAGGTGTTGATGCTCTTGAAATTATCTGCAGAAAGATAACTCAAAGTGAGCTTAGTAAGCATGATACACTCTTTGCAAGTATAAAAGAAATTTGTGAAGCAGAGATCACCAACTCTACGCCTCAGATCCTAGTTGAAACCACTACAATGCCTCCAACTAGCACTACCTATTTTATTGATTACAAGAACCGTAAACCCTCAAAACTGGTAATAATGCCAACCCTAGAGGATGCTACAAATTGTCGCAAAATACTGCATAGCGACATAAATGAAGAGGGACAAATTGTGGATACCGTAACACAGATTTGTGATCCGCCAACCACTACTGAAACTACTATGACGACAACAATGGATAAACTCATCCCACTAGCCTTGAAAGTCTCCAATGAGCAGCAAGAGCGGTTATCCACTTCCGTCATTAATTCAGCGCATAGAAATCAAAGTTCTGATCCTCTTAAAATAATCTGTGAAAGGGTAATGCAAAGTGAGGTTAAAGACATTACAGATACCCTATTTGAAACTACTACAATGCCTCCAACTAGCACCACCTATTTTATTGATAAAAAGAAGCGTAAACCATCAAAACTAGTAATAATACCAACCCCAGAGGGTGCTACAAATTGTCGCAAAATACTGCATAGCGACATAGATGAAGAGGGACAAATTGTGGATACCGTAGCGCAAATTTGTGATCCACTACAGCCGAAACTGAACAGCTGACACGCTAATCAACGTTACTACTTCGTCAGTCTGATTTCAATAAGAAAAAAAGAAATTGCAAAAAATCGTTTTACAATTGTTGCACTATGGGGCTGTTTACAGTACATTTAGTTTAATAAAACTTCTTTTAAAAATAAAATGATTTATACTACCATAGTTGTTCTCATTTAATTGGTCATAGCAATGCTTTAGGACTACAACCTAGCTTCTCAAACCACCCATGTCTTGTGTGTTTAATTTATTTATTAGTATTAGGACCTGTTGTTTAATGTCGACTCCGAATAAGCTGCTGAATGGGCTTGCAAAGAGGGGAGCTTCCTAAACCTTGCTGAGAATTGGGAAGAGGGATTTGTAAAACCATACTTATTGAAATTAGCGATATAGCTCGGTCATGTCGTTCGAATGCTCCGGCGAGACGGGTATTTGATGCGGGGAATATTCGTTGGAAGGACCAAATCGAGGAAGCCCTGTCATCGATTGGTGTGACCAACTGACGTAGGCGCGCAAGAAGCAGAGACGCCTGGAAGGATGTGTTGCGGCAGGCCGAAATACGTTGATCGGGTTGTTATGGCCAATTAAGTAAGTAAGTAAGTAGATATAGAGAGATGAAGAATCTCGTCAAGCCAATAAAACAATCTTAACTATTACTAGGTAAATGCTCCAGAAAGCGATTTAATTCTTGGAATAAACTATTCCGGAGTAAACTGAAAATGATGGTAAACGGTCCTCTGACGAGGCTTCGAGACTAATATGTAGAGTTTCTAAAGATGAATAACGAATGTCAAGGGTCTCTAGAGTAGCTAACAAGGTTTAGGCTCCTGGGCCTTCAAGGTATCAAGGTATACAAGGGAATACTCAATTGAATTCATACATTTGTAGAAAGACCAAACAGATCTGACCTGCAGTGGGTACAAGCAGAACAAAATTTACATTGAAAACTGAACAGATTTCTTCTTAGGAATCCCACAGTAGTTATGACGAGACATTGGCCTCTGGGTGCACACTCTTGTAGACCGGTATTACCCCACAACGACTTCTTTAGAAGAGGTTGCGATGAGGGAGAAGAGGAGACAACAGAATATCTTCTCTTTTATTGTCCTCCACTCGAACTAGAATACTTTTGGGCATCCAGAATTTATTGACAAAACGTTTCTAGTCAGAGATAGTTTGAACAGAATTTACACCTTCATCGTGGTGGTTGAAAGATGCCAACTACCTGTTATAATTTCGTAACCGAAGAGGGAATATCGTTTATAGAACCCTAAATGGTCTTCAACTGCGGGCCAAAGATAATTACGATTTAGTTTAAATGGGAAATTTACAAAATTTAAATTGAAAGTATAGCAGATAGAGGAATAGATACTCGGGTTGTGGAGTGAACGTATAAATCAGTCATCTGGAGACAGCTGTGGTTTATCAGTTATTCCAATACACCTGCGATTTAACAAAATTCCACGAGAATATGTCTAAAGGTGTCAAATCACAAGATCTCGGTGAGTAGTTCACATCACCTTCATGTGAGATGATCGTGCGCTGAAATCGGTCGTGCAGAATATCCAATACGGCATAAGCTGTATGGCACGTAATACCGTCCTGTTGAAACCATATATCGTTGGTCTCCAGTTGATAAACATCGTCCTGAGGTACTCGCCGTCCTTTTGAGACCATATATCGTTGGTGTCCAGTTTATAAACATTGTCCTGAAATGCTTGCCGTTTACAATGATAGTCTGGAAAATGTAGTTCGCAAAGAAATATGGACCGATGATGCTATCAGCTCTATGTCAACACCAAACAGTGACTTTTGAGGAGGCATTGGACACTTTTGGATCTGATTTGTATTGGTATCGTCCCAAATTCGACAATTTTGCTTGATTAGCTGTCCATTCATGGTCCATTATTGGCCTCCTCGCTGAGTAGCATTTTCGATGACTATTAGTGCCTGTTGCCAACTGCTCCAGAGCCCATTCAGCGAACACATGTCAAGTATTATGAACTTTTGGTTTAGAAAACGATATTCGTACATTATGCGTGATATTTATTCAAAATTTAATAATTTGCACGTTTTTTAATGTTTTCGAACTTAACTTCGAATATTCGAAAATGACTTCGAGTTTTCGAAAATGATAAAAAATAATTAAAAGCAACTTAAAATAGCAGAGACAAAAAATAATCTTCAAAATTCTTAAAGATTTTTATTTAAAATGCTCAATTCCATTATGGACTGATACGTTAATTTGAGAGACAATGCCTTGAGAAACTGTTTTATACAGAGGCCGGCCTATGATTTTCTATGATTTCTTATTAATTTTTACGCTCTTTTTAAGGTATATTGCGTCATAAATTTAATCTTCCAATTGATTAAAAGAGCAGATCTTCTTTAAGGAAATATTACTTATAAACACGCAGAATCAAGCTTAAGTCTCATTAGTCAGTGCAAAACATTTCAAAAGACGTGAAGGTTTCAAAAAAAAAATCATTCCAATGAGGATTTCTAAAGTTTATTTAGGGCTGGTAGTGGCTTTACTGTGCCTAAATAATAGTGTCTTAGCTAAAGGCCGAAGTTCAGGCCGTAGCCGTAGCCGTAGTTCAGGACATAAAAGTTCAGGAGGCTTTTTTGGTCGTTTATTTGGCGGAAGTAAAACTAGTAGCAGTAGTCACAGTAACAGTCACAGTGGTAGCTACAGTAGTAGCCATAGTAGTGACTCTAGTCCAAGCCACAGTAGTAGCCATAGAAGTGACTCTAGTCCAAGCCACAGTAGTAGCTACAGTTATCACAGCAGGCCAAGCTACAGTAGTAGCTACAGTTATGGCAGCAGTTCAAGCCTCATTCCTCACTTAAATTATGGCGGCGGTGGCTTTTTGACGCCAGACTTTAGTAAGTGTTTGGGTGTCTTTTAAAAGTAGACAAAAACCAATATTATCAGAAGCAGTTTAATAAAACAATACGAGTACAATATATAATTGCAGAGATTAATATTCAAAATAAATGTGATAACCACACACACACACACACACACTTCACCTCTGTCAGTTAATCAAGATAATTTGTTTTTCGTTTTTATTCTTTTCATAGTCAAATATTTATTTTTTATTTAAAAATGAATTTAACTTTCAGATGCATTAAGGAAATCAATACTAAAAGGTAGGCCAGGGCCAGTAGGCACATATCCATCAAACTCTGTCAGCACATTTGGAGCAACATCACAACAGCAGTCACCGTCAGCTTCCAGTAAATTAAGAAAGAACAGAAAAAAAGATAAGAAACCAATTCGCCGCAATAGAAAAAACTGTAGAAAATCAAAGGAAAATTGTGAAACCAGCACTTCCACCACCACTACAGCAGCACCGAGAAACGAAACTGGCACTTCTACTACCCCGACAACCACTACAGCGGCACCGAGGAACGAAACTGGCATTTCCACCATCACTACAACCACTACAGCGGCACCGAGGAACGAAACTGGCACTTCCACTACCACGACGACCACTACAGCAGCACCTAGAAACGAAGCTGCCACTTTCACCACAACGCGTATACCCTTGGTATATACCGGAGAATATTCAAATGTTATCTCACCTATTACTACTTCCACAACGACCCCTAAGCCTATCACTACAACTAGTAGACCTACTCACACTCTCATAGACTACAACTATAACTACTACTAGAAGTACATATCACCAGCCTGTCACAGATTAACCTGACGTATGGTAAACTTTACCGCAATCATGACTAAGAGATGCCAGCTATTTATGCCAAAACAGTGAACCAAAGTTTGGTTAGTTTAAATAGTGCTTATGGCATAATGAGACTGCACTATGGAACTCCTTATTTGGCTTATTTTTACCCCCCCCCCCCATTTAATCATTGTTTCGAAATATTCTAAAACAGCAAATGAAAAATCTTTTCAAAGATAAATTCCTTTCCATTATTAAAGAAATTTTCTAAAATCGAGTTTCCCACAGCAACAAAAAAAAAACTGCAAAAGAAATCCAACTGATAGTGGGAATAGCCATAAATTTGCCACTCTATCAGGATAAGTAATGCAACCAATGCTGCCAATCAATTGAAGTAAGAAGAACGTACAGGAATGATGGAATAAGATTAAAAACACAGTGATGGTTTACCAACACTATTGTGATTTCTCTCAGGTCACTTATTGATTGTAGTCAAAAGTTTTATTAGGAACAGACAAATATCGCCTCAGGCCTTAACGATTACTACCTAAATGTTCTAAAATCCCTACTAGACTTTCCCAATATCCAACTAGTCACTTCACTTTTTGGATTCTGAAAGAAATCAATGCTATGCTCCGTTGCACAGAACACCTCGGGGTACGTCACTATCAATATTCACAAAGATTACGTTCACTTCTAGGTTATATGACGGCATAGATCGATCGTAATCAAATACAATGTAGTGCCCCCGTAATAACTCCAACAACCATACTGAGTGTGCCTCTCTGGAGTTTTAGCAGATTCATCGGGCGCTCTTCATCCAGACTTGGCAGGATTTTTCGCGCCGTCCGAGACCGCCCATCTATCATTGATGGAATCGCATTGTCAATTAGAAGCTAAAGTGATTCTTAGTATTCTTAAACGCATTCCGCCCGTGGCTGAGTAGTGACAAATTAAGTGAGAAATGGTCTCTTTCTCCTTATTCAAGGCGCAACTACTTCGAGACAACATGTTATAGTCTTGAACTAAATAGCGATATTCACGGTGATTACGACTTTAGGGGTTAGTTTTCCCCCAATAGGGCCCAAGTTCGTATACAAATTCATTTGGCTACAGTGCAAAATCTAGGTTCGGTGCTGTAGCCCTCAGATTGACATCGTAATGGAATAGTGAACGAGTGCCAAGAATGACCTTCTCGTGGTTCTCTCGACTAAAACTGCATAAGTATGTCCAAGCCACCTCCAAGGCCATATAATCTAGACTCTTATTATTGAATTCATAACAGGTTGCTGTGTGAGCGGTATCTTCAAACTAATTCTCATAGCTGCCCGTTTTTGGGCTGCTTGAAAATAATTTTGTTGTTATCAATTTGAATGCTTTAGAATGACAAAATAAACTGGAATTTCAATGAATGAATATTTGATTCTATCTGCGCATTAATGACTCTCTTATCTCCTCATTAATGAGTCTCTTCTTTATTAAATTTGAGTATTGTTTTGATGGGTTTTGCCAAAAAAAACATTAATGAGCCTCTTTGTTATCAAATTTGAGCACTTTTTAATGATGGTTTTGCAAAAACCCAAAATTTCTCTAAGCTTTGTAAACAAAATATTCGATTTTTATCAGTTCCAAGCTGTGAGACGTCATAGCTAATTGTATAGCAATAGAGATTACGCTCTTCATAACTATAATTTACATCTTTATAATTCATTATAGTCATAGTCGACCGATGTATACTCTAAGATAAGGTCTATTGTGAGAACAAAGTTGCTCTGACATAAGAGGATGTTCCGACGAAGAGGACGACCTTGTCTACGTTGGAAAAACCAATTTGAGAAAGCTCTGTCATCAATTGGTGTGACTAGCTGGCGAAGGCGCGAATGTAGCAGCAGCCCCTGGAAGGATGTGCTAAAGCTGGCCGAAATCCGATAAACGTGTTTCTGATGATCACATAAGTATGTAAGTAATCGGAATACCTATGGCCTGTAACAAGTTGGAGATTGCCATAGCGGCCCTGATTTCCCGATATCCAGAACCAACCTGCCTGTGCTAAAAATAACGTCAGTTTGCAATCTTTTTGCAGACCTGCTATAAAACCCACATATTTTGGCCTGAAGTGAATCATCTGGTCACCAACGACATGTAATTTCAACAGGACAGAATATAGTGCCTCGTTGGATATTATGCACGAGCGCTTTGAGGACATGGTCGTCTCAGGTGAAAGTGAAATGAACTGAGAGCGAGACCAGGCTTTTTCTTTTTTACACTGTTTCCACCAAACACCGTACTGAGTAGTCAAGTCCCTAAACGCCAGGAAAACAGCGGACTTGCCCAATAGCTGTAAGCGAGCGAAGTTATTTTTTTACGAAACTCAGTTAATATTGGGCGATAAACATCGATTTTTTTAACGAGGTGCATCAGGAAGCTCCGTGACCTGACAAATCGAATGGGGAAACTCGTCAGTTGCTTCCAAGTGATATGTGCTTAATAAACTTGAACAGAAAGTACAAATGAAGGAACATAGCAATACCATCTGATAGTTAGGCTGCGATTAGAGCATTTAGATCTCTTGAGGTTGACTCGAGATTAGAATGGATAAGGAAGGCAGAGCTGGTTCTCAGATCATGTGGGGATTCGCGACAATGCGCAGGAGCATCAGATTGTAAAGAAGTTAGCGTTTACACTGCTGATGATGAGAGAATCTTTCTGTGGCGTATGAAGTGATTCAGAAGATTACCACCGGCAAAAGAAACGACGAAAAGAGCGGGATGTTATAAAAAAATCAAACGTATTTGAGAGATCTGGGTAATTACAATGAGAAATGTCTTGAGTTATGCATGAGACTATCGGGAAGTAGCCCAATCGCCATTTTAATGGTCGTCTTAGATTCAAAGAAGAAGTTTGCCAAGGCAACAGAATTGTGTGAATCAAGTTAGGTTAAGGGCTGTCCAGAAAACATCGATATATATAGGTAATCGATATACATATATATGTAAGCAATCGATATATATATATTAAAGTAATCGATATGTACATGTAAGTAATCGATATATATATAAGAAGTAATCGATATATATATTTAAGTAATCGATTGTATAATATCGATTTTTTTTTCTTATTTCCATCACTAAACTCAGTATAAAATATCATTTATTTTATTAGTCTTCTTCATAGTAGAAGTGGGGAAAGATCACCTTTTCACATTTTGAAAAAATCTCATCTTAATTTTTTGTTTATAATTTGTAAAATTTTAAATAAAAAATAATTAAAGAAAAACCAAAAGAATTTTGAAAAACCCAAATAAAAACAAAAAATAATTATAATGACGTGATTATGGTATGGTTGTGGTGATTATGATTAATAATGAACGATTTTACGTTTCAAATACGTTTTGAGATTGAATGAGCGCGGTTATCAGTTTAATAATATGCAATCGTCATGGTTTATTGACTTCAGGTACCCTACATGCGTTTGATGAATCTATTGATTTGACAGAAAATAAAGAATTTTTGGTTGAAATTAGAAAATTTTGTTCAATCAGTCCATGCAAGTGCAGCAGAGTCTAACAATATTTCAAGTACCCTCGAGCTACCAACTAATTTAAACATTCCTGTAAAATGAGCAGAGAGTACATAGTTTTACTGATGCAATCAGAAAACCTATGCCCTTTAAAATATCGAAGATTATGAGGCCGGTAACACAGAACGGTGGTTCAAACATTAGCTCAGGCAACTAGAACAAAACGAAGTAACGCAAAATATTTCTTTAGGCGACTTCCACTCAGCAGTCTTCTGGCAAGAACTCTGTGAGGAAATAAAATACTCGGGAAAAGTTTCTCAAAAATCTGTCGTTCACCAATCATGGAGAGCATGGATTCAATAGGGGTGCTGTGACAAGCTACATTGTAGTCTGAACTAATGGCTTCTATTGACAAATTAAGTGAGTAAGTCAGACCGTATTGTCTGTAGGCGAGCAGCTCATAACAGCTCAAAGATTCACTCCTATTTTCAATAAGTCACTACATAACGTTACAGTGCTGTGGTGTAGGGTAATATATAGTCGGCCATGTGCGGTTGTATTTGCTTTATTTTTATTTTTTTGTTGTTGTTGTTATTTGTTTATAAATATTTTATTGATCAAAAACAAAATTCAACTAAAATTGCATTCAGTGAGGAGATTTCAGTTACAAATTAAATCCACGTCTGTACGGAGTGCACTTATTTCCATAGAAATCCAGCGAAATGCTAATCAGAAAATTATTGCCAATAATTTTAATTATTTTTTGTATTTTAAACAAAACTTTTGGTAGAGGTCACGGCAGGGGCCGTAGCGGCAGTCACGGTAGCGTTGGCCATGGCCATAGTAGTAGCAGCCTTAGTAGCAGCCATAGCAGTCACAGCAGTCATATTGGTACACAAAGCCATAGCGGTACATATAGAAAGAAATGGTCAAGTTCATCATCAGATGAGCATAAAAGAAGTGATACTATAGCTGCCACTACATCACGACCATCAGCCTTTGAAGCAATGAATTTTAAGACGACCTCCTATGGTTATAAATTTGAGGAGACACCAGCATATAGAACGCCCGTGCATTATACACCATCAACCATTTCGATTAATGAATTAGGTAGGCAACACACTGTCAGAGTTTAAAATCAAATTTTTTTGCGTAATAGAAACACAATATTTTTTTCGTTTCAGATAACTTTCTAAGCGGCTACTTTACAGGCAGATCATTGGGTGCTGGCTTATCACTAAGTAATCACCTCTACTCTGAACACTATCAACCGCCAATTGTTATACCACCCAGTCTGAGAGAACCCTATAAAGGCGATGAAGACATTTGGAAAACGGACACGAACTCGGACTCCAAATCTGCCAAATCTAATGACTTCCAGGCTTTGAATTTTAATCTTCCTTCAGCTCAGATTACAAATTCTTTAGGAGTCTCTTGCCAGCAACTGCGTAGTGAATACGGTAAACTTGGTAGCAATGCTGATAGCATAAACAGGATATGTAATCCCTATCTGACAGTCACTACAACTCCTTCTGCGTTAACCACTACAACTACAACTACCACACCAGCTCCCTTGGTAACTTCTCGACCCTATGCCATAACACCAATGGGGAAACGTTATGAACGCATATCAACAACTACACCGCGCGGCATTAATTGCCGTAAAGTTATGAACAGTGAACTTAACGAAAAAGGTGAAATTATTGACTCGGTATGGGAGGTTTGTGATCCGCCACCCACTACCACAACTACCACCAGAAGACCAACTACAAAGCCCACCACAAAACGACCAATTACAACTGCCAAGCCGTTAGTGAAAGTGTGTCGCCCGGTAATGGACAGCTATCTGAATGATTTGGGTGAAATTATCGATTCCGTTACAGAAGTTTGCACCATGGAACCGGTAAAGTAAATTGGGATTTCAAGCTAAATTGAAATGAAAATATTTTAATTAAGATTTCATGAATTAAAAAAAAATCTGAAAACTAAAAACTGATACTCTTGTACGTACTCAGTTACTTAATTGGTCATTACAACACTTTAGTTAGGATTACAACCTAGCTGGTCACACCACCCATGTTTTGTGTGTTAACTGTATTCATGAGTGGCGGGAGTTATACCACCGAGTTAAATGTTGCTTCCGAAGGACAAAATTTCAGTCATTTTTAGAGTTTCTGCCTGAAAACTGGCGAGGGAAAGTCGTCATAAGACATATGTTTCTCATATTTATCTTCTAATTCTACTTTCAAAGTTGATTCTAATCTTGCCAGTTTATCTGCAACAGATAACAGACTGTCAGTCACATTGACTAGATACCCACACACCTCTTACGCTCCCAGAGCAAATTTGATTTATCCGATGTGGTCTCTAGCTGTGCTGTTCGTACTTAACCTTACTTACGCCCTTTCTGTAAGAGAACAATGTTTTGAACCTTTCTTCTTTAAAGCCTAAGGGTTAAAGGTTATAAATTCCCTTTTGTATTTGACACATGCCGCGTTAAGTAGATGATTTAGTAAGTTGCAGTAACGCCAGTGAAATTTTATATGCCCAAACCTTCTTGAAAATTAAAACGAATTTTAAAAAATTAAAAATTTTCTTCAAAAATGCGGGTTGATTTCATTGAAGACAATAAATGCTCTAGGGACTACAAATGCCTAACAGAGTGCTACAGTGTGAGGACGTGTGTGTGTAAAGAGCTTAAGAGCTCTTGAAATCAAAATAAAGAAAATAAGGAAAACAATTGAGGCGACTAAGAAGCGCCATTTGACAAATAATGGCTGCTAAGCTAAACTGGTGTTCATTATAAACAGCAGGTGGTAGGTAGCAACTGAAGACTTCAAATGCGTGAAACACAAAATGCAAATGCAAATACAAGTGCAGCAAATGCGAGTGCTAGTGCAGTGCAGCGGAATTGTAAAAGTGCAACTTTTGCAACAATTAAAATGGCTGTCTGGCTCTGTTTTAAGCGTAAAGTTATGCTTTTTTTCCAGTGCTTTCTTTTTCTCTCCATAATGGCTGTTTCAAACTTGTAATTTAATTACAATAATAATGCAAAAGAATCTGAAAAAAATATGAAGCAAAAAAGGGAATTTCAAATAATAACAAAGGCTTTTGATGGAAACAAAAAGAGATGAGGGGGGAGAATGTATACCCAGCATGGCTTCCAAATATGGCCAACTTTATTGTTTAAATGCAGTAGACTGCGCATTACAGCTCACACCACTTGTTGCCCTATTGTAATGAACAGACGAACGAAGGTAGCACCCCGGTAGTTAACGTCACCGGGGCATGACTTCTTCCCTTATTTGTAATAAAAATAAAACTCTTTTCGTTATTCGCTTCACTGCAATTTTTTTCTTCAAAGGCATTGGTTTTTTGTTTTTTCTTTTCACATTCCGCTTTTGATATGCAAATTTATTAAACAAAAAAGAAGAGAAGAAAAGAAATAATAAAACGTAACGACAACTTCTTTAGAAATTTCGTAAACCATTAAAAAATTATCATTTTTATTACACAGCCTTTTCAAAGATTTCTTTTGATTTTCTTAAGCGTTTTCTTTTTTGTTTGTCTTTTTTTTTGTAATTTTTAATGAACGTAATGCCAGTGAAATTTTTTAAATCAAAAATCAAAGTACAGCAACTTTCAACATTACGTTACGTCACAAAAAAATGGTTTGAAGGAAAAGAAGTTCTTATTCAAAGACTCAATAATGGCAAAGTATCGCAAAGTATAGACAAACAGAACGTGGAATGCATTACGTCACGTTACATAATTACTATTATGTTACGTTTCAAAAAACAAGGTTGAAAACACGAAACGTTCTTATTTATACGATAGCCAGTGGCATCAAAATATACAGCCAAACGTAAAGTACAGTTTATTACGTCACGTTACTTAGAGTTAAATTTTTATATGGTTAAAATCACCATAATGACATTTAAATATTGTAAATTAAACATTTTAAATGTATACCGAAGTATAAAGTATAAAGCACTACGTGACGTAGTGATATAAAATTAATAAAAATAAGAAGATGCCAACCTACAGTTCAAATTGATTTACTTTTTAAGCATAGTAATAGCATAACTTATAACATATAAGTGTGCAATGAACTACGTCTTCTGTAGAGAAAGAGGAAGAGACTTGTGTTTCTTTATATTTTAATTGACAAAGAACCCAATTAAATTTTACAACACCTTGCGTTCCATAACAATATAGATTTAAGGAAAATAAATACTAACTCTCCTTATAGATGAGTTTTGGTTCATATCTAAAACCAGAGTACATTACGTTACGTAATCGTATGGTTCATAGTAAAGACTGAGCTCTATTTGAAAAGTCAGACACATTACGTCCAACATATTACGTAACAACAAAAGTATATAATGAAACACCACTTACAATAGCAAGGTGTACACGTAATGTAAAAACAGGAAATGATAGCAAAAGATTTTACATTAAACATCACAATTAAACACAACGTACAATGGGTTACGTCACGTAACCAATAAAGATGTAAGAGAATAACCTTATTTGAATAGCAATACCTTAAATTGTGTAACAGCATGGTTCAAATAACTAAT